>CM042152.1:55454569-55484569 GCA_023376005.1 Doryteuthis pealeii
TACAGAATAATGTATTAATGTCATGAACATGAACAGCGTACAATAATAATATACAGGTATGTGTGCGGGTGCGTGCATATGTGTGTGGATGGGAGTATCAGGTATAGTGTTGGCGGACTTCAGGAAGCATGGAGGCTTTGAAAGATGCAGTGTTTCGTCAGCCCACAACGGTCGTAGGCAGCTTATTCCATGACTCGGCAACTCTGAGCGTGAAAAAATGTTTCCGAAAGTCATATGTTTCTGTTACCCGTAACCAGGATTGAACCTACAGTCTAGAAATAACTGTCACTTAGAACTGCATTAATCCAATGCTTATATCCACTAGGCTATGTGTCCAATTGAAAAAAAAATCTGAGAAATACCATCTGTTTTCGTTTAATAAAATCTTTTTCTGTTTTTTCACGGTCCCTTATTCCAGGGTCTAGATCCGTGATTTTCAATCCTGGACCCCATTAAACAATGCGTGCCCTTAACGCACACGCAACATCGTAACCAGATAGGCTATCGGGTCAGAAAACACTGTTTTTTTTTTTGGGGGGGGGAGGAGGAGAGGGGAAGAGGGTGTTTCTGTTTTGTTTTGTGTTTTTTTTTTCTTGTTTTTTTTTTTAATGAGTTGACAATTCATTTGTCTGAAATCAATAAATTAACCTGTCAATACCGAACAATAAAAGTATTTGCCTGTTGCAGGTACGTGGTTATAAAGTAGGAAAGACGTGATCTATGGTGTTCAGACGTCAAGAGTAGGAATGCAAATGCTGTTCCATCATTGTATTTATACATTATCCTGGTCAAGGGCATATCACCCATTTCAGCCTAGATACAGGGACAGATCACTCAATTCTACTTATACAGAGGTTTAATGGTTAACGAGCTACGCTAGCCGACCGTTAGTGAAATCAATTCTTACTGGATGTACCACCCTTCTGACCCTGTGCTAAACTATGTAACTTGGTTTCATTTCTTTGATTAAAGGCATATCAACCTTTATGGGTTATTTAATGCCAAAACCATCCATGCAAAAGTATTGTAGCGATACTATTCAACTCATTATGTTGCATACCCTTTCTATACTTCTATTCTTCTATTCTTCTTCTGACGTCTTTTCTATCTTACTCTTCTAACATCTCTTCTAGCGTCTGGACTTCTCTTGGTGGTCGGTCGCACTTAACTCATTTCTTCTTCTAGATCAGTCTTGTTACCAAGACATTCATTAATCACAAAACCGTGTTATTTTCTTAAGCTTTTATTTACTTAACTAAACATTTCATGTAACTAAACATCTGACCAACATAGCGCGCGTATGCAGTGAGTTCCAGTTAAGGCAGGACATCTTCTCTGCCTGGCGTCTAAACTGAAAACTGAGGACCCAATCAGGTCCACGTGACTTCACGTATTTCGCGGGTTTTCTGTACTATTACATGCAAAAGTCCCGCCGTGATATGAAAAGGGCCATCCTTTAGAAATACAGGGATTGACAATAATCTTATGCTACCGCATAGATTATGTAACAATTAGCTTGGGGAAGGGAGAGGTTCATACCTTTCCCAATGGAATTAGCCTGAAAAAGAACGTAATAGTACAACTGGGGTTCGAATTTGATAACTCACATGTACCATTGTATCGTCCAATAGGCTATCCTCTACAGTAGTGTTTCTCATAGCCGGTCGGCCGGATCGGTGCCGGTCCGTGGTGTTCTACCTGCCGGTCCGTGAGAAGCGACCGAGTACATGTGACCTGCACATTTTTATCTTCGTTATTTTTTCCTAATATATTTTTGACTCTGTGACTCTAACAATAATAGGACGCTTTCATCTCCGTAAATTACGACTTCTGTAAAACTACTACGTCGTATGGTAGATTTCTTCACTCAATCTTTGGATTTTATATATATATTTTTTTTTTATTTTTTTTTTTTTAATTTTTTTAAATTATAAGTGTTCCGCGTATGCTTCACGTATTTTCTGTCAAGTTTATAAAAATAAATGTGTTGCGGATTTCGAAGAGTGCTGCAATTTATAATTCGAATAGATTAATACTAAATAAATACAGTTGAATTACCAAAATTCGTTATACTAAAGAAATACAGTTGACTTACCCTCACTGCTTGGAGGGCGTTTTTTAAGGGTTTTTTTTGTTTGTTTTGTTTTAGTTTTGCTAGTATATATAACAATTCTGATGTAAAGATTTGGCCTGTGTGTCCTCAGTTTGATTCAACATCAGTAATTTCACCTTTTTCTATGAGATCCCTTATTTTTTTTCCATTATAATACAAACCCTCTGACATTGAATCTTTAACTCCCAGCCGTTCAGGCAATATTTTCAAAAAATTATTTTTACACCGCCCTGGGGTGTTTTTTTTGTTTTGTTTTTTTTTTTTTTGCTTGTATATAATAACAATTATATGATGCAGAGATTTGGCCTGTGTCTTATCAGTTTGATTTACCATCAGTTATTTTACCTTTTCATATGAGACCAACCCCCTTTATTTTTTTTTTTTTTTCATTTTACTGAAATCTGTTTTGTTAAATGTTCAACGCAACAAGCTGTCGAAATGATCACACATGATCTTATAGAACCCATTGCAAGTCTAATGAAAAAAAAAAAGGTGGGGGTTGCTGTCGGCTTCCTTGACATTTCTATCATCATGCCTATTGACATCCCCAAACAACGCCATTAAAAACAAGACCTTCACCTATGCAAATGCACATCCAGACAGACGCAGGTGTTAAAAGTCGACTCCTGCTGTCTCCAGTTACGCAACGTTCAACATTCAAGCCTTAATCGACAATTATTTACCCACCCTCCGGAACAGCTCAGCTCACACCAGCCCTGCCCGGCTCTTACCCACTACCTTAAGTTCCTACGATCAGCTCCAGACCCCTCGGTATTCCACCGAATAAAATGTCTTCTTCATTCTACTGGTATCATGCCGTGAGGGTAGAACGCCAATTCGAATAATTGACGAGAAGGGAGTGGTTGAGGTGCCTCTAAATGAAAAGTCTTGGTTGTTTGAAACCCAGCAGGGAAGGCAGAGTATCATTCGTATATGTTAACAGCATTACACTCCATTTTATGTTGAAAAAAAAAACACCAACAAAACATGAAGTATTCCAAAAGATGAGTTACCGCTTGATGTTGAAGTCGACGTGATAACGTTTCGGTTTATGCAACCTTCATCAGGACATGCGAGGAAGTATTGTGTGGTGATGATAGATGTCTTGCGAATCAGGAGAAAGGCTCGTAGTATTTGGGGAAGGGGGAGTAGCCGGTGTCGCTGTTGTGCACGACATATTTTCTATTGTTGTTCAGGGATAAGGATGGGTAGACGTGGTCTGCATCAGTGGCCGGTCAGAAGTCCTGATTTAACACCCTGCGACTTTTTGTCATCAGGACATGCGGTGAAATGTCGTTTGGGGATTATAGATGTCTTGCGAAACAGGAAAAATGCTGGTAGCATATGAGGAAGGGGGGAGTAACCGGTGTCAGCCTTGCATTCGTATCGGAGCGCATGAAGACATTGGACCATATTATCTTTAGGCACCCCTTTTTGATCTCGATTAAGAAAGGACATGTTTTTCATTTACACCGTCAATATCCGATTGTTTGTTAGGGGTTAGGGTTAGGGGTTAGGGTTAGGGTTAGGGGTTAGTTTTATAATTTCTTAAAAATCTAAAAATCGTCTGTTAAAACAACTGCATATTGACGGTGTAAATGAAAAACATGTCCTTTCTTAATCGAGATCAGAAAGGGGTGCCTAAAGATCATATGGACCAAGACATTAAATAAAGTTGTGAGGACACGATGGCTTTGTGGAGGATCAGGGATATGGGACGGGGAGGAACATATCTTCGGTGAGTAAAATAAAAAAAATGGAAGATTGCTTGAGTGTCGAGTAGGCGAAGCTAGAGACGATGAATCGGCAATTTGATTTTAATGAATTCTGTTTCAAAGGGAGGACGCAGGCACTGCGTAAATATAAACAATTTTTTATTCCGTCAAGCGTGGAAAAGACAAGGATATTACTATAGAGGATGATTGAAAAGTAGCTCCTTATTTTAAACTATTTATAATTTTCTTATATGCAGTTACATTTTTCTTAATATTTTAATGTATTTTTAATATATGGCAATTAAAGCTGTGTTGTGCAAGATGGTGCTCCTCCGCATTTTGCTATTGTTATTCGTGAATAGCTGAATCACCATTTTCCAGGGAGATGGATGGGTAGACGTGGTCCGCATGAGTGGCCGGCAAGAAGCTCTGATTTAACACCCTGCGACTTTTTTTCTTTGGAGTTGGTCAAAGGAGGAAGTCTTCTCTACCAGACAAACGACTTTCGAAGAACTTGAAGGACGAATACGGGAATTTATTTCTGCCATTCCACAAGAGTTCTTGGGAATATCAGTTGATGCGGTTCCTGAGTGGCTTGAGTGGCTAGAGGCGAATTCTGGTGCCCATATAGAATTTTAAATAAAACTCCATGCTATGTGTGTTCTTCTCATATTCATCTTATGGAAAAATAATGATTCTGAAATAAATTATAAGGTTTTTAAAATAGAGAAGGGAGTTACTTTACAATCAACCTGTATATAACTACTAGTAGAAGTACCCGGTCCATGACCAGTCTAAAAAATTTTAAGAACACCATAAAACGAGAAAGAGTGGGAAAATAAGAGGTAAGAGAGGGGTTAAGAGGAAAATAATTTAGCAAAATCCATATCAAATTTAAGATAATATTGTTAAGAATTCGTGTATTATGATATTCATTTATTGTAGGATTTTTTAAATCGTTAGATGATATTATTTCGAAAAATGTAGCCTTAAACTCCTGAATGATTTGAAACATAATTTTATTTTCTAAAAGCTAGTTCTTGATTGCCTGTTGAGTTACAGTGATAAAAAAATGAATTCGTTTGATTTCTTTTCTTTTTGAACCTACAAAAATGCATCAATAAAAATTAAGAATTAAATTATTACAATTTCTTTTTTGAGTTCAAATTTAGAATATTATTTTTTTTAAGTGCGCTTTGAGTAATTTTGATGCTTCGGACTGTTGTCTTCATCTTTATTGTCGTAAATATAAACACAACGTTTCGGCCGCTTTATCCTCCGACCATCTTCAGGTGTTCTGTATGTATCTGAGTATTGTAATGACCCAACATGAAAAATGATTTTTAATAGTTTGACTGTTGATACACGGGGAACACAGAAGGTGTGAAGTCTTCCAGATCGATTAATTTTTAAATAATTGAAATATATCATTTAATCAGTAAAAACTATTAAAGTGTATGAGCGATTGTAAGGCTCAATGAAATCTCTCTTCTGGGTTATAAATCAATACGTACATACCTTAACAGACTCTTATAAACCCTTATATATATATATATATATATATATTATATATATATATATATATATATATATATATATATATATATATATATACTCTAAATATTTTGACATACAATTACAGTTGTGTTAGAGCTTTACTTAGTCTGGCACATATTACCAGGAAAAATTTATGGAATCAGCAACTAAGAAAATTATTCACTTAGGCTTTTTTCTTTTCTTTTTTTTTTTTTTTAATTTAGCAGTACATAAACTAATAACAGAAAGTAGCCAAACATCTTTTGTCGTAGCTTCATAAAATAAATTTTCCTTAAACAAACTTGATTAGATTATTTATATTAATGGTATAATTATTTTCTAAGCCATACAGAGGTAAACATTAATGGAATAACCCAATGCCGAGGAAGAAATTATGGAATTAATTGACAATAAAAAAAAATAGAATTGATACCTAGTTGATCCTTCTCGAGCTTTTATGACAGCCATGGATTTCAATGATTTAAAAGTGTGTGTGTGTGTGTGTTGTGTGGACGGTGAATGTATTCAAAGACTTCAATGAAAGATGAAGAATAAGGAAATAAATTTTAATTTCTTTCGTTACCAAAATTCGTTACAACTGATTATGAACGTGACACATGCTCTTTGAGAATTTTTTGTTTAAAATCTAAAATATTCTCTTTTCGTAAAAAGTCCGGTATAAATTAATCCCATCACAAAACGGTCACAATTTTAATAAACTCTTCCTATAGACAAAACATATGCCCTGAAGATCTTAACAGATCAACATACTACAGTATCAGCATAATAATTTTTATCTTTATTTGAACAACATCTGTGTGATTTTCATATTATCTTACTCTTATATATATATATATATATATATAATATATATATATATATATAGGGTCATCCACAGACACGTGTTTCGACTTATATATATATAATATATGAGAAGAAAATAAAAAAAGCAAATGACGTAATCAATGCATGTGCAAAAAGGGAAGGTGAAGAACATATAATGACGCATGCTTTAACGTGAATAAGCGGAGAACAAAAAGTTAATAAAGATATGCCGTATTTCATTTGCCTTTCGTAAACAAACGCGCATATAAAAATTAACGGTTAATAGCATCAGATTCACACAACCACTATACACTTAACATCTTTCATTTTGTTCCTCACATAAACATTACTTAACAGTGTCCTGAAGATGGTACAATATACCGAAATGCTTAAGTATTGACACTAAAAATTGTTTCCTGATCATAACATCCTGTGTTTGTTATATTTTTAAAATATTTTCTTCTCATATTGTCGGATTAATTTCCTCATCGTATTTCCATATCTATCTATCTATCTATCTATCTATCTATCTATATATATATATATATATATATATATATATATATATATATATATATATCGGTTTTGAATTTCTACACATAAGAAAGGTCTCGGATGTCTAATAATCAGTTCGATACATTGGAAAGAGGAATGCGATCAGTTTGCCTATCAAGTTTCGTATTTGGGATGGGGTGAAGCGCTATGCACCTGGGTGATCATGTGCAAAAATGTGCAAACTGACCCCAACTTCAGAGAGCGGCCGGTCATGATTAGAAGATAGATTTAACACGACTCTTGACTGATTTCCAGATATCAGATTGGATTGATACGGAATTTAAAAATATCATTCAAAAAATTGGGTTGCCGGTAAGAAACTGGAAACTTTTTACCAAGTTCTTTTCTCGTTTGGTTGGTAGGTTGGTTATTTAGATTTTACGGCATGTCAACCCTTGTTGGATTATTTTGTGCCGAAGACGTTTTATTTCATTCATCCTTGACGGGTACTCAATTTTTTTTAACTCAATCTTTTAACACATTTTTTAAACTCACTTTTTCTATTTAACCCATAAAGGGGACACCAGAAGGTGCTTACCACTCCGGGTGATAATGGAACTGGGAGTAATGGTGATGAAGGGGTAATCCACATTCCCCAGAGCCCAGCAATTGGAACTTCACCATCAGATAGAGTTTAACGCCATACCCAGGACACTTTTACCCTCAGCCACCGCCTTCTCGCTCGTATATAATAAAAAGGGCTGAGGCTTGCCATAAGGGCAATAGGGTTGGGACAATCATATAGGTGCTAGTGACCATCAATCCGACCGCCTGTCTAGCCTAAATAAGGGCCAAAGTGGAGTGTTGCATGTCTTGAAATGCTCAGCCACTAGTTCCATCCTTAAGCCTCCCACGGTCTTACCCTTTTACAGTGGTGCAGTCAGTTTATTCTACTGCCCCTGCCGATAGGGTGTTTTTCACTTGGGTTACTTATTGTTCGGATTTTATTTTTGTAGGTGAGAGCTGCGCTGCAGTTATTTACCCAACTCTTTTGCCACGAATAATGTGTGACACAAGGTCGCAATTTCATATTTACCAAACCCTCCGCACAAGCAGGATGTGACAAGAAGGTTACTTTTTAAGCTGAGTTTAACAGTTTTGAAAGAGTATTCCTTCTCCTAGACAGGTTGCCATACTAAGGTTCAAGGATCAACTCTGACCTAATATTTCCCCTTAGCTGGAGGGAAAATAGTTGGATGCATACCTTTCCCTAGGGTATTAGCGCTAAGGGAAATGCAGCCAGCCTCGTCCAGGATTTTAATTCATGTCGCCATGTCAGTTTCCTACGGCGATAGACATTAAACCATGGTCGCAAGTATGGGGTGTCCAGCGAGAATTGAACTCGCTTTTCAGTCGTATTTGATCTTCGAATGTAGGTATTAACCCATTCCGTTCGCTACGGGTAGGATGTGACACAAGATTGCAAGTATAGACATCCAGCGAGGAAATCGCTTTTCAGTAGTAACGGATATACGAAGGTAAGTATGAATCCAACTCGTTCGCCACGGTTATGATATGACACAAGGTCAAAACTATGAGGGATCTAGCGAGGGTCGAACTCGCTATTCAATTCTAATGGATCGGTGAGATTAGTTTGTTAAACATTGCGCCACGATGGGACACCCAGGAAGTCGGTTAACTTTTTTGTTTTTTTGTTTTTGTTGTTGTTGTTTTATGTTGGGTTTTTTGTTTGTTTGGGGGTTTATTTTTCTTTTTTTTTCATTTTTTTTTTTCATTTTTTTTTTCATCAGTATCATTCAATATTTTCTAAATAAATCAAAATGAAACATTTTAGGTTTTTTTCTAACTAGCAATGCCAAAACACCTCTTTTATGTTGAAAAGAAAAGAAAAAAATAACAGAAAAAAATTTTGTTTTGAAAACTTTCGGAACACAAGAGTGACGTTAGTCCTTTTTAAATGGAATGCTATTGAACGCGAAGAATTTTTCAATTTTTGTTTCATTTTTTCACTAGAAAATATTTTTCAGATGAAACATTTAACATCTATTTTATATGCCCTGAACATAAACAAAAACAAAATACGTAACGTAGGATTATTATCTTATATATGAAAACATCCTCCGAATATTTCATTTTATTTTAAGTATTTTCCTCTGTGAGAACTCTGATAAAATAAAATTCATTTAATTTAAACGAGAAGGAGACATCTTCAAACTGGATGGCAAGCCTTTGAAATTTAGAAATTCTCAGGAAAAAAGAAGTTCTTCAAGATGCCAGCAAGTACCAAATGTTATACCGTAAATCCTTGCGTATAATCCGCAGTTTTTTTCCCAAAATTTAAAAGTCAAAATCCTTAGTACTATATACGAGGTTAAAAATAAAATATATTTTCTAAGCAATGCCCGAGTCTCTATTTGCTGTCCGGCAATGTTTATTCAGACGCATTATTTCAGAGGTACAGCCCCCTACAAATCCCCTGCGTATTATACTCAAGGGCGGACTATACTTGAGGATTTACGGTATACCCCTTTGCATATCGGGTATATAAATGACGAGAGGAGAGAGGAGAGAGATGTGAGGAGATGAGGTGTATTCTTACTTTTCTTACTTCTTACTTTCCGCTGCCATCTTCTATTGGCCTGAGTCCTTCTTTTTTGTCGGCTGATTTCTTTCTTCTGTTGGGCTTTTCATCTGTGCAGATTTCTTGTTTGTAATAAATAATCTAGACTTTGTTGTTTTTAATCTTTATTAAAAACCCACAGCCCAAAGGGATTTCTAACCGCGCGGTGAGGAGCCGGCATCTTGGGATCAAAGATCCTAACGTCTCCCGTTGACTAACTGCCGAAATCTGCTTAACTAACTGTATTTCTTTTCACACGCCTTCCGTTGGCAGAAGTCGGAGGGGGTTCAAGTAAAAGGTAATTATCTGCCAAAAATAACTATAACGGCAAACTGTAATTTCCCATTTAACGTCCTCCAATTTTGAATCTTCAACAAACTTCAATTCAAAAATATAGCTACCCTTGCATACATAATTCGTAGGCCACCCACGATATTATGTAACACAAAGTTCAGTAAAATTCATATCCTATTTTTGTCCGAGATGGGGCTAAAAAAATTTTAACCCTCATTTTCAATAAAAAAAAAAGCTAGATAAAAATCTAATAAATATGTATAAATCAAGGATATATCTAGATATTAACTTAAAAATAAATCAAATTGATGAAGGATAAAACATAATAAAAAGCAAACAAAAAACATATAAAAGAAAAAAGACAAGCAAGAAGAATAAGAATAGCTAATTTTGACTTGATGTAAAATCCTTTTTGGAAGTTAATGGATTTTGGTTAGAAAGGGATTTAGAAAATCACTTTCTGAATAAAAGTAGTTAAATAATTTTCAAAGTCATTTTCTAATCAAAATCCATTAACTTACAGAAATAATTTTACATCAAGTCAAAATTAGCGACCATAATCAATAATTAAATTTTGTGTGTTTCTGAATTATATACATATCGAAGTAAATACAATATTTCAAATATGAAAGACATGTTTTCGGAGTTTTAACTCGACATACACATACCATAAAGATTACTTTATATATATATATATATATATATATATATATATATATATATATATATAGAGGGAGGACATAGATAGCTAGCTAGCTGGATAGATATATAGGAATAAGTAAGTAAGTAAAGTCGACGGGGCGGCCTAAAGTCGGTATCAGCCAGTCAGCGAGGGAGTCTATCCCCTTTTCAATAGCGCTAGACCACGGAGATTGCTTTCGCATCTGAGGTGAAGCGCCACACCTACCATCAGCTCCCTACTTTACCGCACAGATCCCTGTGCTACTCATACGCTGAGTTGGCGGGGACCGGTATCGAACTAGGAACCTTGTGGTTTCTAGCCGAACGCTCTACCGACTGAGCTAACCCGGGCCCCTTTAGATAGGAATAAATAGGTGCATATATATGAAGAATCATGATAGATTGAAAGATATGAATATTTTTCATATATATATAATACACACACACACACACACATATATATATATATATAGAGAGAGAGAGAGACAGACAGACAGAGGCAGAGAGACAGATAGATAGATAGATAGATAGTTATGAATAGTGATAGATAGATAGATAGATAGATAGATAGATAAGAATAATCTTAATTGATAGATAGGTAGATAGATAGGTAGGAATAGTCTTAATAGTTAGATAGATAGATAGATAGATAGATAGAGTTGGTGATTGTATGTTTAGCTGGTTTGATGATCGGTTGTTAAGGTAGAGAAAATCACGAAATGACATAGCCGTGCCTTGGAGCCGACATTTGATCCCAACAGCCTCCAACATAAATTAAGCTCTAACGATGCAGCAACCACAAACAGGAAGTGGCCAGCCCATGTTTCCGGAACTGAATCTCTTCGACTGGAGACCTACTATCAAACGCCGCGGTTCAGACGAGCAGCCACGAAGTAACAATTATCCGAAACGCCTTTGCCTCCCCCTTCCGCCATCTTCCATCACCCACACACACTGCTATATTATCCCCGCCCCCCTCTCTCTCTCTCTCTCTCTCTCTCTCTCTCTCTCTCTCTCTCTCTCTCTCTCTGGCTCACTCTCGATCTATCTATCTATCTATCTATCTATCTATCTCTATCTCTATCTCTATCTGTCTCAGCCTCTCGCATCCCTCCCACGGTTTTCTCTCTTCGCTATTTCTCTTTTAATTTCTTCCTGCGCGGTTGGCGGGGACTTCGCGAGATTTTAACGAGACCAGATACAATGGCGGTTCCTGTGTGTTGCTGATATATACGCAACGCTGCACGACATCAAAGGTTGAGCAAGAACAAAAGCGGAAAAAGACAATTGAGGTGACATTTAAAAACAACAAACAAAATAGTCATTGAGACTTACTTTTAATTTTTCTATTAAAGAAGAAGAAGAAGAAGAAGAAGAAGAAGAAGAAGAAGAAGAAGAGCGACTATTTGGGAACGGTGTTTCACTGGGAATTGTGCAAATGTCTTGTGTATGCGCCTACAAACTAATGATCTATAGTACTAAGGCAGAATAGCGTGCAAAAGATAATGTCATTAAAAAAGACCGGTTTAGATCACTTGCTAGGAATCACAAGTTCCCTGGTTCTATACCGGCGCTCGCCAACTCAGTGTATGAGTAGCCCAAGTATCTGTACGGTAAAGTGAGGAGCAGATGGTAGGTGTGACGCTCCACCTCAGACGCAAAAACAATCTCCTTGTCTAGCGCTAGTGAAAAGGGAATAGACTCACTCGCTGTCTGGCTGATATGGCCATTAGGCCACCCCGTAGACTACTTACGTATAAAAAGCATTACATTTCACGGAAATACCCGAAACCCTTAAAACGCTAAGGTTAGGGTAAGTGTTAGAGTTAGGGTTAATGTTAGGGTTAGGGTTAGGCTACTTCGGGAGTTTCCGTAATATAATGCTGTTTATACGTAAAATACGATTCTAATTACATTACCTCTTGCGCGCTATTATGCATTTGTACCTGATCTATATATTAATATCCGTGTTCCTTAATTGTATATCCGTTATCATTTTGTAACACCTAGGGTTAAAAATGAGACCGTCCAAACTGTCCCAGATGAAATGAAGAAATTTGAATCCTGATTATCTCGTGTTAATTATCCACCCAATTCTTATTTTTTATGAGTGACGTCAACTCAGCTAGATAATAAACCATTCCGTTTTTATTATAAAGAAAAAAGAGAAGAAAAAGGATATGCTACACAGAAATTTTTTAAAAAACAAAGAAAGAAAGTATGGGAAATATAAAGAGAGGGGTGAGCACGTGGAAGTGATAACATTAATTTGTTTAAATCAAACATAATGAAAAGATGAAAAGAATGAAGAACGAAAAAAAGTGTGAGGGAGAATTAAATCAAGATTATTTCACACTTTTTACATATTGAACTATTTAGCAATAGCTGTGAAGTAAACATATGAAACATTGCAATTATTAAATCATCATACTTTGGTATATCCACAGGTCCTACTAGTCTATTCATTATGCTCTCCCCCTCCCTCCCTCCCCCTCTCTCTCTCTCTCTCTCTCTCTCTCTCTCTCTCTCTCTCTATATATATATATATATATATATATATATATATATATATATATATATATATATCCTACTCTCTTTCATTCTTTCTTTCTTATTATATTTATAGTATGCTCTTCCCTTTTTTCCTAATAATAAAAACGGAATGGTCCATTATCTAGCTGAGGTGACGGCACTTATAAGAAATAAGCCAAACCAGATAATCCGGATTTACATTATCTTGAACAATTTAGACGGACTTATTTTTAACAAGAAGGTGTTGCAAGATGATAACGGTCGGAAGATTAAAGAAGCGTATTAATAATAATAATAATAATAATAATAATAATAATAATAATAACTAGCGGGACTCGTGGAATTTCCACGAAACGAAACAAAAATCAAGAGGAGCTATTCAAGCCAGAAATGATGATTTGCAATTTCATTACATATAATTCCTACTGTTATACAATAGCAATCGATATAATACTTAATATACATATCATTTGTAAGCACTTAATTCTACAAAAACTTCAAGATCAATATAGTTGCATATTCTATTGTGTTGATAACAGTATTGCAGGTCCAGGGACGAAATAAGATAAAAATTACCAAATAATTCACAATTTCAATATTGCGTTGTTTAAATGCCCAACGTAAATTGAATTGAAAAAAAAGAAAGATTCATGTTTTTTTACATGAATCTTTCTTTCTTTTTCAATTCATTTTAATTTTACGTTTGGCATTTAAACAACGCAATACCATTTTGAATGTTTCATTTTTTAAAAATGGGGGAAATAAAATAGGACAAATAATACATCTGCGTTTAAGCAACACCACATAATCAGGAATTACATTTTTGCATTGCATCTTGTACGATTTGGTCGGTCTAATTTTTAACAAGAGGGTGTTGCAGGATGATAGCGGACGGAAGATTTAGAAACACGCGTATTAATAATAATAATAATAATAATAATAATAATAATAATAATAATGATAATAACAACAACAACAACTAAGAAAATTATTCCCTGGGAATGAATTAGTAAAAGTGTGACTGCACTGGTTTGCCGCAATTGCCTTCAAAGTTGTGGGCAGTTAATTTCTTCCTTTTTTATGTGGGTTTTAATTAAACTAATTTCGTTGTCAATTAGAGGCCGCCATCACGTGTCTTTGTGAACACAACTCAGAAGACCGTCAATATGGCTCATCTCCAGCGGCGGCAACGACAGCAGCAGCGGACTCAGCCCTAGGGGTAGTGCAATCAGGCTGACCAACACAAACAAAACGAACAAATTGGACTGGGGCCATTAGAAACGCTGTTGGCTCACTTTTTATTACTCCCCCCCCCCTCGTCAAAAAATGTCAGAATATCCATGATGAGGGATCTTGATTATGATACACTGATTTAACCACTCGGCCATTGTCTTACGTGACAGTGTTTGGGAGGTGTTGGTTAAGTGTTACATTTGGTGTTCGTCAGTTCAATCCCTGGTTCAGGCAGTGTGATCCATATACAGTGGTACGGTGCTAAGAACTTGCTAGGAGAAATAGATGACAGGGATAGGTGGAGTTAGAGAATCATGGGAATATATATATATATATATATATATATATATATATATATACTCTTAAATCTTAAGATTTCATAATTTATCTTGACGATAAGTGGCTAACATGCTGCTTTGAAACCAATGGTGACAATTGTACCTTAATGTATTGTACACTCTAGTGAATATATATATATATATACATATATATATATATATATTAATGATTGTTGTAGAGGAAAAGAATAAAGGGTCTACCATAGTTTCAATCCAAATCTGTTTTTAATATATTGACCACTTTGGGCTAATTTACAAATACCACTGCAATGGAAAAGTTAAAGTCTCAATTGGATACTATTCTCAACCGGTGTGAAAAAAAAAAAAAACAACAGATAATTCATTTCTGAAATTCAAAAAATTCAAACTGATATCTGGGTAAAAAAATTTTTTTAAAGTAAAGTTTAACACACCCGTACTTTCCGAAAAATAATCATCAGTATCGTATGTAGTAGAAAAAAAAAAAAAAAGAAAGAAACAGGTGTTTCTTCAGGTCTCCAGTACTCTGCAGTGTTTAAAACAGATCGAAACACTGAAGCGTAGGCGAAATAAACATTAGTTGTTTTATGAACTTGTGTTCTTTCAAATTTTTTTATTATATATATATATATATATATATATATATATATATATATATATATATATAGTGGTACCATGACTTAGGAGTTTAATTCTTTTCGCTCGCAGCTCAATTTCTCGTATATTAAAACAATTTTCTCCATTGGAATAAACTGAAATGGCATTAATCTAATCCAGCGTCCCATCCAAAAAAACACCCAACAAACACCCTTATATTTTTCCCGTTGTTTTAGATAAGAAAATAGTACTGTATTGTAGAAAAACATAATAAAATACAATGTAATGAATTATGTGCTGAAATATGTTTTTATGTTTACATTAAATTACATTAAATGTTTACATTAATTACATTACATTGACATAGTTAAGTGTAGGATAGGGTCCTGATGGATTCATTGGATTGAAACCATGGTAGACCCTTAAATCTTTTCCTTTACTACAAGTTACTATATATATATATATATATATATATATATATATATATTCACTATAGTGTACAATACATTTAACGTGCGATTGTTACCATTGGTTTCAAAGCAGCATGTTAACCACTTATATATATGTATGTATATGTGTGTATTTTTTTTTTTTTTGAGGGGCTGTTTCTTTGTTGTTTTTTGTTTGTTTGTGTGTGTGTGTGTGTGTGTGTGTGTGTGTGTGTGTGTGTGTGTGTTATAAATGATATTTTTCTTTGGCTTAATAAGTATGCAAACTTAAATAATTTTAGTGAATATACGCTTATCGGAAACACACTCGTACCTCAAATGTTAGCTCACAACACAAAGCAAAAAATCGACCGAGTGACAGATCGTAACTCGGAAAACTCGTAATTTAGGGAAGTCGTGGGCCAAGGTACCACTATACTCTGATCTATCTGAAAGCACTGACGTGGCATCACGAAGACGAATTAAAAAAGAACAAAATAACAAAATAATTAAAGAAAAAGACTATAGAAAACGGGAGAAAGCCGGAGAGTGCATGGGCCAATGACTGTGAATTATTAAATGTATAATACAGACTTTCCAAAATACATCTTATTATAATGGAGATTCGGTGTCTGTCTGCTACCAAAAATAATTCACTGCTTACATCACAATATGTTTAGGAATTGCGTAGTTTTATCACTGAGTATTTAATTTATAGTCAGAATCATCAATACATAGAATACATTTGTTTTATTAACGATGTCTCTATGAAAATCTGAGTTGGGTTTGTCTCAAAACAGTCCATGTTATTGGTGCGTTAAAAATCCTACAATGTGTCTGATATATCATTGAAAATAAAGGTTTACCTAATATGTCGTGTAGTTAATTTATATACTGGTTTTAACAAAAACAGGTTTAATAAATAATTACTTGGTGTTATTCATCTCTAATATTATTGTGTTATTCTCCAGCATATTAAAATCTATCCTATAAATAATTTTATATAGAAAGCAATTAAGATATAATTGAAATAAGTGTAATCTTTTTATATGCTTTCTAATTTAGTCTCCTTAGTTTTTCTAATTTAATATATTTGGTTACATTAAAACTTAAATACTTACGCCTCATGGGAGGCCAATATTCTTGCTAGTAACTTAAACTGATAGGTCCTTGTAATTTTGTTTATAAATGAAGACACACACATATATATGTACGTATTTGCATATAAACACACAAATATATATACATTCTTTTAATCATACACAAGCACACGCACATACATTTGGCGCGTATTCATACACATATGAATGGGTGAAGGACGCCACAATCCCTTGTACACGCACACAAATAGAAATAAATAAATGTGCTCACCCGTGTTGGTTAGTCGCAAACATACACACCCACAGGAACTTCTTTGCTGCACGCTCCTATATCCACCAATAGATGGACACACACAGGGACGCCACCCTCACACAGAGACACACCCATATACACGCGCACCTCGAGTTTCTTTTGTGAGCTTTTCACCTGAATAAACATTTTAGCTTTTTGTTTGGCAACCTTTGTAAAAAAACAACAACAAATAAACAATTTTAGCTCCAAGAAATTCGCTCACTATTTTGATACAATGAGAATCCTGCTCCTGCTCTTCTTCTTCTTCTTCTTCTATTCTTATTCTTATTATTCTATTCTTATTCTTATTCTCTAACTATAATTTTCCACATCTTTTTTATCTTCATCTTTCTCTTTCTTCTTCTTCACCTTTACTTTTTTATCCCTTCTTTCTTCTACATATTTTCCTACAACTACTACCCCTCCTATTACCCCTCATTCCTTCTTCTTCTTCTTCTTCTTCTTCTTCTTCTTCTTCTTCAAATTCAATTTTTCATATCATTTTTATATTCTTCTTCATCTTCTTCTTTTCTTCTTTCTTCTTCAAATTCAATTTTTCATATCATTTCTATCTTCTTCTTCTTTTTCTTCTTTAAATGTAACTTTCCATATATCTTTACTTCCTCTTCTTTATTTCTTCTTCATCTTTATTTTATTACTTCTCTCTTTCTTTTCATCTTTCTCTTTCTCTCTTCAGTTTTGCATCATTCTTTATTTTTCCTCTTCATCATTTTTTGCCTTTCTTCGTCATCTCTACATTTCATTTTCCCCTTCATTCCCCCTCCCCTCTCTCTCTCTCTCTCTCTCTCTCTCTCTCTCTCTCTCTCTCTCTCTCTACTTCCTCATACCTCTTCTCCTTCAGCTCCCCTTCTTGTTGTTGTTGTTGTTGTTGTTGTTCTTCTTCTTCTTCTTCTTCTTCTTCTTCTTCTTTGTTTTTCTTCTTTCTTCTTCATCCAGGAATAATAATTCATTTTCGCCATACAACTAAATGGTATATGCAAAAACCTGAATCTGTCCTGGAGAATGAGACGCATAAAATTCTCTAGGACGGAGATACAGACGGATAACCTAATCCCAGCCAGGAGAGCAGACCTAATGTTAATTAACAAGAAGAAGAGAACTTGTCATATCGTGGATTTTGCCGTCACAGCCGATCACCGAGTGAAAGTGAAAGAAAGCGAAAAGATAGACAAATACTTGCACCTTGCCAGAAAACTAAGAAAACTGTGGAACAAGAAGGTCGAGGTCATACCAATTGTAATTGGGGCCCTAGGAACCGTCCCCGAAGGTCTGGAAAATAATATGTGTGAACTGGAAATCAGAGGAAGAATCGTGACCACCCAGGCTACAGATTGGTTAGAATAATCAAAAAAATCCTGGAGATCTGAGTAGACTTGCAGTCACTCAGCCTCCAGTGAACCACCGACTATGGCAGGTGAAAAATTCGATTTAGATGAAATATTAACTAGCAAGTCCTGTGGATATATCATAGTATCATAATTTAATTATTACAATACTTGATATGTTTACTTAAGGGCTATTGCCAAATAGTTCAATATGTAAAAAGATTTAACTTTCTCTCAATCTTTTTCTTTTCTTTCCTTCCTTCTTTCCTTATGTTTGATTGAAACAGATTAGCAGTATAGCTTCTGCACACTCTCACTCTCTCTCTATCTTCCTATACTATCTCTATTGTTCCTAAACCTTCCGACCGTTATCATCTTGCAACACCTTCTGGTTGTAAATGAGACTGTCCAAATTGTTCAAGATACAATGCAAAAATGTAAATCCAGATTATCTGGTGTGGAGGCTTACTCACAGATTTCTTATTTGTCCCATTTTATTTCACCCAATTTTTAAAATAAAACATTTTAGATGGTCTTGCGTCGCTTAAATGTCCAACGTAAAATGAAAATTAATTTTTTTTTTAATTACATGTTTGTTTTATTGAAATTGTGAAATATGGAATATATTTTGGTAATTTTTATCTTATGTCGTATCCGCCTTCTGCCTTGATATACGCGGTTTTAGCGAACCAACGTCATGCGAATTTCCGGCCCAACTTAGATATTTTCCTTGTCGTGTTTTTGTCACTTTTTTGTCGGAAAATCAATGTAGATATCTTAAACGTCCCCAATCCAATTTCTATCTGCAAATCAATGTAAATATTTAACCCCTTTTTAAGAAATCGGTAGAGGGAGTTAAATAAAGATTATTGTACTTTTTACATCTTGAAGTTCTTTTTTCAATAGCTCTTAAGTAACTATATCAAGCGTTGTAATAATCAAATTATCATACTGTGGAATATCCACAGATTCTGCTAGGTTCTCCTGTATGTTTTCGCATATGCACCAGCCATTTTGATTGACAACTAAAGGAAGACCCACATACTTCACACAAACATAGTTTATCTGCTTTGTGCATATTTTCTCAAAAACTGGACGTCAAAAAAGAATCAGAAATTTTACAAAAATATGATTCTTTCCCGTGTTTATCTGCATATAATCCACCAGTCTGATTTCCGTGAAAATGAACAACACTGTACATCTAAAGAATATATTTTTCTCCAGTATCAGTTTGCTTATGTCGCTTAATGTGACTTCTTTGAAAATGTGACTTCTTTGAAAATTCAACAAAGAAAATGATGGATTATAATTAAGGGAATTATTTCATCCGGGTTAACAATCTGTAGACAATTAAAAAAAAAAGAGAAACTATGAGGTAGAAGAAATAAGAGAAATAAAGAAAAGCATTTTTTATAAAACTATACATTTCAATAGATTCAGATGTATTCAATATAATATTTACAAATGTAAAATAACAACTATTTTCTTACAATATACAATATTTTATATCAGAAATCCGATATGGTATGTCATATTATTGACTGACCATAATTAAACATATTGTATCACAAAGAATTTGAGGAAAGAAAAAAAAGAAACAATATGTGGGTATAAAAAATAATTCTGTATTCGATGCGTTAAATCGTGGTCGTTGCAAAAATATTTCAATTTCAAACACGGCCATCAGCTTATTTCTTAAAAGTAAATTACTTTATTAAATAAAATAAAATAAAATTTACTTATTAATACTCGTGTTCCTTAAAAGTATGACTGTTATCATTTTGCAACACCCTCTGGTTAAAAACGAGACAATCCAAATCGTCCAAGATGAAATGGAAAATTGTAAATCCTGATTATCTGTGTTGTTTATTCGCAGTTTTTTTATTTGTTGTGAGTGTCGTCACCTCAGCCAAATAATAGACCATTTCGTTTTTATTAACAGAAAGAAAGGGAGGGAAAGGACATGCTATACAGAAAAAATATAATAAGAAAGAAAGAAAGAAAGAAAGAAAGTAGGGGAAAGATAGAGAGAAGCGTTTAGCGCCCGGAAGCGATAACACTTAGCTGTTTTAATCGAGCATAATGAAATGATGAAAAGAAGGAATGAAAGGAAAAAAGAGTGAGAGAGAGAGAGAGAGAGAGTTAAATCAAGATTATTATACTTTTTGCATACTGAACTGTTTGCAATAGTTCTTAAGTAAATATATCTGCAGAATTTAGAATAGAAAAAGAAAGCATTATTAAATGCGATTAAAAAAATGAGAGTGTGAGAGGAAGATTGAACTTTGTTTGTTATATATAAGCCAACCCTTAGCTTCTGGCTGCTGATGAATATTAACATACAAATAAAGTGGGAAGTTCAATCTCCCTATCACACCCTCCAATCTCACTCTTTAGCCTCACAGAGAAACTAACATATATGAGGATTAATTGATCAAGATGTATATAGAGAGGGGGAAAGTGAAAAGTAAGATATGAAGTAAAAGACGTGTCAGTTTTTAACTTAATTGCAAAGTACGTCTAATTAGAACCAACTGAAATGGATTTTTTTCAAACATAACTCAATCCCAGAACTAAGGAATATTTTGGCATGCAATTTGGGTCATTAAACTAAATTGGAAAAAAATGCCTAAAGGAAAAAATCAATGATTCCTTCAGCTTTAGTATAAAATAGATTTTTGTGTAGCTGTTTCTGAATATTTTTTTGCATACGTCCCTATAGAATACGTATAATTTTTTAACAGATTTCTTAATCAGTTTGGTTTGGTTTGATTTGGTTTGTTTTACGGCATATCAACCTCAGTGGGTCATTTAATGTCGATAAAGTTTTGAAATAAATTCATTCTTAATGGATACTCAATTTTTTTATAAACACATTTTCCTATTTGATCAATGGGTCCCTAACAGGTACTACCACTCCGGGTCAGTGGCTTGGAGCAATGGTGATGAAGAGGTGCTCCACATTACCCAAACCTCCAAAACTGGAACCTCACCATCAGATAGAGTTTAACGTCCTCCACAGGACATGTAGACCATCAGCACCGACTTCTAGTACCCATATGATAAAAAGGTTGGGATTTGCCATAATGGCAATAGGGTTGGGGCAATCATATAGGTGCTAGAGATTGATGTAACCAGCCGATTGATCGGAGGGGGCCTCTCCGACCGCCCGTCTAGCCCAAGATAGGGCCAAAGTGGAGTATTGCAAGTCATGGACTGCTCAACCAACTGGGTTCTATCCTTAAGCATCACGGGTCGCCACCCACAGCCAACAGGTGGCCCATTGGGGGAGTCTTACCCCTCTGCATAGGTGCAGTCGGTGTATTCTAACGCCCCGGCTGACGGGGCGGTTTTAATCAGTAAAAATCAAAAAGCAAATATTGTACTCTTGCTTAATATAGGCATATTGGAGTGTATGCGCGATGTTAATGCTCAATGACATGTTTTTTTCTGAGTTATAAATCGACACGTACATACCAAAACCGACTGTACTTCTTTATATATACAGATGGGGTAGAGAGAGGTGGGGTGTTAAGTTAAGTCTGAAAATATAGAAACATAAGGAAGACGAAAACATCTGCTTTGGGTAGGGGGAGGTTTGTTTGTTTGTTCGTTTGATTTGTATACAACAATCGTTGCATTCTGTTAATCTGTCTTCAACACAAAATGTCTCAAGAATTTTTTTTTTTATTTCAAGTCATTTTAACCTTTAAAGACACCTGGAAACCCCATAAATTTATCATCTTCCTCGAAGACTTCAACTTTTGAATTTCTCAAATAATTCAAACTTGTTTCATGACATTTAACCTTATTCTCTCTCTCTCTCTCTCTCTCTCTCTCTCTCTCTCTCTCTCTCTCTCTCTCTCTCTCTCTCTCTCTCTCTCTTCGTGAAATTTATTTCCAACGTGGTTTTAAGAAATATGTGATGTGCAGTCTTTTCGGTATTACTGAATAACAAATCAATAATAATACGAAATAAATCGTACACTTAAAACCCCTTTGTATGTCATCGCTTTCAAGATGTCAAGTCTTTTGAGATTTTATTACTAGATTCATCATTACAACGAAAAAAAAACCCAAAACAAACAATATAACTTGCTTGGGTTCTTGTCGTTTAGTTACACAGGGAGAAAAAATTTAAATGTCTTCTTTTATAATTTCTTTCTTTTTCATTTTAGTCTCCAAGATTATTAGCGAGTAGATTTTACATTGATAATTAATTTGTTTTTGATTTTTTTCGCAATAACGTTATATACCCGTGTTTTGTAATGGTTATCGTCGTAGGAAATGCACTTGTTAGCGTGAGTTCAAATCCTGGACGAGACTGCTTGCATTTCACATAGCGCTAATACCCTTAGGAAAGGTATGCATCAATTTATTCTCGCTCCAACTATGGCAAAACAGTGGGGCAGACTGGACTCTTTAATCTTGGCTAGGTAACCATTCTCGGAAAAGGAATACTCTGAATTCAAACTTATAAAAATCCGCTTAAGAAATCTACCTTGTGTCACATCCTACGCGTACCGGGTGGGGGTATATATATATATATATATATATCACTAAAGATAACAGAAGATTTAGATTTTTAGCTTTATAGCCTATTTCTGGGAGCCATCTTCAGATGCCAAATAGGGTATAACGCTAAAAATCTAAATCTTCTGTTATTTTTTACTGATATAATTTTTCTGACAATAATAAAGCACACACTGAACTCTGCAAAATACGACATTTAAAAAAAACTACAACGTTGTAAGAAAGATTTATTCCCCTGATCTTTGGATTATATATATATATATATATATATATATATATATATATATATCCCTACACATTTTCTTTCTTTCTTTCTTTCTTATTATATTTTTCTGTGTAGAATGTCCTTTTTCTTCCTTTTCTTTCTTAAAAGCAGAATAGTTCATTACCAGCTGAGTTTATGATACTCATAAGAAATAAGAATTTGGAGGATAAGTAACACCAGAGAATCAAGAATTTCATTTTTGAATTTCATCTTGGACGATTTGGACGGTCTCATTTTTAACAATGGGTTGTTTTAAGATAATAACGGTTGTACAATTAATGAACATGAGTATTGATTCATAGATTAAACAAAATAACCAACCAACCAATCAGATGCCCTTACAATTATGAAGACATTATAGCGTCAATCCATCAACAATCCACCTGTCCACTAGTTCGTAATTGAAAAACGGCTTTTGACCTAGAATATTAATTATTACATTCGCTCCACGAGAAATGTGCCGCGTCCTTCTGGATTTAATTGGTACAAACGCAAAATGTCACTTATATATGAAATAGGACAATTTCAAGGCATTTATCTGATAAAAAAAAAAAAGAAAAACAAAGAACAAAAACCTGAAATAAACCAATTTGCTTTCAGTGATCAGATCTGCATGGATGTGCGCTTGGCGGATATATTTGGCTCGATGTGCTCGCATGCTTTGCCCACTACACACACATTCTCTCTCTCTCTCTCTCTCTCTCTCTCTCTCTCTCTCTCTCTCTCTCTCTCTCTCTCTCTATCTATCTATCTATCTATCCATTTATCTCACTCTCTCTTTTCTATTATATATATATATCTTTTTCACTCTGTCTATCTATCTATCTATCTATCTATCTATCTATATATATATATATATATATATATATTCTCTCTCTCTCTCTCTCTCTATATATATATATATATATATATATATATATATATACATTTCTCTCTCTATCTGGTTTCTATCTATCTATCTCACTCTCTCTTTTCTATTATATATATGTATATATCTTTCTCTCTCTCTCTCTCTATATATATATATATATATATATATGTGTGTGTGTGTGTGTGTGTGTGTGTGTGTGTATTTCTCTCTCAATATATATATATGTATATTTCTCTCTATCTATCTATCTATCTCTCTCTCTCTAATATATATATATATATATTATATATATATATATATATTCTCTCCTTTCTATTTTATATATATAATCTCTCTCTCTCTCTCTCTCTCTCTCTCTCTCTCTCTCTCTCTCTCTCTCTCTCTCTGCAGGGGAGCCGAGACCAACAATGCAGTGCGGCATTATCACGTGACAGACCACCGGAAGTAGCACCAGACTCGCGCTCGGAAATCCTACACCGCGAGATCGGCTAGCGAGATTAGCGCCGGCTAATGGAATTTTATTAGTCAGGTGGGAAAGATGTGACGTCTTTCATGCAGTGCCAACCAGCTGATAGGATCACAGACCGGAACCGGAAGAAGGTAACAACATTGGTTCGATGAAATTTTTATGTATTTGCGTGTAGGTTTGTCCTCTGTGTGAATGCATATGTCTTTCTCTGGTTCTCCTCTCCTGCAGTATGTGCGGGGGTAAAACCTTGATTAACGTCGAGGAACTTAATCAATACATAAAGGTTTTCGGACACCACAGCCGTTTAGTTTCACAACCTTAATTAACTATTTCCAAACTGAATGTATGTGTTTTTTTTTTTTACATTCAAAATATTAGAGGTGTTCCATCGTGGCATAAGGAAAGCAAGCTTGTTTCACAAATCCAGGACTAATGAATATCGAATTCGATTCTCGCTGGATACCCCACACTTCGAAATTTTTGTCACACCCTACCTGTGGTGAACGATTCGGGTAAATTATCAATGCATGCCATTGCGGTGTAACAGTCAGCAAGTTAGTCTCGCAGATCCATTACTACTAAATGACGAGGTCAATCAACGCTGTATGCCCCATACCTGCAATCTTGTGTCACAGCCTACCGGTGGCGAACGTGTTGGGTAAATAATGAGGGTGTTCCATTGTGGCGTTTATTTTTTTTATTTTCACTGTAAGCCCCTTACTTATGACCTTGTTCCACACCCTACACATAATGAACAGGTTTGAAAATAGCATCCTATCGGGGTGTAATGGTTAGCAAGATAGTCTCGCCGATCTATTACTACTGAATAATGAATTTGATCCTTGCAGGATTGTGATCGTGTGCCACACCCTGCAAGTGGCGAGTAGTTTGTGTAAAGAATGTGGGCACTCATTATAGCGTAATTGTTAGCAAGGTAGTCTCGTAATTGCATTACTGCTGATAGCGAGGTCGATCCTCGGTGGATGCCTTAGACTTGCGACTTTGTGTCACATCATACTCGTGGCAAACGGGTTAGATCAATCCCTACATTTTAAATATTTAAAAGAATTTACCCTAAACTCGTAATTGGTTTGAACCAATTTTATTTTTTCTATTGAGTTGCACTGTTAGAAAATGTATTAGTTTAATCTATTTTCATTTTAACCTCAAAAAATGTAACAATAAAAAGGTAAAAAATTGAAAATAGGAATCTTTTCCTCATTCATTTTTTTTTTTTGCCTGGGGTTACATCTAAAATAGTATTTCAAATAAAGATACCCATTGGTCTGAAAGATTTTCATGATTTCTTTTATTTACCAAATAATAAAGCTTTTTTGCTTAAAATTAGTACTGAATTAAAAAAAATTACTGTGTGAATGTGGAATTGGAATATTTAATCATCGTGGGTATTAATGCTTTTTTTACTCATGAAGAACTGTGGAAAGTCCTGCAAATCGATTCATTTTAATTATAAAATTAAATCATTTCATCAGTAATAATCAAAAAATAAATTTGTACTTTTCCACATTATTAACTTGTTAAATTATATTTTAAATTTTATTTCTCAATGACATTTTCTGAAGTTTAAGTCGACTTATAAGATAAGATCCATTACTGCTGAATAGCGAGTTTGATTCTCGCTGTATATCCCAAACCTGTAACCTAGTATCACATCCTATCCATGGTGTATGCGTTGAGACAATTCTTACTTGGTTCGATTATTTTCTCAGCTAAAAAGTTATCTCCTGGTCAAATTAGCTAATGCTAAACAGGAATATATTTGGTTCTAAGAAATAAGTCCTCATATATATATATATATATATATATATATATATATCAATCAGTAAATAACCAGATTAGTTTGTGTTGGGAATATATATATATATATATATATATATATATATATATATATATGTGTGTGTGTGTGTGTGTGTGTGTGTGTGTGTGTGTGTGATATATGGGTAATTCCATATCAAATCATCCTGGCCATGTCACCCACCCTCTTCAATTTTTCTGAAATTTTGTTCAGGTGTGGACTATGTTAAAGTTAGATATTCGCCAAAATTTGAGCTTCCACGTCCAAGAATTGGCGGAGTTATGTCGATTTTTATATCTCCAAATTTGAGGGAGGTCGCAAAAAATGTCGACTTTTTTGTAATTTATTTTTGTCTGTAAAATGAGTTCTAGAGCTTCCCTACTCCTCAACCCACTAAAGATTGATATACCATTAAACAAAGAAAACCTAAAACTATCTTATTAAAATTGAGATTGTGTATTTGTCTGTCTGCAACCGAAACTATATCAGTACCTAAGTCGTAATTCCTCTAGTTATTTACGTTACATTCTTCATGGTTTTATTTTTATTTAAGCCTCGATTATTAATAAAATTGTTTTACATTATTAAATTTAGTATTTAGTTTCATTAGCCTTTTTAATTTAATATAGTATTTCATTACGTTAAAACATAAACACTTGCACCCAGAGGGTGCATATATTTGCTAATTATTATAATTATTTTTTTTTATCTCAAAGCAAAAGAAGAGTTGGTACCATTAATTCCTTTGTGTTTGTCCTCACCTATTAATAAAGACGTTATCTTTTGCTCGACGGACCGGTGTCAAAAGTGAATACGTCCCCTGAATTACCTCTTCGCTCGTTTTCGCCGACATTGTTTCCTGTATGCACAAACAATACCAGCCTTGACGCTTTTTACTTCCGGCATAGCACAAGCCAGCCATTCTTATCTCGCTCTTTTCGACCAAATCGAGCGTTCAAACTGATTATAGTTTTATTAATTTTCGTGTAATCATTTTTTATTCAGTTTTAATCATTCTTTCTTTCTGCTCTCTTGTTTTTGTGTCACGTTAGTTGAAGCTAAATAAAGTCGTTTATGCTATTCAGTGTATTTTCAAAAACTGATATTGTTATAATAATAATAATAATAATAATAATAATAATAATAATAATAATAATAATAATGGACAAGCGAAAATTGATAAGACCCAACAAAATAGTAAATGTAGACTTTGTGGTAATAGAGATGAGACTGTAAACCATATACTCTGCGAATGTAGCAAACTAGCACAACAAAAATACGAAACTAGACACGACTGGGTTGGGAAGGTGATCCACTGGGAATTATGCAAAAAAATTAATTTTGACCACACAACAAAATTGTATATGCATAAACCAGAATCTATTCTTGAGAACGAAACGCATAAAATTCTCTGGGACTTTGAAATAAAAACGGATCACCTTATCCCAGCAAGAAGACCAGACCTAGTGTTGATAAACAAAAAAGAAAGAACTTGTCAACTGGTGGATTTTGCAGTGCCAGCAGATCACAAGATGAAGCTAAAGGAAAATGAAAAAGATGGACAAATATCTGGACCTTGCCAGAGAACTGAAAAAGTTATGGAACATGTAAGTGATAGTGATACCAATTGTGGTTGGTGCACTTGGAACAGTCCCAAAAGGATTAGAAAAGGGTTTGGAAAGTTTGGATATCAGAGGAAGGATTGAAACCATTCAGAACACTGCACTGCTGCAATTTGCCAGAATACTCAGAAGAATCCTGGAGACCTGAGGAGACTTGCTGTCACTCAGACTCCAGTGAAAGACCATCAGCTAATGCTGATGTGAAAACTCAAAAGGAGTAAATAAATAATAATAATAATAATAATAATAATAATAATCCCAGCCAGGAGACCAGACCTAGTATTGATTAATAAAAAAAATAGAACTTGTCAACTTGTGAACTTTGCGGTTCCAGCAGATCACAGGGTGAAGATCAAGGAAAACGAAAAGATGGAAAAATACCTGGACCTTGCCAGAGAATTGAAAAACCTGTGGTATATATATTTACGAACCCCTCCATACGAGCAGGATGCGACACAAGGTCAATTCAAGCGGAGTTTAACAGGTTTGAATTCAGAGTTTTCCTTCTCCAAGACCGGTTGCCTAACCAAGGTGAAAGAGCCCAGTCTGCCCTACTATTTGCCCATAGCTGGAGGGAGAGTAGGATTCATACCTTTCCCAAGGGTATTAGCGCTAAGTGAAATTCAATTACCACGTCCAGGATTTGAACTCGGGGCGACGTGTCCATTTCCTATGACTTTAACCATTACGCCACGTGCTTCCTGTGCGTGGTGTAATGGTTAAAGCTGTGGTATATGGGGGTCAAAGTGATACCAATTGTAGTTGGTGCACTTGGAACAGTACCAAAAAGCTTGGAAAAAAGACTGGAGGAACTGGAAATCAAAGGAAGAATTGAGACCATCCAGACTACCGCATTGCTGCAATCGGCTAGAATACTCAGAAGAGTCCTGGAGGCCTGAGAAAACTTGCTGTCACTCAGTTTCTTGTGGAATACCATCAGCTAACGCTGATGTGAAAAACTCACAAGGAGTGAAATAATAATAACCTTAAAAATGAATAAATACCTTAACATTAACTGAAAGGAATCGAGGAAGGACCTGTAGCAAACATACACATAATTACACCCAGAGCAACACTCAAGAAAGTAGAAACTGATATTGTAATAATAACTATCGCCACTACTATATGTTATAGCAATGATGCCACAATTATATATTCAGAAAATATACAGAGGGCTACAAATTCACTAACTCACATGAAAAACTAAACCACATGGATGGTATAAAGATATTTGCAAAAAATGTACAAGAACTGGAAACACTTGGACAAACCATAAGAACATACAGCAAGAATATAGGAATGGAATTCGGAATTGAAAAATGTGCCAGGCTAATGATGAAAAAGGGCGAGAGAGAAACAATGGACGAAATACGACTACCAAATCAGGACAATATAATGACATATATGAAGGAAAATTACAAATACTTATAAATTTTTAAATCGGATACCATCAAGCAAACTGAGATGAAAGGAAAAGTTTTAAAAAATAATACCTCAGAAGAACAAGAAAAATTCTAGAAACCAAGCTCTTCAGCCGAAATCTCATCAAGGCGATAAATACCTGGGCCGTCTCCGGGCTATTCTTAAAATGGACGAGAGAGGAACTCCGACAGATTGACCAAAATACAAAAACATTAATCACTATGTAGAAGGCATTATACCAACTAGAGGAGTAGGAAATCAGAGGAAGAATTGAGAGAATCATGACAACTGCATTGTTAAGATCGGCTATAATATTACATACTTCGTGGGTAGCCTACGAATTATTTTTTAAGTGTAGTTAGATTTTGAATTGAATTTCGTTGAAGATTCAAAATTGGAGGTGGTTATATTATTGACAGGTAATGACCTTTACTTGACCCCCGACTTCCTCTAATGGGAAGGCGTGAGAACGGAAATTAGGTTTAATTAGCAGATTTTAGCCGTTAGTCAGAAGGAGCAGACGTAGGTGTCCATCACTCTTAAGATGTCGACTTCTCACCGCGCGGCTAGAAAATCCTTTCGGGCTTTGGGTTTTAATTAAAAAATATGAAAGACAAATAAGTATTGCTTAATTATTCCAACAAAGAAATGAGCAGTAACCCTGCCCAGAAGAAGGAACAATCAACCCAGAGGAAGATGGACAGCGACGAAGTAAGAACAGTAAGAGCCCATCTCCTCACCTTCCTCTCTCTACATATATATACGCAGCAGATTAAGTGGGTATATAAATTAAGCTATCTTTTTGATAATATTCAATATATGTGAAAAAACAATAGAAAAATATTTTGTCGTAGATG
>CM042152.1:55492069-55532069 GCA_023376005.1 Doryteuthis pealeii
TAGAATGCACCTACTGTACCTATGCAGAAGGGGTAAGACTCCCCCAATGTGACCACCTGTTGACCGTAGGTGGTGACCCGTGATGCTTAAGGAGAGAACCCAGGTGGTTGAGCAGTCCATGACTTGCAATACTCCACTTTGGCTATTTCTTGGGCTAGACGGGCGGTCGGAGAGGCCCCCTCCGATCAATCGACTGGTCCCTTCAAGCTCTAGCACCTATATGATTGCTCCAACCCTATTGCCCTTATGGCAAGCCCCAACCCTTTTTATCATATGGGTGCTAGAAGGCGGTGGCTGAGTGTCTACCTGTCCTGGGAATGAGGTTAAACTCTATCTGATGGTGATGAAGGGGTGCTCGACATTCCCCAAACCTCCAAAACTGGAACCTCACCATCAGATAGAGTTTAACGTCATTCCTAGGACATGTAGACCCGCAGCCACCGCCTTCTAGCACCCATATGATAAAAAGGGGTTGGGGCTTGCCATAAGGGCAATAGGGTTGGGAAAATCCTATAGGTGCTAGGGCTTGACGTGACCAGCCGATTGATCGGATGGGGCTACTCCACTTTGGCCCGTCTAACCCAAGATAGGGCCAAAATGGAGTATTGCATGTCATGAACTGCTCATCCACCTGGGCTCTATCCTTAAGCATCACGGGTCGCCACCCACAGCCAACAGGTGGCCCCATTGGGGGAGTCTTACCCCTCTGCAGAGGTGCAGTCGGTGCATTCTAACGCCCCCGCCGACAGGGCGGCGACGGTAATCTCTCCTTCTAATATATATATATATATTATATATATATATATATATATATCCCATCTATGGGTAAATAGTTGGACAGACAGGGCTAGTTAGACAACCAGTATAGGAGAAGGAAAACTCTAAATTCAAACCTGTTAAAATCCACATAAAAAATTACCTTTTATTACATCCCACTCTGGTTAATATGTATATATTTAAATTATTTTACCGCATACAAACATCTCTATTTTCTCTTGCTGTGGAATGTCTCTCAAATAATTTTTTTTAATTCTGTTTTCGAACACTTAAAAAATGACCGCTTTAACTTCAAATATCAAACATTTTACTCTGATGAAGGCCGTTATTCTTTGTATGCTTAAAGATTTGATAATTTTCTATTATTTTATTATTTATTTATTTTATATCTAAAATAATAATAAATAGAATACATGTGTACATGAACAAACTCCTGGCTGAAACAAGTGTTAGTAAATCTGTTTTATCCATTCAATATTTTCTTTACTTTATTTATTTTTCCTTTCAACATATCGTCGGATTCATTTCTATTTTCAACTTACACACACACACACACATACACACGCGCGCACACACACACATACACACGCGCACGCACACATACACACACACACACACATATATATATATATATATATATATATATATATATATATTATATACGTTGAAATACGATGAGGAAAATAATCTGACAATATGTGAAGAAAATGTTTTCAAAAATATAACAGACACAGGATGTTATGATAAAAGAAAAAATTATATATGTCTATACTTAAGTATTTCGGTTTATGATAAACCATCATCAGGAAAATGCAAAGAAATGCATATAATATGTGAATATAATGTTATTTTATTATAAAATAACGGTAAATTAACATTATATTCACACATTCACCATGCACTTAACATTTTCATTTTTATTCCTTACAAAATTTATTTGCATTGTCCTGATGATCGTTTATCATAAACCGAAATACTTAAGTATAGATATATAAAACTTTTCCTTTGATCGTAACATCCTGTGTTTGTTATATTTGTGAAAACATTTTCTTCATATATATATATATATATATATATATATATATATATATATATATATATATATATGAGAAAAGAAATGAATATAAAATCAGACAATGTAAATATGTATATAGTTTAAGAAAAACAAATTTAACTGTAGATTTATGTTCGATACATATTTAAAGGGAAGTTGGTGTGTGTGTGTGTGTGTGTGTGTGTGTGTGTGTGTGTGTGTGTGTGTGTCCGGATGAAAGTGCAAAAATAAAACAATTAACGACAAAGTAAATATACACACTCATTAAATATCACCGGTTCCTGCTTTTTGTGCAACAATTATGAAGATTTGATTTATATTCGAATATATTTAAAATTTAAAATATACATAGAAATAGCATTGAAATACTACTTAAAAATGTAAATCACAAAAGTAAACGAATGAATACACCACGGTTTTTTGCCCCCCCTCTACCAAGGCGATTCTAACTCGCCGCTTCTAGTTCTAATATATATCACACAAATTTAATTTATAGACATATTTATCCTTTATTATCATTAGCGCTAAAAACTCATTAAATATAATGTTATATATATATTTTTTTTATTTGATAACAGAAGCTATTATGAGTTTTATAGTACATTGTTGACCAATGGGGAAATAATGAAAGACCGAAATACACGAATGTCGTGATTAAAAGAAACAAAGGTGTCGATGTGGCAGAGTGAATGGCAAAGGTGCTCATCAAAATGAGGGCGAATCTGCCGGTAAAACTTGAGAAGTCAAAGGTGAAATTGATTAATAATGAAAAGAGAAGACCCAATCGATGTTATTGTTAGCCGTCGTTAATATTACGCGCGAAAGAGCCGTGAAAGAGATAGTCTTCTCAACGTCATTTCTACCATATATATATATATATATATATATATATATATATATATATAAGCTCACTCTCCTATTTACATGTGTATGTATATATATACATAAGCTATATGTACATATATACATAAACTATATGTATACATAAACTATATGTATATATACATATTTTATGTATAAATAATATGAAAATAATATATAAATAATATATTCATATAATATACATATAATATAATATATACATAATACATAATATATATAATATTATATAATATATAATATATATTACATACTATATGTATATATATATATATATATATATATATATATATATATATATATATATATATAATTACATAAAGTATAGATAAACTATCATAAAGTATACATAAACTATCTGTATATATATAAATAAACTATATGTATAAATATAATATATATTATATATATATATAATATATATATATATACTCAAACATAAGTATATATGCATATATATACATAAACTCCCATTTATATATATTCATATACTCCCTTTCCCATATATATATATATATATATATATATATATAAACTTCCTCTCCCATATATATACACATATATATGTGTATATATAGTTTATATATATGTATATATCCCTCTTCTCTCTCTCTATATATATATTATAAACTTTCCCTCATATATATATATATATATATATATAATATTATATATATATATATATATATATATATATATATATAATTCTCTCTCCCGTCCACAGGGCGTGAGCGTGGTGGGCCGTCAAAGACATGTCAATTTGGAAATCTCCCAGTTGACCCAGTCTGGGTGTCATGCCTCATGCCGCACATTAAATGACGATTCCAATTATCAGTTTAATGTAAACGTCATTGCTTTAAGATCAAACCGATTTTTCGGCATGAGGACACGATGGAGAAAAAGATTATAGCAATTCTTATGATCAGCGAATATAAAGGTACTAGCAGACGTACCTGGTCTATAACCGGATTTCAGAGATTGTAGGAACACAATTTTTCTATTTTGTTTACATTTAGAATATTGCTTATTAATATGTAACCTTAAACACGTGAGTGTTTTAAAACATAATTTTAATGTAACAGAATTAAGATGTAACCTTAAACACGTGAGTGCTTTGAAACATAAATTTCTTTTTCTAAAAACCTTTTCTACATATTCATATATGATTATCAAGTTAACAGCAGAAGTACCGGGCTACAAATATTTTAGGAACCACAATGATTGAGAGAGAAAGCGGGAAGAGTGGAGTAAGAGGAAAATAATTAGCAAATTCCTTTTGTATTTTGTAAAAATCGCTAAGAATTCGCGTATTACAATGTTGTTTTTCTTAGGAATTGTTTTTTTTATTGTTTACAATTAAAATATTACTTTTGAAAATATAACCCTAAACTCACGAGTGTTTTGAAACATGATTTTTTTTCTAAAACCTTTTTTTTTTCTTTTTTTTGCACATATGATGAATATTAAATTCATACATAAAGATTAAGATACTAGCAAAAATACATCGTCTATGGCCGGATTACAAAGATTTTAGGAACACTTGGGGTGAGAGATAAAGGAGCAAGTGAGGAGTAAGAAAAGAAGTAAGAGAAAATAATTTAACAAATTTCTTTCGCGTATTACAATGTTCGTTCATTTCAGGAATTGTTTCTTTCTTTCAGGTTATTCCAATTATCAGTTTAATGTAAACATCATTGGTTTAAGATCAAATCGAATTTTCGGTATGAGGACACGGTGGAGGAAAGGCAATTTTATGATCAGTGAATATAAGGGTACCAGCAGAATTACCCGGTCTCTGATCGAACTACAGAACTTTTAGGAACACCAATGAGTGAGAGAGAAAGGAAGAAGAGAAAATTTCCAAACCTTAAAGAATATTAAAGCACATCTCTTATTATAATGGAGATTGTGTTTTTGTCTGTTTGTAACCGAAACTATATCACTACTCAAGTCACAATTCCCTTAGTCATTTACGTCATCTTCTCCATGATTTTATTTTTTATTTAAACCTCAATTATTAATAAAAAAATGTTTATATTATTAATACTGTTCACCATATCTACATGCTCATAACACGCAATTGTATTTATATATGCAACAATATAGTGGTTTACAGTGTGAACAGGAAGGCTAATTTGCATATTGGTATTAAAAATTTGATTTTAATAAATATGTGTTTAGTATTATTGATTTCTAATCGTTTGGATTTATCTTAGTGAATATGAGCAAAGATCTTGGGGATAAATCTTAAAAGAAATCCAATAACAAGAAGAAATAACTGTGATTTTATTCTTTACCTCTTATTTTAATTAAATAGTTAAATTAGGAAAATTTAGCAATGAAAGACGGAAGTGAATGAGGGGTATGTTTCATTTGTTCTATCTTTCGATTATATCCACCCCTCTGTTTCAAATATTTTTATATGCATTCTTACTTAGTTTCATTATCCTTTCTAATTTTGTATAATATTATTACATTAAAATTTGAATACATGCACCACGAGGGTGCATACATTTGCTAGTTTTAGTAATATTCTTAAAAGAATAATGAAGCAAATTACGTTATTTACCTTGTGAATTATCCCTAAAAATGTCTCTATATAATAAGAAGTATAAACATACAGATTTGATATATAATGATATTTAACATACCAAACTTTATTTTGGCTTAATTGTTTCTGTTTTTCCTTTTTTTCTTTTCATGACTAAAAGTGCTTTACTTTGGCTTGCTTTGTGTCTGTGTGCGTCTGTTTATATGTGTGTGTGTGTTTTTATGTGGAATTGTGTGTGTGTGTATGTGTTTGTGAGTGTGTGTATGGGTTTGTGTGTGTGAATACCTGTGTGTGAGTGAGTGTGTGCGTGTGAATGCATGTGTGTGTGTGTGTGTGTGAATGCATGTGTGTGTGTGAGTGTGTGTGTGTGTGTGTGTGAGTATGTATGTGTGTGTGTGTGTGTGTGTGTGTGTGTGTGTGTGTGTTTTCAATCGATTGTAACATTCTTTTATATACTAAGGGTTTTACGAAAGCATTTGCTTATATTTTCGTTTTTTAATTACTTTTTATTATTGAGGCAGTTTCTTTTCCATTAACAAAAACACTCTTCTTAATTTTTTAGAACTTTACAAATATTTCTAGCCACACTGATGAGACGTAAACGTCGAAATACTGTGATTGACTTATATATATATATATATATATATATATATATATATATATATATATATGGTGTGTGTGTGTGTGTGTGTGTGTGTGTGTGTGTGTGATACCCTGAAAAAATAGACTTCCTTTGAAATGTGAATATCTAGGTAATTAATAGTCTTTAGCAAACAAAATTAATATATATATATATATATATATATATATATAATATATATATATATACGTTATCACCAGATCTTGCTTTTTCAGCAAAACTAATGAAGATTTGGTTTATATTCGTGAAGATAATTAAAGAATAATATTTAAGTAGTAACAGCATGGATTTTTTTTTTTGCATTTAATATTTTAAATAGGAGATATTAATTTTTCTTATCAGAGTGTTTGTGAACTTTTTTCAGGTCGGATCAATACAAGGCCTTTTTGCATGGGGATTTTTAATGGGGCATTCAGCAAGGAACACACTCACAATTCAGTAATAATGGATCTGCGAGACTATCTTATCAAAATAACCCCTCTACCCATGCGACGCCGGGTAGCTGCTTTTAGTATATATAAAGTGGTTGGACAAAATAATGGAAACACCTAGAATCTTAGTATCATAATTTTGAAACTCCTATAAAAACAATAAACGTTTGTTATTTTTTATGTTTTTTTATTTATCATCAATTTTTCTCGTCTTATTTTATTAAAATTGTTATTTTTTTATTGTTTTACAGAAATCATCAGAAGAAATTAATCAAATGACTATCGGAAAATAAATTAAGATTAGAGTTAAAAGTTTATTTAAATTCCAAGGATTTTATTACAATAACAACAAAAAAGAAATACCGTATATATTTCATGTATCGGGCAAAATTTTGAAGACCCAAATCATACACCCTGTTGGGGTAATAGAATACGCCGACGGCATCTCTGCAAATGAGTAAGAAATGGAGCGTCATGACAGGGTCGTGGTGGCCGAGCTGTCCATGAACCGTATACTAAGTGGTCCCATCATATGCAACACTCCAGATTCGACCCGACCAATTGGCTAGACATGTCAAACCCTAGCACCTATATGACTGTCCCAACCGTATTCTTCAAATTGCCTTTATGGCAAACACCCAACTCTTTTTATCATATGGCTGCTAGAAGGCGGTGAATGCCAGTTGAATGCCATCTATATATTAATACTCGTGTTCCTTAATTGTATGGCCTTTATCATCTTGCAACACCCTCTGGTTAGAAATGAGACCGTCCAAATCGTCCAAGATGAATGCAAAAATTAAAATCCTGATTATCTGGTTTTGCTTCTCCCCGAATTCTTATTTCTTATGAGTGTCGTCACCTATGGACCATTCCGTTTTTATCATAAAGAAAGAACGGGACGAAAATGGACATGCTACACAGAAATACATACTAAGAAAGAAAGACAGACAGAAAGAAAGAAAGAGAGTAGGAGAAAGATAGAGAGAACAGGTGGGCGCGTGGAGTTTGATTAAGATTATTATCCTTTTTACAAATTGAACTATTTACGTAAACATATCAAACGTTGGAATAATTAAATTATCATACTGTGGTATATCTACAGGTCCTGCTCGGTTTATTAATTTAACCAATTTATCAATAAACATGAAGTTAATTAAAATCATTTTTACCAGTTTATGAAACCAAAGCAAACAAAAATATTTACCTACAATGCGCTTAAAATCATATACACAAATAAGCAGAATTTGTAATAACCCACTGAGTTTGATATGCCATTAAACCGAATAACCAACCTAATTTATAGAGAGAAAAACATATCAACGTGAAAGGACGAAGAGAAAATGGAGTAATAATTTTTAAAATTTGGGTTGGTTGGTTGGTTGGTTGGTTGGTTGGTTTTTACGACATGTCAATCCTTGTTGGGTTATTTTATACCGAAAACACTTAAGTTTTATTTATTGTTGGGTATTCTAATTATATAACTAATTTTTAATATATTTAACACATAGATGGGATCCTAACAGGTACTACCACTCCGGATCAGAGTGAACCTGGGAGTAATGACAACGCAGGAGTACTGCACACTCTCCAGGCTCCAGAATAGGAACCTCACCATTAGATGCAGTTTAACGTCATACCCATGACACTTTTCAAGTGTGATATTGGAACATAACGTGAAAGTCTAAGAGCAATCCTTGACTTTTTAAATTAATTCTATGAATTAATGATATCGTGGTGTCCCTCCTTTTCTAAATCAATTCACGGTATTTTACAAACAGAGCGGCGAGTGTCACCTAAAAGTGGGCGTAGCTAATTGAGGCTTTCAATTGGCGGTTTTAATCAAGCGTTCATCGGAGTGAACCAATCAGCTTGGTTGTCGTGAAGAACAAAACAAGGACATAAGGTTAATCCTTTGTGACAGCTGGCGGCTATGTCCCCTCTCCCTCCCCAGTCACTCCTCCCCCAACCCCCAACCGCATGGTCGGTGGAACGCTTGATGTTGTGGTTGTTTAATACACGATAATTATAGATTAAGATTTGACAGTCAGGACCTCACCGGGGAAGAAGAAGAAGAAGAAGAAGAAGAAGAAGAAGAGAATGAATGGTACATATAGAGAAGAAGAAGAAGAAGAAGAAGAAGAAGAAGAAGAAGAAGAAGAAGAAGAATGGTACATACTAAAGAGAGGAAGAAGAAGAAAAAGAAGAAGAATGGTACATACTAAAGAAGAAGAAGAAGAAGAAGAAGAAGAAGAAGACGAATGGTACATATTAAAGAGAAGAAGAAGAAGAAGAAGAAGAAGAAGAAGAAGAATGTACATACTAAAGAGAAGAAGAAGAAGAAGAAGAAGAAGAAGAAGAATGGTACATACTAAAGAGAAGAAGAATAAGAATAAGAAGAAGAAGAAGAAGAAGAAGAAGAAGAAGAAGAAGAAGAAGAAGAAGAAGAAGAATGGTACATACTAAAGAGAAGAAGAAGAAGAAGAAGAAGAAGAAGAAGAAGAAGAAGAAGAAGAAGAAGAAGAAGAAGAAGAAGAATATGAAAAAGAATGTGATAAAGAGGCTAAAAGAAAGAGACAAGTAAGTTTTGCATGTTAAAGAAGAGAAAAAAGAGAAAGAGAACGAGGGAAGGAAATGTGAAAGAAAAGAAACAAAATAGGGAGTAGGAATACAGAAAGTATGGAGAAAAAAAGGGAGGGAGAGAAAGAAAAAGAGAAAGAAGTAGAAAATGGATGGAGTTAAAGAAAGAAGAGAGAGAATAAGAGGAAGAAAAAGAGAAAGGGGAAAGAGAAAGAGGAAGTATAAGAGAAAGAAAGAAAAAATGAATAGAGAGAAAGAAAAAGAGGAAGAGAGGGGAGGAAATGAAAATGGATAGAAAGAAAAAGAGTAAAGAAAGACAAAGACAAAACAAAAGAAGAAATGGATAGAGGAATTGAAAACAGTTGTTTGTTGGATTTTACGGCATGTCAACCCTTATGGATTATTTTATGCCGAATACATTTTGTTTTATTCATTCTTGATAGGCATTGAACAATTATTTTTTAAACCCAATTTTTTTAAACACATTTCACTTAACTCAGTTTTTCTATTTAATACATAGACTGGACCCAAACAGGAACTACCTCTCCGAGTCAAGATAATGGCAATGAATGAGTACTCCACACTCCCCAGAGCTCCAGAATTGAAACTTCACTATTAGAGGCAGTTTGTCCTCATACACTTAAGGACACTTAAGAAAAAGGTAGATGAAGACTACGACAGAAGGAAAAATGAGTGTATTGATTGATTGATTGATTGATTGATTGATTTTAACGGCATGTCAATCAATCCAGACTTATTTTATGCCAAGCGGTAGGTTGTGAGGGATGATTAAATTTATTGTGATTTTTTCAAGGATTCTTCTTGATTTTGAATGTAGGTTGTTTGCAGTTGTTTGCTGCTAAGTGACATCGGTTTAAGGGATACGTTTATAGGCTAAAGTTCAAGTTTGTTATAAGCGATAGTTTGGTAGAAAGTATTTAAACACAATTTTTATAAGCAAATATTTTCTATTCAGCCCTTAGATGGGACCCTAACAAGTACTACCACTCCGGGTCAGGTGGTCATAGGAGTAATGGTGATGAAGGGTGCTCGACATTCCCCAGACTCCAGAACTGGAACCTCACCATCAGATAGAGATTAACATCATGTCCAGAACACGAAGACACTCATCCACTGCCTTCTAGCACATTTATGATAAAAAGGGTTGGGGATTGCCAAAGGCTAATCATTGGGACAATCATATAGGTGCTAGGGCTTTATACGACCAGCCGATTGATTGGAGGGGGCCTCTCCGACCGCGCGTCTAACCTAAGTAAGGGCCTAAAAGAAGTGTTGCATGTCATGGACTGCTCAGCCACGAGGATTCCGTACTTAAACATCACGGGCCGCCACCCACAGCCAGCAGGGGCTCTATTGGGGAGGGAGTCTTACACCTCTTCAGAGGTTCGGTCGGTGTATTCTAAAACATCCAGCCGACCAATGAGTGGAGAGAAAGAAAAATGGGAAAGGAAACAGGAAGAGAATGAAAAAGAAAGAGAGAATAAAAATAGAACGAGTAAGGTAGAAGAGAAAACAGATAGAGAGAATGAAAAATAGAAACAGAAAGGTAAAAGGGAAAACAGAGAGAATGAAAAATAGAATGAGAAAGGTAGAGAGAAAAAGATAGAGAGAATGAAAAATAGAACGAGAAAGGTTGAAGAGAAAAAGATAGAGAGAATGAAAAATAGAAAGAGAAAAGTAGAACAGAAAAAGATAGAAAGAATGAAAAATAGAAAGAGAAAGGTAGAAGAAAAAATATAGAGAGATAAAAAATAGAAGGAGAATGGTAGAAGAGAAAACAGAGAGAATGAAAAATGGAACGAGAAAGGTAAAAGAAAAAATAATAGAGTGAATGAGAAATAGAAAGAGAATGGTTGAAGATAAAACAGAGAGAATGAAAAATAGAAAGAGAAATATAGAAGAGAAAAAGATAGAGAGAATGAAAAATAGAAAGAGAAAGGTAGAAGTGAAAACAGAGAGAATGAAAAATAGAAAGAGAAAGGCAGAAGAGAAAAAAGATAGAGAGAATGAAAAATAGAAAGAGAAAGGTTGAAGAGAAAACAGAGAGAATGAAAAATAGAAAGAGAAAGGTAGGAGAAAAAAGATAGAGAGAATGAAAAGAAAGGAGAGGAAAGGAAAAGAAAAAGAGAAAAGAATTAGAGAAAATTGAGGAAGAATAAGAAAATGGGTAAGAGAACGAAAACAGAAAGGGGAAGGAGGAGGGAAAGGGTAGAGAAAAGAAAAGGGATGAGGAAGTAAAAGAAAAGTCTTAAGGGTAGTAGAAAGAGAGAAAGAAAAAGAAAGAGAAAAGCAATTATATTATCTACCTTTTTTCTTCTAAAAATTGGGTTTTAAAAGATTGTTAAATGCTCATCAAGAATGAATAAAACAAAATGTATTCGGCATGAAATAACCCACTAAGATTGACATGCAGTAAAAATCAACCAACCAACCAACCATGTTTTTTCAATATCTCTATCCATTTTTTCTTCTCTCTTTCTTTTTCTCTTTTTTTTTTCTCTACATGCATTTTATCTTCTTTCCTTTTTCCTTCTTCCTTTTCTTTTTCTCCTTTCTTTCCCTCCGTTTATTTCTCTTCATTCTCTCTCTTTCTCTTATCCCTTCTCTCCATTAATTTTCACTTTCTTATTTCTCTTTCTCTTCCTCTTTTTCTTTCTCTCCAACCCTTTTCCCTTTCCCCTTTCTCTTATTATTCCTCCTCTTATTCTCTCTTTTCTTTCTTTCACCCCATCCATTTTTGTTCCTTGTTTCTCTTCTTTTTTCTATTCCCCTTAACCATAATTTCTGTATTCTTACTCTCTATTTTGTTTTGTTTTCTGTCTTTTCTTTGTTTTTTTTCCTTCCGTCTTTCACTTTTTCTTTTTTCTCTGCTTTAACATGCAAAACTTAATTTTGCCTTTCTTATAGTCTCTTTATCACATTCTTCTTCTTCTTCTTCTTCTTCTTCTTCTTCTTCTTCTTCTTCTCTTCCCATCTATCCTCTTCCATCTTCTCTCTTCTTCTTCTTCTTCTTCTTCTTCTCTTCTTCTTTCCAATCTATCCTTCTCTTTCCATCTATTCTTCTTCTTCTTTTCTTCTTCTTCTTCTTCTTCTTCTTCTTCTCTTTCCCATCTATCCTTCGTCTCTTTTCCATCTATTCTTCTTCTTCTTCTTCTTCTTCTTCTTCTTCTTCTTCTATTCCCCCTTTTTCTTCTAGGAAACAAATTAAGGTTATGATTTGTGGAATAATTCTTTCTGTGAAGGGTGTTATGAAGATAATGTCTTAAACGGATTAATAATAAGTGTCGATGGGGATTACCAACGCAAAGATTAATAATCGGGTGAACATTAAAACCAGAAAAAAAGTAAGAGAAAAATAATTTTTTTGACGTATATATATGTATATATATATTTATATATTTTATACATTTAATTTTTTTATAATTTAATCAAGTGCGAAAGGGTTTTAGTAATTAATTGTGTACACGTGATCAGGCATGCGTTTGGCATCAAATGGTAATTAACACTTTTAATGAGATTTTTGCTGCCATCTATACCTGGAAAAGCTCAGCAACTCCCCAACCCACTAAATACGACATCAGGGGCTTATGTATTTATTCATTTACTTGTAGTACCTGTGGATATACCACACTATGGTAAATTTAATTATTACAACGATTGATATGTTTATTCAAGACTACTGAAAATAATTCGATATGTAAAAGTATAATAACCTCGATTTAACTCTCTCTCTCCCTCTCTCTCTCTCTCTCTCTCTCTCTCTCTCTCTCTCTCTCTCACTCTCACTCACACACACACACACACACACACACTCATACACGCACACACACACACACTTTTTCTTTCTTTCCTTCTTTCCATCTTTTCATTATGTTCGATTGAAACACATTAGCACCATCGCTTCCGCACGCTCGCTTCTTCACTTACCTTTCCCCTACTATCTTTCTTTCTTTCTTTTCTTTCTTTCATTCATTCATTCTTTCTGCCTTATTATATTTTTCTTTGTAGCATATCATTTCCCCCTTTCTTTATAATAAAAATGGAACGGTCATTATTTAGCTGAGGTGACGACACTGATAAGAAATAAAAATTCAGCGGATAAGCAAAACCCAGATAAACAGGAAATCCTATTTGAGATGATGCCTTTGTTACTGTTTGGTGATATCTGAGTTGTCAACTGTATCCAAAATGTACCCATTCATTTCCTTTTTATTCATGAGAGTTGTGGTGTTCTATGTATTTCTGGAGATTTATGTAGCTAAAAAGAGATCATTTCTCTAGAAGGAAATATTTTGATAAATATGGTAATGAATATAGTAAGAAAAGATTCATAAAAATTCTTTTATTCAACGTTATTTTCAAATTATGTTGCTGTCACTCAGCTTCCAGTGAACCACCGGCTAAGGCGGGTGGAAAAACTCGAATGGTGTAAAAAAAATAATAATAATAATTTTTTATAACACAAATATACGAAGCATACGCGGAACCCTTAAAATAACAATATATATATAATATATATATATATATATATATATATATATATAAATTATTATTTTAAGGGTTTCGCGTATGCTTCGTATATTTGTGTTATAAAAAATTCTTATCATATTTTTATACCATTCGAGTTTTTCCACCCGCTTTAGCCGGTGATTCACTGGAAGCTGAGTGACAGCATGTTCCGTCAAATATACAGGACTCTTCTGGGTATTCTAGTCGATTTTAACAATGCTGTAGTCTCGATTCTTCCTCTGACTTCCAGTTCACGCAGACTCTTTTCCAGACCCCTGTGTACCGTTCTAAGGGCACCAATTACAATTCGCACGACCTTCACCTTCTTGTTCCACAGTTTTCTTAGTTCTCTGACAAGGTCTAGGTATTTGTCTATCTTTTCGCTTTATTTTATTTTCACTCGGTGATCGACCGGAACTCTTTTTTTTTTGCCTATTAACACTAGGTCTGATCTCCTGGTCGGGTTTAGGTTATACATCTCTATCTCAAATTCCAGAGAATTTTATGTGTCTCATTCTCCAGGACAAATTCATGTTTGTGCATATACCATTTAGTTTAGAAAATCTAATTACTTGCACAATTCCCAGTGGATCACCTTCCCCACTCTATCATGCCTAATCTTGTGCTCTCTTTGAGCTAGTTCGCTGCATTCGTTTATTATATGATTGACTGTTTCGTCTCTGACTCAACACATTCTACACTTACTATTCTATTGCGTCATTATTATTATTATTATTATTATTATTATTATTATTATTATTATTATTATTCATTAATTCACTTCACAAATGCAGGAATCCTTCTACCCGTCCCGCTGTAGATAAATGTAAGAACAGATTAGACGCTTTAGCCTTTATAGGTAACCGGTCTAGGAGAAAGACAAATCTCTGAATTCAAAACCTGAAAGTGTTGCTTGTTTTTTTTTGGGGGGGGGGGGTTGGTTTTGTTTTGTTTTTTTGTCTTTTTTTGAATATAATAATATTCTGGTATTTCCTATTTCACTTTAGCAATTACAAAAGAGATAAAGTCATCTTCAGTCTAGAGGGTGATCACCTGAAATTAATAAACAAGTTCATATACCCAGGTAGCAATACCTCATCTACGGAAAGCAATGTCAATATACGCATAGAAATGCATGGACTGCTATAGACAGATTATCGATTATATGGAAATCTGATCTCTCTGATAAGATGAAGCGAGAATTCTTCCAATTTGTAACCGTCTCAGTGCTACTGTATGGCTGCACTGCTTGGATTCTTACGAAATACGTAAAGTAAAAGCTAGATGAAGGTAACACAATGAGGCTGTGTGCTGTCTTGAAAAATTATTTGAAGCAGCACCACACAAAAAGCTACTGTACAGACACTTGTGTTCTATCACACAAACCATCCAAGTAAGACGAACAAGACATGCTGGACATTGCTGGAGAAGCAAGGGCGGACTCAGAAGTAACGTTCTCCTATGGACACCGACACCAGTGTAGGCCGACCAGCGAAAACCTACATGTCTCCGCTCTGTACAGATGGTGAAGAAATCATGGAGAACTGTGTTGTCGGTCTCAGGAGAATATTTACCTACGACCCCTAACAAGAATTGTCGAATTAGCACACTTAGAATATGTCCATCTTGATAGTTTTTCATTCCGTTGATAGAAAATTGGTTTGTTAGTTTGTTATGTTTTACGGCATATCAACCACGGTGGATCATTTAATCCCGGCAAAGTTTTGAAAGATTCGTAGCGATAGTTTGGAAGAAAAAAATTTAACTCGATTTTATTTTGTAAACAAATTTTCTATTTAACCCACAGATGGGACTCTAACAGGTACTACCACTACGGATCAGAGTGCACCTGGGAGCAATGGCGAGGAAAGGGTGCTCCACATTCCCCAGGCTTCCAGAACTGAAACCTCAAAATCAGCTAGAGTTTAACGTCATACCTAGGACATGAAGACCCCCAACCACCACCTTCTAGTATCCATACGATAAGATGGGTTGGGGTTTGCCATAAGGGCAATAGGGTCGGGACAATTATATAGGTGCTAGAGCTTGACGTGACCAGCCAATTGATCCGGGGGTGCCTCTCTGACCACCCGTCTAACCTAAGTAGGGTGTTGCATGTCATGGACTGCTCAGCCACCAGGATTCCGTACTTAGGCATCACGGGTCGCCACCCATGGCAGAGGTGCAGTCGATATGTTCTAAAGCCTCAGCCGACAGAGCTGTAGAAAAATTGTTTGGTGGTGATAAGTGATTCTTCATGTCACAGAGCCAAGAGGACTAAGCTTTTTTTTTTCAGTTGATTGGTTGATTAATTGGTTAGATTTTAAGGCATGTCATATAACCCTTGTTGGATTATTTTATGCCGAAGAAATGTTGTTTGATTCATTCTTGATGCGTATTCAATTTTTTTCTAAACTCAATTTTTTAAGTACACTTTTTAAAACTCAATTTTGATTTCTTATAGAGGGGACCTAACAGGTACTGCAGGTCAGAGTTTTACCTTTTATACAAAATTCAAAATTCTCTTTAATGAAATGTTTCGATTTTAAATTTTTTTAATTCAATTGTTAATATAATATATATATTATATATATAATATATATATATATAATATATATATATATATATATATATATATACGTTTTTTTCACTTAGAAATATGATATTGATAGAATAAATTCTACTTAAAGATGTTCGATTGAAAATGTAAACAATGTTTAAGTCATTTTTAATTACCTTTTAAACAAATTAAAAATTCTCTTTAATAATATATGTTTCGATTTTATTTTTGTATTTAATATTCTAAATAGGAGACATTAATTTTCTTGTCAGACTAATTTAAGTCTGTCCACTTTTTAATTTGAAAAATAATATACATTTATTTTGATATTCGATCGTCTCTACTTATTTATTTACTAAATATTACATAATACAAAAAAAAGAATCATTTCAAATTCATATACGGTTGTTTTATTTTAATGCAATCATTTAATGAAATTACTATATATATATATATATATATATATATATATATATATATATATATATATATATGAACGTTTTTTCACTTTGAAATATGATATTAATTGAATAAATTCTACTTCGAAATATTCGCTCGAAAAATTCAAACAAATCCAAAAATGTTTGCCACTGTTTATAAAATAATCACGTTAATTTATACATTTTAATATTAGATATACAAATAAATACTAAAGCACAATACCGCGCAAGAGATGATATCATTAGATTTCGTATAAACTGCATTAAATTTCACGGAAGTACCTGAAACCTTTGAGATAGCTCCGGTAAGGGTTACTAATCTAATGCTATTTACACGTAGAATGCGATTTTAATGATATTATCTCTTGTGCGGCATTCTACATTTGTATGAGAAAAAAAGGTAAATAAATAAAATTAAAATAAAAGACATTGAAATTGAAATAAATAAATAGATTTGATGGTACTAATGCAGAATAGCGCGCATTAGATTACGTATAAAAAGCATTCCATTTCACGGAAAGGTTTCGGAAACCTTTGAACTTGAGGTTTACTTCGGGAGTTTCCGTAATCTAATCCTATTTACATGTAAATGCGATTCTAATGATTCTCTTGCGTGCTATTCTGCATTTGAATCAAAATCATTACTGTAATTTGATACTAAACTTTTAAGCACATTCAAAATTCTTTTTTTCTTTTTAAATGTATCATTTTTTTATCCTAATAATATGGTATTCAATCGGCCATGCTTTCAATTGACGTTATTTTTTAAATTATTTATTGAATTTTATATATTTTTAAAAATTGATTATTTTAAATTTAAATACTGTATATATTTATTTATTTATTTGTATTTTTTTTATTTGAAATATCAGTTTAAGAAATCTCCTCATTTATATCATATTTTTTAAAGATGAACAAAAAATGATAAGACAAACAGGAATACTTCTTTGGTTATTTATTTCTTAATTGTTCTCAGCTAGTTTCGCCCTTAGGTCATAGTTAGGAGAAAATTTATGGAAGAAATTGCCTTTAGAAAATTTATTTCTAATAAAACCTGATAACAATGTAAGCATGCATATCAAAAATAAATTTAAGTTACTAGTGCAAAAGGACACCACAGTATCTGCAGTATCTTAACTTGTTGATGAAATTCACCTAAAACCTAAACTTGATTATAACTGTGATAATATTATAAGCTTATTTGACAAAGGCAACGAAACTGCAACAAGTGCTTTTGCTTTTATGCTCAGCAATGTATTCACTTAATATGTTATGCCAATTAAATGTCTTAAAGCTGAGAATGTATTTGACATAGTTAAATATATGATAATTGGCTTAGAGGATATAGGCTTTCAAATATTATCATCCATAAAAGATAATAAAAAGCTATATCTTTCTTTTGAGATAGGACTGTTCTTTCTTTGTCTATGTTGTTAGGGTCGCGTGGTGTTCTGTCTCGCTTGCTCAAACCTTTGAGAAGGAGATCCCAGAAATATTGGTAAATAAAAAATATTAAAAAAACAATATTCATCATTTGGTTTCTGATATTCATTTTTTTCATGCTTCTAAAACAACCAGAATTTTTTCCTGGTTGGAGATTATGTAACTGTCTCTCTGTAATCGAAACTACGTCACCACTGACGTCACTATTCCCTTAGTTATTTAAGTTATATTCTCGACAATTATTATTTAATGTTATTTAGTCTTAATTAGCCTCGTGTTCATCAACGACTAGAAGAGAATACACGGCGTCGCCTGGGTAGAGGGGGGTTAAAAGAGGTAGTCTCGCAGAACCATTATTGTTGATTCGTGAGTTAGATATTCGCAGGAATGCCCCATTAAAATCCCTACGAAAAAACTACCTTGCATTGACCCAGACACTGGGAAAAAATTAATTAGTGTCTCCTAATTAAAATATCAAACGCAGAAAAAAAATCCATGCTATGACCATATAAATCAAATATTCATTATTTTTGCTCAAAAAGCCAGATCTGGTGATCGTGAATATGTATATATATTTACTTTGTCATTAATTGTTTTATTTTCATAGTTTTCTCCAGACATACATACATACATTATACATACACTGCCCTTTATATATGTATAGATGTCTCTATTAAAGTCTAGCTGAGTTAGATTTGCCGCAAAACAGCCAATATAATTAATACATTTGATATCCGGAAATATGTGCTATATATCACTAAGAAATAAAGATTTACATAGTTTCTGGTGGGAATAATTTGCATATTTATTTAACAAAACTACTAATTATTATTTGCTGTTACTAATTTGTAATACAATCATGTTATTCTCAAATGTATTAAAAGTAAGCCCTATATAAAAAATTTATATAGAATTCAATTGAAATAACATTAAAATAAGTGTAATATTTTTATATTCGTTCGTATTTAGTTTCGTTAGTCTTTCTAATTTAATATAATATTTTATCACATTAAAACATAAATATTTGCGCCCCGGGGATGCATATTTTGCTAGTATATATAACATACTGCATACATATGTCGATACATGATTAAAATTTTTGAACCATTTTCCAAAAGTTTTTCCTTAACATTGAAGTAAAAAAAGAACACAATGTCTTGCTGACAAGCGTTTGCCCAACGTCCAAAATAATTATCAGTGAACGTGGCACAAGCAAATATAATCAAGGAGACGCTGTCAGTGGATGGCTGGATTTTGCCGGGTGGAAGTGGGGGGGTTTACTGGGAGGTAGGGGTTAACTGGGGGTGGGGACAAGGGGGCGGGATGATAGGAACAAGCGATAGAAGTCTTGTCAGAAGAAAGTGGAATCTGACATCCATCACATTTAAACTGATAACATCGGTTTGCCCACGGCTTTAGAGGTGGACGAGGCGGAGAGCAAGGAGAGCAGGAACAGCGGCTAAAGTTTGACTCCAACGTTGAATAATAATAATAATAATAATAATAATAATAATAATAATAATAATAATAAATGGTGTTGGTGTTGGGGGGAGATTGGTAAGGGTACGGCGACATATGTCGGTGTTTGGTTGATATAGTTGATGACTTTCATGCGCTCTTTCCACGATGACAGCCGGGCTTGTTGTTGGCCGAATATCAGAGAGTCTCCGGTAACTAAGAAAATATGTCGGCGATAACATTCTGTTCGCTATTTTCAATGCAGTGACGGGATTTTAACTGCAAGGGGAGATTGGCGGGAATAGGGGTGGGAAAGATTGACGAAGGTGTAGATTAATAAGTCAAAAAACCACGGAAGAAAGAAAAGAAAGAAAAAGAAAGAAAGAAATTACTGGAATTTTACAATTACAAGACTGACCGTCTCGACAATGGAGCAAAAAAACAGAAAAAAATGAATAAAAGAATAAAACAAAAAAGAAACGAAGAAGAAAAAAAAAGAAAAAAAACGAAAAATATTAAATATAACTGAGTGAATGAAATAGTTAATAAAAAATTAACAAAACTAAAACGAAAAAAATGTATAACCACAGAAGAGAGAAAAAAATTGGTGAAATATAAAAAGTTTCTATTATTTTGATTTTTCGGACTGATGTCCTTATCTTTATTGTTATATATACAAAGTTTCTGTTCCCAAGTTTGACAAGAAACACCCGAAGAAGGCCGGAAGGCATATCAGCCGAAAACGTTGGGTAGATAACAATAAAATGGAGACAATAGTCTGAAAAATCCAAATAATGCAAATTATCAAGCTTCATCTCAAAAACTGTTACAAATAATATAAAAGTTATTTGAACATAAAAGATGATGGATGCATACCTTTCCCAGGAGTATTAACGCTATGTAAAATGCAAATAGTCTCGTCCGGGATTTGAACTCGAGTAGACGAGTCTATTTCCCACGACTTAACCATTACATCACGTATATCCATTTATTTTTCTGTCTAATCTTATCTGTCAATGCACTTAATTCAGTGGTAAATATTAATTAATTCCATCAATCGAAAGTGAAAGCGTAAGATATTAAAATCAAAACTTAGTCGATAACTACACATCAGGCTACACAAAAATTGATCTATGACGCTGATAGATAGACAGATTGGTATATAGGACAGACTGAGATAGATAGATAGATAGATAGAGATAGAGAGAGAGAGAGAGAGAGAGAGAGAGAGAGAGAGAGAGTGTGATAGATAGGGATATACTTAGAAATACATGTAGAGACATACTGAGCTAGCTAGCTAGCTAGATAGAGATAGATAGATAGATAGATAGATACTGAGATAGATAGGACATACTCAATAAGATATGTAGGACTGACTAGATGAATAGATAGATAGATAGATAGAAGAGAGAGAGAGAGAGAGAGAGCAAGAATGAGAAGGATAGATAGATAGATAGATAGATGGAGACTGAGATAGGGACATACCTAGATAGATAGGTATGAAGGGACAGACTGAGACAGAAAGATAAATAGATAGATATGGAGAGATAGATAGATAATAGATAGGACAGACTGAGATAGATAGATAGATAGATAGATAGGACAGAGTGGGGTAGATAGATAGAGAGAAAGAGAGAGAGGAAACAGAGGCATGACAGATAGATATATAGATAGATAGATAGATAGATAGATAGGAAGAGACTGAGATAGTTAGGGAGAGACTGGGATAGATATGTAGGGACAGGCTGAGATAGATAGATAGATATGGATAGACTCAGATAGACTGAGATAGGGACATACATAGATAGATAGAAGGGACAGGCTAAATAGATAGATCGATAGATAGATAGATAGATAGATAGATAGATATGGACAGACTGAGATGGAAAGAAAGAAAAAAAGACTTTCAAACAAGATTTCCGAATTATAAGTCTACTTGAAATGTTGAAATGATTGACTTCTAAGAAAATGTCATTAAAGATTTGAAGAGGGGTGGGGCGTGTTTACATGATAAAAAATAATGATATTAATATTTTTTTAATCTTTCTTTTTTTTTTTTTTTTTTTTCTTTTTCTAGTCCTGATTTTCTTGTTGCTGATGTCATTGTCTTGATGTGGAATGCCAACCTATATTGCGCACCTGCTTCGTTTCAATTAATTACTTAGGTTTAATCTCTGTTGCACAAGATTCAACTTTATTATTATTATTATTATTATTATTATTATATTATTATTATTATGAGAGTTTTTCACACCAGTGTTGTGGCAACAAGTCTTTCAGGTCTCCATGACTCTTCTGAGAGTTCTGGCCGATTGCAGCAATGCAGTGGTCTGGATGGTCTCAATTCTTCCTCTGATTTCCAGTTCCTCCAGTCTTTTTCCCAAGCTTTTTGGGACCGTTTCCAAGTGCACCAATTACAATTGACATCACTTTGACCCTCATATTCGACAGTTGTTTTTTATTCTCTGGCAAGATCCAGGTATTTGTCTATCTTTTCGTTTTCCTTCGTCTTCACCCTGTGATCTACTGGAACTGTAAAGTCAAAGTTGACAAGTTCTCTTCTTTTTTTTCTTTTTGTTAATCAACACTGGGTCTGGTCTCCGGTTTTCTAGTTTTCGTTGTTTTTCTGTTTGTTCATATGTTGCATCTGCTGTCAGTGGCTGCCATAAGTAATCTTCCTTTGCTCGTTTTTGTATTCTTTGAATCCTTAGATTGTGGCTTCTACGCAGCCCTATATGTCTTCTTCTTTTTCTTCTTCTTTTATTCTTTTATTATTATTATTATTATTATTCAACATTGTCAGTTTTTCACATCGGCATAAGCTGATGGTCTTTCATTGGAGTCTGGGTGACAGCAAGTGTCCGCAGGACACTTCTGTGTTTTCTACACACCCTACATTCGAGTATTCACAACCTACATTTACTGTTCAGTTATATATTATCTATTTTTGCTTTGATATCAATTTGTTTTTATGTCATTTTTGTGCTGCTCTTATGAACCACTCAGTTTCCTCTTGAGGTTTCCTTTTCTTAATCATGTTGAGGTCTTTTCATGTGTAATCTTCCTAATTTGTTGCTTGAAATATCCATATAATTGTTTTTCTTCCCATTTCTGTTTTTTCGTTTTTGTTGTTTTCATGATTGTCCATATCTTGCAGTTGCTGTTATTGCCTGCCGTAATAAATCTTTCCTTGCTCTTTTTGTGTATTCCTCAATTATTTCACTCCAAGCGAGTTTTCAGACCAACATTATTATTTCACTCTTGTGAGTTTTTTACACGAGCATTACCATAGTCTTTCACTTAAGTCTGAAAAACATGTCTCCTCAGATTTCTGGTACTCTTCTATTCTAGCCGATCTTAACAATGTTGTTCTCTGGATTGTCTCAATTCTTCCTCTGATTTCCAATTCTTCTAGTCTGTTTTCTAAAATCTTGGGTCCCGTTCTAAGGGCACCAACTAAAATTTTTCATCACTTTCTCCCACATATTCTACTGATTTTTCAAATCTCCAAGGTATTTGGCTATCTCTACGTTTTCTTTCACCTTCACCCTGTGATCTTCTGGGACAGCAAAATCTACAAGTTGACAAGTTCTCTTTTTCTTGTTAATCAATACTAGACCTGGTTTCTGGCTGGCATAAAATAATCTGTCTGTATCTCAAAGACGCAGAGAATTTCATGCGTTTCTTTCTTAAGAACGGATTCTGGTATATGCATATACCATTTTGTTGTATGGACAAAATCTAGTTACTTTCACAATTCCTAGTGGATCACCTTTCCAGCCCAGTTGTGCCTAGCATGTTATTTTTGTTATGCTAGATTGTTGCATTTCCCTTATTACATGGTTGATAGTCTCATATGTGTATGCGCTACCTACATTTGCTGTTCTATTTTAGCTTTTATATAATTTGTTCTTATGACATTGTTTTGTACTGAAGTAATGAGGCAGTTTCTCTCTTAAGATTTCCTTTTCTTAATCCTAGTGAAAATTTGCAGGGATGCCGGATTAACGGGAATCCACACAGTTATTCCAGATTGGTTGGATTTTCCATGTTAGTTGGGTTTAATGAAATGAATTCCTAGTGAAAATTTGCAGGGATGCCGGATTAACAGAAATCCACACAGTTAGTCCAGATTGGTTGGCATTTGCCATGTTAGTTGATTTAATGAAATGAATTCCTAGTGAAAATTTGCAGGATGCCGATTAACGGAATCCACACAGTTTGTCCAGATTTTGGCACTTGTCCATGTTAGTTGGGTTTAATGAAATGAATTCCTAGTGAAAATTTCCATGGATGCCGGATTAACGGAAATCTACAGATTAGTCCAGATTGTTGGCATTCGTCCATGTTAGTTGATTTAATGAAATGAATTCCTAGTGAAGATTTCCAGGGATGCCGGATTAACGGTAATCCACACATTTATGTGCAATCTCTCCATTCTTTCACTTGTAGTATCTATATAATTGTCTTCCATTCCAGTTTTCTCGTTTTTGTTGTTTTGCTTAGTGTCCGTATGTTGCCATTGCTGTTATTAGCTGCTGTAATTAATCTTTCTTTACTTTTTGTTGTATTCCTCGAGTCCTTGGATTGTGAGATCTACGCTAACATCAATACTGGTGATAACTCTTCCACCTTTTCCTGATACATATAGTCTCTCGGGTGTAATGCCTTATGCATATTCATCAATGTTCTTGTCTTTTGGTCTATCTACCGTCGTTCCTCCTTTGTTCATTTTAATAATGGTCCAGAGTATCTTATCATAGTGACAGCCCAGGGGTTTATTCTATTGACAAGATTTCTGCTGTTGAGTTTGATTTCAAGATGTTTTCTTGTTCTTCTGAGGTATTCATTTTAAACTTTTTATTTCATCTCTGTTTGTTTGGTGGTGTCCACTTCCAGAATTCTGGAGGCTGATAGATAACAAGTCTCCTCGGGTCTCCAAGACTCTTCTGAGTATTCTACCGATCTTAACAATGTTGTAGTATGATGGTCTCTATTCTTCCTGTGATTTCCAGTTCACCCGGGCTCTTTTTCAGACTCTTGAGAACCGTTCCAAGGGCCCCATGTACATTGAATACGACCTTTACCTTCATTACACAGTTTACTCACTTCTCTGGCAAGATCCAAGTATTTGGATATCTTTCGCTTTTCTTTCACTTTCTCTAGTTATCCACCAGACAGCAAAAGTTTCACGAGATTACATTTTCTTATTATTAATTAACACTAGGCTGGTCTCCTGCCGGGATGAGGTGATCCGTCTGTGATTCAAAACCCAAGAGAATATTATACGTCTCATTCTCCATGACAGATTTCGTTTGTACATTAGGGTAGATCGATTTTTCACTTTTTTTTAAATATCAAATTGTCCAGAGGCGTGACAGTTGTGTTTAGTATACTAAATACTGATACCAAAGATTAGATCTTTTACTAGCACCATTGTTGAGGAAATGGCATCAAAGATTTCTTCTAAAATTCACAAAAAATCCTTGTTTTTACAACATTTGCCCTAGAAATTGTGTAGAAAATTTACCATTTTCAATATCTAAATCAGAAAATGTTATTTTATTTCATTAAAATGAAACGAATTAAATATAATAAATAGAATTACCACCGACACCTCTGATATGCTGCGTATTACCTCATTAACTAAGCTATAACAGTGAAACATTTTGAAAGATTGAAAAATCAGATAATTTATGTTATGAATGAAACATCCTGATTATCTGGTTTGCTTTCTCTGTTATTTATGTTATGAATAAAACAAAAAAAACAAACATGTCGGGCACAAATTGGGAGATCATTTTTAGAATATCACCTGTAAAAACCTGTCCGAAAGATTCGATCAACTTTTACTGTGATTATTATTAACATATACCATCAAATTCCCCCATGTAAGAGCCCTTGGAAGCAAAGAAAGCTTTGTTTATGACACAAAACTTTGGAAGTATATGTCTGTGTCTTGCTTCAAGCCCATATCTATTGAAAAGCTTCCAAGTTAACTTTACTGCCCTTTGTCTTTGTCCCCATGCATTCTACACTTGCTATTCTTATAATGGTGCGTTGGAACGGTTTCCAAGCGTTTGGAAAAGAGTCAGAATGAACTCGAAATCAAAGAAGAATCGAGACGATCGAAAACAAAAACATTGTTAAGATCGGCTAGAACACTCAGAAGAGTCTTGAGACCTGAGAAGAATTGCTGTTCTTCAGCCTCCAGCGAACGAACGGTTAAGGTGGGAGTGAAAAACTCTAATGAAGCTAAATAATAATAATAATAATAATAATAATAATAATAATAATAATAGAGATAGATTATATGTGTCAAGAAAGAAGGAGGAAGAGACTTGCCAACATAGAGGAATGCGTAGAAGAAACCACAATCCAACAACTTGAAATTACACAAGAAAGAGCAAAGACAAACTACTTATGGCGCCAACAATAGTAGAAACGTCAGATGGACAAACATAAAAACGACAAAGACTAAAAAACAAAAAATGGGAAGAAAAACAATTATATGGACGCTTCAAACGACAAATAGAAGAGGTTGCACATCAAAAGACTTGACATGGTTAAGAAAGGGAAACCTCAAAGAGAAACTCAATCACTTATAATGCTGCACAAAATAATGCCATAAGGACAAACTACATCAAAGCTGAAAATTGATAAGACCCCAACAAAATAGTAAATGTAGACTTTGCGGTAATAGAGATGAGACTGTAAACCTATACTCTGTGAATGTAGCAACTAGCAACAACGAGAATACACAAACTAGACACGACTGGGTTGGGAAGTGATCCACTGGGAATTATGCACAAAATTAAATGTTGACCATACAACAAAAATGGTATATGCATAAACCAGAATCTGTTCTTGAGAAACAAACGCCATAAAATTCTCTGGGACTTTGAAATAAAAACGGATCACCTTATCCATCAAGAAGACCAGACCTAGTGTGATTAAAACAAAAGAGAAAGAACTTGCCACTGGTGGATTTTGCAGTGCCAGCAGATCACAGGTGAAGCTAAAGGAAAATGAAAAAATGGACAAATATCTGGACCTTGCCAGAAACTGAAAAAGTTATGGAATATGAAAGTGAAAGTGATACCATTCTGTTGTGCATTTGGAACAGTCCCAAAAGATTGGAAAAGGGTTTGAAAGTTTGGAAATTAGAGGAAGGTTGAAACGATTCAGAACACTGCACTGCTGCAATCTGCCAGAATACTCAGAAGAGTCCTGGAGACCTGAGAACTTGCTGTCACTCAGACTCCAGTGAAAGACCATCAGATAATGCTGATGTGAAAACTACAAAAGAAGTAAATAATAATAATAAAATAATAATAACTGGCTGGATCTGTGGATGTGCCGCAGTACGATGATTTAATTATTACAACGCTTGATCTATTTACTTAAGGCTATTTGAAAAATAGGACAGTAAGTAAAAAGTATAATAATCTTGAATTAATTCTCACTCACTCTTTTTGTCTTTCTTCCTTATTTCATCTTTTCATTATGTTCGATTGAAAGATATAGCGTTATCACTTCCCCGCGCTTATCACTCTCTCTATCTTTCCCCTACTCTTTTTCTTTCTTCCTTCTTATTATATTTTCTGTATAGCATGTCCCTTTCGCCTTTTCCGCCTCTTTCTTTCTTTTTAATAAAAACGGAATGGTCCATTATTTAGTTAAGATGACGACACTGATAAGATATAGGAATTCGACAGAGAAAGCAACACCAGATAATCAGGATGTACATTTTTACATTTTCATCTTGACCGATTTGTACGGTCTCATTTTTAACCGGATGGTGGAGGTCGCAAGATGATAACTATCATACAATTAAGGAACACGAGTACTAATATATAGATGACTAGCCCCTGGATTGAATACGTTTTTTCCGACACCTGGTTAGATAAACTCAGACTTTTCATGTCGTCTACAAATTGAATTCACAGAGTGAATTCTGATAAAAAATTTTGAGGTCATTTGTCACCAATACCTACCAGGTAGAAATTCGAGAAAGTGTAAATAGTTGAAGTTCTTTCCCGGGGTCATTTGACTCATTTACGGTGGCTAGCTATGAGCAGTAAACAATGACGACTTTTGAAAATAAAGAATCAATTCAGAGATCGATTTCACATCCGTAAAAAATAACAAATAAATAAACAAACCAAAAAACAGGTGCTCCACACTTAGAAATTAGGTGCGTAAAAAACTTTTCATCTTTTTTTCATTAAAAGTAAAGGTTATTTCCTAAAAGTCTAACATGATCAAAGGGGAACCACTCTTGACTGATATTTTTTTTCTCCATTAAACTAACCCTAACCCTAACCCTAAACCCTAACCCTAACCCTAAGCCCTAGCCTAAACCCTAACCCCGTCTTCTTTTTTCCTAGTAGATCATATAAATAATTTATCAGTCAAGAGTGGTTCCCCTTTTATGATGTTAGACTTATAGGAAATAACCAAAGTGAATGTAGTTGTTTCCTAATAAGCGTCTAGTTTTTAAATAATTAGAATCTAAGAATTTTTATATATGTCTTGTGACAGCTTGGCAGGATAAGGCACACTAAGACTGATGAATATATATATATATATATATATATATATATATATAATATCATACCATGTATGTATTTCTCAGTCTGTAGGTGCTGATGGCCGAGTAGTTAAGAAGCCTGACTGATAATAAATTGATCGGGCTCGATCCGGCTGAATGTAGCCTGCTATGACAAGCAACCCGAAGAGACTTGACACGTCAAACACGGGTCTCTGGATGAACTATATATATATATATATATATATATATATATATATATATATATGGATATTACGACATGTCAACACTTATGGCATTATTTTATGCCGAAGACGTTTTGTTCTGTTCATTAATGGGTATTGGAATTTTTTACATTCATTTTTTAAACATATTTTGTAAGCTCATTTTCTTCTATTTAACTTATAGATGTGAACCTAACAAGTATTACCACTCCGGTTAAGGGTGGACCTGGGAATAATGGCGATGGAGGGTACTCCACACACTCCAGAGCTCCAGAATTATAACTTCAGCTTCAGATACAGTTTAATGTCACCCCCAGAACACTAAACCCTTCAGCTACCGATTATTATTATTATTATTATTATTATTATTATTATTATTATTATTATTGCTTTGTTGTGCTTTCCCCTCATCATATCAGGCTGACCACATGGATTCCCATGACCCTCTCAGCACACGTCCCTATCGGTCACCGCCCTTGGAATTTTTTCCACACGACATCCAAAGTCCACACAGAGCTAATTGATGTGGGTTTTGGCTAGTTCGCCTACGCTGGTGTGTCCATGGGTATATGTCCACAGGGGAAGGTCAGCTATGAGTTCATCGTTGCTTTTCCATCAGTGTCCAGCACAGATAAATACTTTTTTATAACTTCATTCCTTCAAATAGATAATAATTTTCCGATTTAATAATAAAGTACTTCTTTTAAAAGTTTAACGAGGCGATGGGTTCAGTTCTGTCTTAAATATATCATGGATAACATTAGCAGATTAGGAAGATTGCTGGTCAAAGTACTTTTCATCCTGGTAGACCTACAGTTTCACGAAATTTATTAACCGATGTCAAAATTGTCCTACTTCCTGGCAGGAGGAATCTTCATATGACAATGCTGGCAAAACACAAAGGAATGGATATTCAAGTGAGGATAGCGTATGAAGAAATCATTTTACGTGCTTAATACGGTTTTTACTGAGTACACTGTCTGCATTTGTCTAATACTGCAGCATAAAATTTGCGTACACAGGAATTAGCACAAGAATAGGCACAGAAAGAAAGGGCGGTTTTTGGATCTTGTCCGGGATCAGGTGCCAACAATATCCGTTTCCTATGTAGTAGGAAATAACACGTCTTCTATATTTGGATTTTTTTTCTTTTTGTAAATTCCAATCACAAATTCTATAATCGCCTCTCTGGAATCTGTCTGCAAAGATGTCAGTGGGAAATAACTGACTGTGACAAATTATTTGCTATTGACTGGAAATATTGTTGGTGAAGGGAATTGAACCATTACCGTCGCCTGCCACTGTCGACAGATTGGGATTTCTCTGAAAGAAACCCATATTTGCCGACTGTCCACAATTTTTAATGCAATTCTCCAAACAAACTTTCGTTTGTTTGGAGAAAAAGCAAATTTGTCTCGATTACCATTTACAAATGGTAGGACGAAGATTGTAGATACAAAATGGTTGAATTGCAGTTCCATCGGGAAGTCTTGCTCTGACGGAGATGATTAAGCGAATACTCACATTTTCTATCTGCCTGAGCAAATGCTGGAATATCGTTAAAAAAACACGCACATACATTCACACATACAAAATACACACAAAAAAAAAATAAATAAAAATAAAACAATTTGGAAGAAAATGAAAGCTTGCCACCCACTGAGTCAAAAATTGGTTAACCGCAGTGTATAATTAATAAACAGATTAAAAAAGACAAACACCCTGAGGGGATTTGGTTGATCCGAGATAAAGCGTGGAATAATCAAAAGCTAAAATACATTTAAATCTAATAAATCTATTATTAATAAATCCCCATTATAAAATATTATTAAATCATTATAAAATAATTATCAAATAGAAATAAATAGAAATCTATTATTAATAAATCCCCATTATAAGATTATCAAATTAATTATCAAATAGAAATCTATTATTAATAAAATCCCCATTATAAAATAATATCAATAAATCAAATAGAATCTATTATTAATAAATCCCATTATAAAAAATTATCAAATAGAATAATTATCAAATAAATAGAAATTATTATAAATCCCCATTATAAAATAATTATCAAATAGAAATAATTATCAAATAGAAATCTATTATTAATAAATCCCCATTATAAAATAGTTCTCAAATAGAAATGAAATAATTATCAAATAGAAATCTATTATTAATAAATCCCCATTATAAAATAAATAAATAATTATCAAATAGAAATCTTTTATTAATAAATCCCCATTATAAAATAGTTCTCAAATAAAAATGAATATCAAATAGAAATAATTATCAAATAGAAATCTATTAATAAATCCCCATTATAAAATGATTATCAAATAGAAATAATTATCAAATAGAAATCTATTATTAATAAATCCCCATTATAAAATGATATCAAATAGAAATAATTATCAAATAGAAATCTATTATTAATAAATCTAATCAATCTATTTATTATTCAATAATAATCAAAAGCAGATTAATAGAACATCTCTACCTTGTCTGTTAAATAATAACAATTCTCCCGAACTTCTTCTATGACGTGTTAAATCAAGATTGTCCAATCAGTTGACTGGCTGGTTGGTTGGTCTTCATGGCATATCAACACTTATTGGTTATTACATGCTGAAGACGTTTTGTTTATTCATTCTTGATGGGTACTCAATTTTTTAAAACTCAATTTATTTTTTGAACACATTTCTTTAAACTCATTTTTTCTGTTTACCCACTGATGAAACACTGACAGATACTACCACTCCGGGTCAGAGTGGACTTGGGAATGATGTTGATGATAGGGTATATCACATTCCCCGAGCTCCAGAACTGAAACTTCACCATTAGATAGAGTTTTAACGTCATACCCAGCCACCGCCTTCTAGCACATATATGATAAAAAGAATTGGGCCTTACCATAAGGCCAATAGGGTTTGAACAATCATATCGGTGTTCGGGCTTGACGTGACCAGCCGATTGATTGGAGGTGGCCTCTTTGACCGTCCGTCAAGCCTAAGTAAGGATAAAGTGGGGTATTGCATGTCATGGACTGCTTAGCCACCAAGGTTCCATCCTTACGCATCACGGGTCGCCATCCATGGCCAAAGAGTGGTTCATTGAATGTGACGGGTCTTAGCCCTCTGCAGAGGTACTGTCAGTTTATTCTAGCCCCACCCGACAGGGCTTGTCCAATCAGAATTCAGAAAACATACTAGACTGGTAGTGGGGAAACTTTTAGTATCAAAAGGTTGCATTGATTGGTTGGTTGGTTGGTTGGTTGGGTTGGTTGGTTGGTTGGTTTAACGACCTTGTGGGTTATTCCCCAGAGCTGCAGAATTGGAATCTCATTTCCGGGCCAGAGTGGACTTGGAAGTAATGCCGACGAAGAATTGAATTCAGACTCTCCAAAGCTCCAAAAATGTAATATCATTACCTCATGCAGAGTAATGTCAAACTTATGCCCCCTCATTTGGGTGGGCTGGGGTTACTCATCTGTAGGCGTTGCAGTCGCGCAATTTAAGGGACCACCGAACGGGGGGACTCAAGAAAAGGAGCGTCTTTAATCCTTTTACTGGAAACCTCATATTTCTGTCATTATATTGTCTTTACTCACTGTTCATATAGAGTAGTAACAAAATAGAAGACACCCTCACATCCCAGGAAAGACCTGCCCCCTATTATAAAAGAAGTTCTTCGAAAAATGGAATGTTGACAGAACTGAAACAGAACTGACAGGAAAACCTGCTCCTGTGGATCCCTTTCATTAAATGACATTGTGTCCTACCCGTGAGATTTGGATAAACACCATGTTCTGATGGAACATAATTCTAGATTTCTGTTTTTTGTTTAATGGCATATCAACTTTCGTGGCTTATTTAATGGCCAATCCCTCCTTGTACAAGAACAACTGGGAATAAGGGGGTTCATACCTTTCCCAAGGATCCGAGAGTGAGCATAATAGCGCAACTAGTGTTCGAACTTGTTTGCTACGATGACGCAGTCCAACACATTAGCCACTACGCCACAGAGACCTCCCTACCAGCTAAACATATTTGTACAACTGAAATTAGATTTTCTATTTATTTTTCTTGTGATCGTTCTAAAATAAATACTTCATGGATTAATCTTTATCAAAATTTACGTAAACTGGGAGTTTTAAGGCACATGCCTTTCTAAAGTGCAATCAGTTAAATAAATCGTGCAGGTCGATTACTGGATTAGAGTTTCATGGAGTTATTAATATCAAGCTGTGTTGCAAGATAAGTAGGTATTTGCCTCTCATCCCACTTATGAGGGTGTGACACAAGGACATTTTTATGTGGGCCCACCCACAAGCCGAAGCTCATGGGTGGTAGGCACAAAAAATGCGTCGATCCCGTCGGCATTCCCCCTCAAGGGGGCGCCTCCTGGGATCGACGCTATTAATTTAACTTAACCGATCTAGTGGCCGAAGCTCACTGGACCCCCCGAGGGTAAGGAAAGTAGGTATTTGCCTCATACCCCACTTGTATGGGCTGGGCACAAGGCCTCATTTTAACGTGGGCCCACCCACAAGCCGAAGCTCATGGGTGGGAAAGAACAAAGATTGTGTTGATCCTGTCGGTATTCCCCCTCAAGGGGGCGCCTCAGGCGCTGGGCAATAAACCCTGCGTCGATCCCAGGGGGCAGGTATTGCCTGGGGGGAAAGCCCCCTGGGATCGACGCTATTAATTGTACTTTACTGGTCCAGTGGCCGAAGCACACTGGACCCCCCGAGGGGAAAAGGAAAGTATGTTGTGAGGATCCAGACTTGGTAGGCGGTTTAAATAGCAGATTGGACTATTCCACTTGTGTATTTGGGTCAATTTTACTTCCTGGGTCTTCATTGGCTGCTGGGTTTAAGGTGGGCACTTTCATCTATATAGACTGAACATTTGACTCTGTTCAGACAGTTAGTGGAGTACGTATTCGGTTACGTTCTCTTTTCTTTTTGTCTGGTTACTGGACGTTAGTAACAGCCTTGAAGGTGAGTATGATGTTTATTTTACAGACATTTTACTGTTAGAGACGATTCCTGCAAATTGATTTTTTCCTGGAAAGAGAATAAAAATAGAGTTTATATAATTTTTTTTAGATGAAGACGTCATCAATCCACACCAACTTTTATGCATCTGCTGGTGAATTTCCAATTCTGGAGCACGAGGGAATGTGGAGTACCCCTTCATCACCATTATTCTAAGGTCTACTCTGACCCGAAGTATTAATACCTGTTAGGGTCGCATCGATGGGTTAGATAGAAAAATGAGTTTAAAAAATGTTTTTAAAAATTTGAATTTTAAAATAAAATTTCGTGCCCATCAAGAATGAATATAACAAAAAACTCTTCGGCATAAAATAATCCAATGGGATGAGATGTTGTCAGACCCAACCAACAACCCAACCAACCAACCAAACAGCCAACAAAATTTTATGGTAAATAATTTCAACTTCATTGTTTTTATCATGTTGTATTTATTCAATTAGGGTTCCTCTCCTCCACACCAATGACGGATATCTTCATCTTTGTTGTTTTTAATTAGGAAAAATAGGTGACTTCTAAAGACCAAACGTGTGCATTGGTTGCTTGAATAAAAAAAAGTTTGGTTTTGGATTTAATCTCTCTCTCTCTCTCTCTCTCTATATATATATATATATATATATATATATATATATATATATATTTAGGGAGAATAAGTGCTTAATTGGAGTCGTACCTAATTTTGAAAATTAATTAATTAATAATGAATATATATGTATATAAAGGTCATTTGGTATGTATGTATGTACAAGGTGTGTAAAAATATGGAGATTTTTTGTATTTTTTTTACACACCTTGTATTCTGAAAAAATAATGTTCCATTCATTTTTAATTTCTATCTTGGTTAATACAGCTTTAAACTTGGTACTTTTTGACACACCTTGTATTCTGAAAAAGAAATACTTAATGGAAAGTTTTTTTGGTTTTTTTCAGAATACAATGTGTGTTAAAAAGTAATAAAAATCTCCATATTTTTTACACACCTTGTATGTCCGTATGAAACTACGAAAATAAAACAATTAACGACAAATATATATATACACATTAAATATGACTAGTTTTTGCTTTTTGTGCAAAAATTATGAAAATTTTATTTATAATCAAAGATATTTTTAAAAATAAAATATACATAAAAATAGAATTGAAATAATACTTAAAATGTCTGGCAATTGTAAATCTCAACAGTAAACAAATCCTTACAACAATATCCCACCCTCTACCCAGGCGTCGCTGGGTAGCCGATTCTAGTTTAATATAAATGTCAGTTATTGATTTTATTATGAATTTGAATAGAGAGACATATCATATGAATGCCAGATGTCCAAGCTTATTCATAACGATACAAGAAATCAGTGAGTTTTTTGTTTAATGAAAAAAATGAGGCTTTACCGATAGAGGTCAGCACAGATATCACCTTTCTTTTTCACAAGGGACATTCACAGTAAACCAAAAATCCGCTCTCAAGCGACCGATATTTTTGCTCGTTTTAATTTTTTTAAATTATAGTCATCAATTCTATATATATATATATATATATATATATATATATATATTATATATATGGTGTGTGTGTGTGTGTGTGTGTGTGTTTGTGTTGTGTGTGTGTGTGTGTGTGTGTGTGTGTGTGTGTATGTGCCTTGTGTGTGTCTGCCTTTGTGTGTGAGTGTTTGTGTGTATGTTGGTTGGTTGGATTTTAGGGCATGTTAACACTTGTTGGGTTATTTTATGCCGAAGACGTTTAGTTTTATTCATTCTTGTTGGTTACTTATTTTTTTTTTAATTATAGAATTATAGTCACCATTTATGTGTATGTGTGTGTGTGTGTGTGTGTGTGTGTGTGTGTGTGTGTGGTGTGTTGTGTGTGAAAGAGAGAGAGGGTGAGAGTGAGTGTTTGTCGTTGCGTGTGTGCGTTTGGTTATTTGGTCTAATGGCATATCAACCTTTGAGGGTTATTTAATGTCAATATTTTATGAGAAAATGCGGGTTTTTCTTCCAAAGAAAAAGAGCCCCGTTGGTTGGGGCTTTAGAACCGACTATACCTCTACTTAGCACACCGGTATGATAAATGTATTAAATGAATAAATGGATACCTTGGTTCAGATATAAATTTATTTCGGCATTTCTTTGCCTCGACAGTCTGATTTTTACCAATTTGAAGATTTCACACCCGGTCTTATTGGTATGATCTTCCCGTTTTCATACATATAAGACCGGGTTTGAGGTCTTCAAATTAGTAAAACATCAGTCTGACAAGACAAAGAAATGTTGAAATAGATTTATTTCTGAACCAAGGTATGGTTAATTAAGATTTAAAAATGTTATCTAAAAAGATCAAAATAAATACAGGCCAGTTGAACAGGATAAGACTTAAACTAAATTGCAGCTAACTGACCATTCTTTGATTGACAGTTTCATGCATTTTTGTAGAGTGAGGAGTAAAATATAATCATTAGACAGTTGTCATCAAACAATTGCAGTTTTTTTTTTAAATCCTTAACCTCTAAAAAGAGACTGACAACCCAAAAAGTCTGAGTGAACTACATTTTATTTTAGGTTATAAATATATATATATATAACCTAATATATATATATATTATATATATATATATATATATATATATATATATTATATATATATATATATACGTGTGTGTATGTATATATATATATATATATTATATATTATATCTGAGTGAACTACATTTTATTTTAGGTTATAAATATATATACATAACCTAATATATACATATACATATATATATATATATATATATATATATATATATATATATATATATAACCTAAAATATATATATAATATATATATATATATTATATATATATATATATATATATATGTATATATAACCTAAAATAAATGTAGCTCATTATATATATATATGGCGAACGAAAGTTCATTCGGGTCTCGAACCCGGCCAGAGGTAGCTGTTACGTATAGCCACACTGATGAAAGGTGAAACCTTGAAACAAGTGTCTGTGGATTACTTATATATATATGATAAGTTGTAAACACGGTATGTTTGGAATGGCTTTTTTGCCGACAATTTTTGGGAGAATATGTGCTTAATTGGAGTCGTACCTAATTTTGAAAATTAATTAATTAATAATGAATTAGGCGGGAATGCCTATTTAAATGTATGGCTAAACAAATCGAGAAAAATCAATCTTTGTATGTACATTTCGGCCTATTAGGCCTCATCAGCAGAGCTATAGATAGGAAGGCCGCCCTGTGCGTGATCTGAAACCGGACTGCCAAGCTGACAATTTAATTCTAAACTCTACCGGTGTGGAAAAAAACCGGTAAGTCAGTTTTTCAAAATAAAAAAAAAATTCAAACTGACATCTGGGGAAAAATATTTTTTTTAAAGTAAAGACCTGCACATCCCTACTTTTTGAAAGTAATCATCAGTATCGTTTGTATTGCCCAAAGAAAAAAAACACCGGGGAGTTTTCTAAGTTTTATATGTAAAAAGTGCTCAATACATTAATTAGAACATGATTATAGGAGAATATATGAGTCAGGCACCTTGTGCCGAATCCTGCTCGTGTGGAAGGGTTGGTAAATATATACATGAGTCAGGCACTATCCACCTAGGTCTCATCCAAATGGCTCTTCAGGATAATTATCCTGAAGAGCCATTCGGGTGAAACCTAGATGGATTGTGCCTGACTCATATAGGTTCTTAATATATATATATATTATATATATATATATATATATATATATATATATATATTATTCACTATATACATAGTACTAAGTAAGGAATGGCATTGATTTAGTTAAGTATAAGATAGGGTCATGGTGAGATCATTGACATCGAAACCATGGTAGAGCCTTAATTCTTTTCCACTATTGCTATTACTAATATATATATATATATATATATATATATATATATATATATATATATATATATATATATATGCATATATACATATATGTATATATATGAGAGATTTATCCAAAACTTGGAGTAAGGGATGATTCTATATGTGATTTATATATATATATATATATATATATATATATATATATATATATATATATATTATATATTTAAGCACTTTATATCATTGATAGAGCATGTGTATTTAAGTTAGTGTAGCGAAGACATAAGGTCGACCTGCTTGGAAACTGCCAATTTCTCGCCTATGTGATTTTCAAAATTCGTGGTTTGAAAATTTAATAGGTATATATATATATATATATATATATATATATATATATATATATATATATATATATATATATATATATATATATTTGTGTGTGTATGTGTGTGTGAAGTGTGAAGTGTATATATGTGTGATTAATTCAATCAATGCAAGTAATCATAAAGATTAATTGCAATGTAATTTAAATGTTCATCTCAAAAAAGTCATCGATCATTCGATCATTAATTACCACGTTTGTATTTGTATATATCAATAAAAATACACGCCCATTTGGGCAATAAATCTGTTATGGATATTGTATTCGTTGAAATGTAATATATGTAAATATGACTTTCTTTTTAATTTATCTATCTATCTATCTATCTAACAGTCTGTCTATCAGAGTGTCTGGCTGTGTCCCCCCCCACCATATATATATATATATATATATATATATATATATATATATATATATATATATATATAGCCTTGATGAGGATTCGGAAAAGTACCGAAAGTACTTGGTTTACCAATAATAACTCTTTCGGGCGACTGATTAACGCTTTTCATGATGATAACAAAAACTGTTATAAAACTTTGAAAAAAAAAGAAGAAACTTGAAAACAATAAGGATTCTATTTTGTTTAACTGGATATGTTTGAATACACACACACACACACACACACACACACACACACACACACACCACAGGCGCATACGCACACACACATACATATATATATATGTATATATATATATATATATACATACACTGTCTCTCTCTCTCTCTCTCTCTCTCTCTATATATATATATATATTATATATATATATATATATATGCAGACAAATCTATATAAAATATATATATATATATTTGTCTGTATATATATATATATATATATATATAATATATATATATATATATATATATATATATATATATATATATTGGTTGAGAGAAAGATAGATAGATCGATAGATAGATAGATAGATAATACGGGTGCTATATTTAAAAGTAAACAGTGCTCAATATCATTGAGAGAGCATTTATATCGAAGTTAAGGTAGCGTGGACATAGAGTCAACGGTGCCTGCTTACGGACAGTTCTCGCCGATGCTATCTATTACGGAAGATCGCATCGACTAGAAACTGTGCGTAAGCAGGCGCCATTGATTCCATGTCCACACTGCCTCAACTTATACATATATATCTATATCTATATATATATATGTATGTGTGTGTGTGTGTGTGTGTGTCATCATGGGGCATGTGGATGTACACCATCTTTTAGGGGTGCTGCTTTTAGAATTTGTTCAAATCTGCACAGTCTATTCATTTGTAGCTCTCAGCTAGTTTTTTTCTCTTGGCGTATTATTTGGTGTAGCCATACTGTAGTGCTAACACGGCTACAGGTTGGAAAGTATTCTTTATTTCTCTTTAGAAGAAAGATCAGATTTCTATATAATCGATAATCTGTCTAGAACAGACCTCTACATTTCCTATCTCGCTCTCTCTATATATGCATATATACATTTATACATGTGTGTGTGTTTATGCATTTGTATATGTGTATATGAGTGTAATATGTATGTGTGTGTGTGTGTGTGTGTGTATGTATGTATGTATGATTGCCTTCTTCTATAAAGAAGTGACAGTCTCTCTCTCTCTTCTCTCTCTCTCTCTCTCTCTCTCTCTCTCTCTCTCTCTCTCTACTCTCGTTTTGTTTAATATAAGTTTAGCGTTATAACATTCCATTCCCGTGAACATGCTTCACGTTATATACACGCTAAAAAAAGAAACCGTTTTTTTTTTTAATCTTAACATTTTAACCGTCTGATGATTGTAAGTAAAGTAGGCATTAAACTTTAGTTACGGGATATTAAATCCATAATATTTAATATTTGCTTTTAAGTTTACTCTGCTATTTTAGCATTGAGCACCTTCATATGCTGATACTTTTCACATTCATTCTCCATTATATATATATATATATATATATATATATATATATATATATATATATATATATAAGTTAAAAGAAAGGAAATGAATCCGACGGTATGAGTATAGATAAAAGGATATGAAAACACCACAAAATTCTGTTAAAGTGAAAACATTTTATAACATATTCATAGCTGGTATTGAACAGTGAAAAGAAAAGAAAAAGAAGTTATACAAGTGCTCACATTCGAAACTATTGTATAACTTTTTTTCTTTTCTGCAACATCAAGGTTTTTGTTTTGAACTTAACAACACGGAGTATAAACAAGCTCTGAAGATGATTTTTATAAAATCGAAATATTGTTCAATATCAGCTATGAATATGTTATAAAATGTTTTCACTCTAACAGCATTTTGTGGTGTTTTCATATCCTTTAATCTATACTCATATATATATATATATATATATATATATGTGTGTGTGTGTGTGTGTGAGTGTGTGCGTGTGCATGAGTGAGTGCGCGCGCGCACCCGCGTGTCTGTGGATATACATATGGGTATATATATATATTTATATATATATACATCAATATATATATATATATATATATATATATATATATATATATATATGCGTGTATATGGATATGTATATATGTGCATGTGTTATGTGCGTATATATATATATTAATATTGGTTTGAAAATCGT
>CM042152.1:55539569-55542069 GCA_023376005.1 Doryteuthis pealeii
TCACGCTGAAGACCAGTTGCGAGACAGGAGGATAAGTGACAACTCCCGTATTTATCTAAATAAAAGTGTCTTCACCAGTCGACTCTGTCATTACTCATTCCTTGCCTGGGTGTTGCCGTCACAATTAGCATTAGATAGGAATACTTGAAACCATGCGAAAAAAAAACTCTTAAGAAGCAGCTGAACAAAAATATAAATATAAATGAACTATGAACACAATTCTTAAATCTCTAGGCATAAAATAACCCTGAATTGGATGACATGCTAAGATCAATCAATCAATCGAACGCTGTACCATCATTTTTTTAGCGTGTCACATGGCTATATTACCGTGTTTCCCCGAAAATAAGACCTACCTGCCAAATAAGATCTATCGTGATTTTTCGGGATGATTTTAATATAAGCCCTCTCTTTAAAATAATCCCAAGTTGAGAGTGGCAGTCAGACGAAAGAAATAAGCATTCTTCACAATCACAATAATGAGTTTTTGAATCAAAGAACATGTTAATGGTGAATAAATATAGATCGTTTTTCGTAATTTCTGTTTATTTAGAAATTTCGTAATTTTCTACATTGTAATGCCATTTTTCGATATATGAAGAATAAGATATCCCCTGAAAATAATCCCTAGTGTTATATTTCGGAGTGAAAATTGATATAAGTCCTGTTTTATTTTCAGGGAAACACGGTGATCGTGCTCGTAACACCTGAGCTCTCTATATTAATGAAATATCATGCGCAACGTAATTGTTAACTTTCCCAGATGCCCAATGCCGTGCATTTTCACTACATCTTTACACAACAAGGTGTGCATGTCTCTGGCTATGGAACCAGTAATTTTAATCTGTGTGCAAATGTATATTTACATCCAAGCCATTTGATGCCGTGCAAGGCGGGAAATCACAATAATTTGACATGAATTGGAACAGGTGAGGATTTAAAAGGTGGGGGAGGTGATGTAGGTGAAACCGCAGTAACAAAATACCAAACAGGACCAAGAGCTCAAATCAAGAAGAAAAAAAAATAAAATGAAATCTTGTGCTCAATTTTCCTTCTATGTCAGAAGTTTTTCGCAATACCAACAAAAAAAAATAAATAAATAAATAAAACAAAATAAAATATGAGGTAAAAAAAGGAAAGAAATAAAACATTTAAAAAAATGTCTTATACTTTTTTCAAAATAGATTACCCTACTTTGATCAAAATTGGTAAAAATTTCGAGTGTTGATGGTATGTCACTTTATACTTCTTACATTGAATATATATATATATATATATATATATATATATATATATAGGTGTATGTGTATGTGTGTGTGTGTGTGTGTGTGTGTGTGTGTATTATGATAATGATACACGGTTATTACCGTGTACCATTATCATAATAAATTTGCTCTACCAACGTATTGAGCACTTTATATTTGTTATATCGCTGCCTTATCATTGCGAATCTTGCATCAACTAACCATTGTGACCTGTTTCACCGGTAAGTCACCTTTTCCACAAATACCATATATATATATATATATATATATATATATATATATATAAGGACCTAAATGAGTTAGGAAGATAGTGTCTGACTTATTTGGATCCATATAATTTTACTCTACTTACGTATTGACTACTCTTTACATATATAACTTATGTAGGACATCGTTTTCTTCATTGACTTTCATTTTCTCATGTGTTATGAACCTTTTCTACATATTTTCCAAACTCAACACATTCAAAAACATCCATGATTTTTTCAACAACAAAAATCGTTTTTCCTTTACTTGTTTCATATTGTCCTGAAGAAGGTTTCTATATAAACAGAAAAGTTCGAACGTCGACACTACGACCAATATTAAACATGTTTGTCCAAATTTCTCCACATATATAACTCAGAAACTCCTTCGGTGTTTTTTCTTTTGTCCGCTACATTACGTTACTGATGATTATTTTCAGAAAGTATGGATGTGTTGGTCTTCTTTTTTTTTTTTTTAATTTTCCCCTAGATATCAGTTTGTAATTTTTCTATTTTGCAAATTGAGTTATCTAGTTTTTTCACATCGGTTAGGTTTAAAAATAATATATATATATATATATATATATATATATATATATATATATATATACTCCAGTAGGTATATCTGACACATTGCTATTAACTTTTTTATTTGCTCTACTTATGTATCGAGCACTTTTTACATTTTTGCTTTAGACAATCCTAGCGGTTTATATATATATATATATATATATATATATATATATATATATATAATTTTTTTATCTTTTGGCCAAGTGTTATAGTGTTAATCGATTATTTTCGGTTGGTGCGACCCTCTTGGTCTTTTTTTCCCCAGGTGAAGTTTGGTAGTATATTTTCACAAACAAATGATTCGCCGTTTTCTTTCTTACCTCAAGGGTTTACTAATATATATATATATATATATATATATATATATATATATATATATATATATATATATATATATATATATATTATAAAATCTAG
>CM042152.1:55559569-55574569 GCA_023376005.1 Doryteuthis pealeii
TTTGAAGATCGCAATGGCGTGAAATTGTCAGTAACCAGGTATTGACTCCATGTCCACGCTACGTTAACTCAAATCTATATATCTATCTATCTATCTATCATAGCTATTTCTATTTTCAATGTTCTCTTGCAATCAACATCTTTTATTAGACTATAATAATCATTTACACATTTATATGGTATCAAGTATTCCGGTTAAATCCTACTTAACGGACATAAATTCCACCATCGTTTGTCATATCGCCGAAAGAAAAAAATACTAAAAATCAAGGAATTAACTGAAGTTAATGAAATTTTCAATGTTAATACATTAATGAATAAACGATATGATGCACCAGTTATTTTATTTAAAAACTTTTATATTTTTTCAGGTCAATTAACTTTGAACCACGTATGTTTCTGAGTCTGTGTTACGCCTCAAAGAGAAAGGTAGACAAACACGGGATGTTGTACAAAATGGATGTTTATTGTGGGTAGTGATGTCAACGTTATAACGTTTCGGCCTGTTAGACCTTCTTCAGGACGTTGGATTGAGTTCTTGCTTCAACGGTGAACATTTTCATACTGGTGAATTAGGAGATCGTGAATAGGGGAGGGGTGGTCAATTCTTGGTGTTAACAGAGGTTAGCAGTGGGAGTTTTTTTGTTTTTTTAAACTACCACAAGTATTGAACAACATGCGAGGATCGAACTCACTATCCAGTAGTAATGAAACTGCGAGACTAGCTTGAAACGATGCTCCAGAGGTACGCTAAACTTTCTATTATCTTATTATAATGGAGATTGTGTGTAACCGAAACTACGTCACCACCAACGTCACAATTCCTTTAGTTTTTTACGTTCTATTCTCAATGGGTATTAAATAATCATTATTAAATTCAATCTTAATTAGCATCTTATTTATTAACAATGTCTCTATTAGGGTCTGCTTAAGATAAATTTGCCTCAAAACAGCCCATATTATTAATGTTTAAAATCCTGCAATGTGTGTTATACATAATCAAGAAATAAAAGTATGCGTAGTATATGCTGTGAATAATTCGCTTACCAGTTTTAATAAAACCGTGTTTGATAGATAATTACTTGGTGTATTTGATTTCTAATATCATAGTTTTATTCTCAAACGTATCAAAAGTAATCCTATGTATAATTCTATATTGAAATCAATTAGAATAAAGAAAAAATAAGTGAAATATTTTTGTGTTCGTATTTCAATATAATATCGAATTATATCAAATCTTAAATACGTGTGTTGATATTCAATTACAAACAAGAAAAACTTAAAATCAGTGGTTAATAGGTTTTTAGATATGTTTTAACATCTGAATATTATTTGAACTATCAAAAAAAGAAAACGCCGTCCGGGTGGTATAAAAGTTTATTTTTAAAAGATATTGCCTGAGTTGGGTAGTTAGAAATTCAATATTAAAGTAAAATCATCAACATTTTGAAAGGGTTTTTTTTTAATTGAAATGGAAACTTAGTTCTACCCGCGTCAAATAAAATGTTGCGTGCATCTAGTAATTATGAATCACATAATTATTTTTAATATTTTACACATAAATTGTATACAAAATTGTAGATATTTATTCATTTTGAAATATGTGTATTTGGGCAGCATTCTTTCATTTATACATGTAAAATAAAACAAAAGACACGTCTCCTCTTTAACAATTTCATTAACGATCTTTTCGAGCTTTCTGGCCAACTTTTTACATTTGGATGAAATCCGTGGATTAGTCCACCAAAGTTTGTTTTTTTACTTTCGGCACTTCGAAGTACCATCATCAAGGGTGATGTGTTTGTGTTCCAGTTTTTTTTAAGTTCGTAGTAAATGTAAAAAAAAGTTGTCCAGAAAGCTCGAAAAGATCGTTAATAAAATTGTTAAACAGGAGAAGTGTCTTTTGCTTAATTCTACATGTATAAATTCATCTATTTGTAAACTTTTTAGTTTATCTCTTGTTACTGGAAAAAAAACGAGAGTAAAAAATAATTTTAGAAATTGATTATAAGGCTGTTCATTATTTTATGTATTGATGATTTTAGGTATTGTGGCGAAAGCACTGGTGTATTTTCCGTTACAGACAAATGGAGAACGAATCTCCTGTATTAAAGATGTGAATGTGGAAAGAAATATAGAAAGAACCCAAACTGGCGTAGTTTCAAAACTTAATGACATAATTTGTTCGAAATTATTTTTTAAATTCTGCTCATGGCATTAGATTATATATATATATAGCGTCTGACTCATGTAGGTCCTTATAATCATGCTCTACTAAGCGTATTGAGCACTCTTTACATATATAACTTAGAAAACTCCTCCGGTGTTTTTTTTTTTGGTCACTACATACGATACTGATGATCATTTTCAGAAAGTACGGATGTGCTGGTCTTTTCTTTTTTTTTCTTTTTTTTCCAGGTGTAAGTTTGAATTTGAATTTTTATTTTGTTATTTACGGATTTGAGCTCTCTAGTGATCGTAACATATATATACCAATATATATTTATCAATTAAACCTCCGCTTCTTACTGGCAGCTGATGTCGGCCGAAGGCGTAAGGAATCAGACTGATGACAAGTCAGTTGTGTTTCGCTCCCAGCTAGAAGTAGGTGCTAAGTCTAGCCACACTGAAGAGACGCGAAACGTCGAAACATGGTATCTGTGGATGTGGATATATATATATATATATATATATTATATATATATATATATATATATTCACATCAGGGATACACAAACACACAAACATACGCACATAGGGAGACAGAAAGCAAAAACGTTTTTATGTGTGTGCGTGTCTATGTGTGCGGACAACTGTGTTATGTATATGTTTATGTGTGTGTCGATAAGCATGTGGATTTATGTATGTAAGAATGTTGTTGCATAGCGGGGTTGATTTAAAGAAGTTTTTTGTAATGGTAATATTTCTATACTTATCTTCTTGCTGTTCAACTATTCTCTTGGCTGGATCTGGTTGTTGGGCTTTTCTAGTCGGGATTGATGTAGCAATGTCCGTGGCATTCTCGCTGTTTGTATCTGGAACAACTTGGGAATCTTTCAACGATATCTTATCTTATGAGTAATTCCATGTCAAATCATCCAGGCCATGTCACCCACCCACTTCAATTTTTCTGAAATGTTGTCCATGCGTGGTCTATGTTAAAGTGAGACAATCCCTAAAATTTGAGCTTCCATTTCCAAAACTTGGCCGAGTTATGTCGATTTTTAGCTCTCCAATTTTTTAGGGGGAGGGGGTAAAAATGACGACTTTTTGTAATCTATTTTTGTCTGTAAAAGTTCTAGATCGTCCCTACTCTTAAAATTGCTTTATAAATGATTTTTGCCAAAGGAGTCCAAAATACAATTAAAAAGTCTTAGAATTCACTAATTTTAAGTTATTAATAAGGGCCGGATTAGCTCAGTCGGTCGAGCGTTCGGCTAGAAACCACAAGGTTCCTAGTTCGATACTGGCCCTCGCCAACTCAGCACCTGTGCGGTAACATAAGGAGCTAATGGCAGGTGGAGCGCTCTACCTCAGATGCTAAAATAATCTCCTTCGTCTAGCGCTAGTGAAAAGTGGATAGATTCCCTCGCTGTCAGGCTGATACCGACTTAAGGCCACCTCGACGATTTAAAGTTATTATTGATTTCTGATTTTTTTCATAGCAAGATCAATAGGTGGGAACATTCCAATGTGGCACTGCATCAAAGATATTTTTTTCTCTTGAAGGGGTGCGTGACAATCTTACTTTTTTCTAGATGATTTGACATGGAATTACACTTATGCCGTTAATATATTTTAATAACAAACACAAGGCGCTCTTGTTTTTCCGAGCTCATATCTTATTTTATCCCAAGTAAAAATGCCTTGGGAACAGACACTCAACTTACGTATGTTCTCTACAAAACCTCAGCCCAGACTCACAACTCTTCACTCTCTTTTTATCGTCCTGTGCTTACCAATCAGAGATCGACAGGTAGCCTTTCATATGTGATTCCAAAATGTCTACTAATTTTCCACTCTTATCTACACGTAACTTAAATTTTGGGGGTTTTCTATCTCATTATGGTGTGGTGGAATCCATTCTGCTGACACAGCTCACCCAATGCGCAAAACAAAGTTCCTGGAAAACAAAACAAAGATGTAATTTCATTATCTTAACAACCTACATATTGTATATAATTCTTGTTCTACCCATATTGTTGATATCCACGTGGTATAAACATCACGACGAACAAGTTGGAAAAAGAACAGCTGCTACGTATGTATTGGCAATATTTTACAGCTAAAGAAAAAAATTCATATTGGCCAATATTCCATTCCAACAACACGTCCGATCAAGCTATTAACTGTAATATCAATATCACCATTAACACAAAACACACACACGCGCACACACGCACACATACATACATACACACACACACACACGCACACACATATATATATATATATATATATATATATATATATGCGTGTGTGTGAGTATATATATATATATATATGAAGCCTACGTAGATAGTTTCTGACTCCTTAGGACCTTATATATATTATATATATATATATATTATATATATATATATATATATATACCAAATATCTTATGGAGAGCGTTCTCGAATCACAATTTGCAGACGCGAACTATTAATTGTGAAACACATGTCGAAAAATAAGTGATAAAAAAAGAAAAAGAAACTAAAAAAAAAAAAATGGCTACAAAATCTAACCGAGAATTTAAATAAAAATCCATCTAACATAAAAACATAAAAAATTCAAAATAAAAAAATAAAAAATTTTAATTTAAAAAAAATTTTTTTTTTATAAAAATAAAAAAATTCAAAAGATAAAAATTATTTAAAAAAACAGTCCTTGAACTATTAACGAGATGATGTCGAAATAAAAGCCTATCACGTGACATCCAAATTGTCACAGGTGTCCCCCATGACTTTTTACCCGACGTCCATAAAATCGTGAGTCGTGCAGACTTTGCATAATGCAGTAAACAAAGAGCTCCACCAACAAACTCACAAGAAAAGGGAGGTAGCAACAATTTTGATCTGGTAAAGAAATGGCCTGAAAAGCGGTGCGCGCAGGTGAGAGAGAGAGAGAGAGAGAGAGAAAGCGGAGAGAGAGAGAGAGGAGAGAGATTGCGACAGAGAGAGAGAGACAGACAGAGAAAGAGAGAGCGGGGAGAGATGGGGAGACCGAGGAGAGAGATAGGATGAGGGTGAGCGAGAAGGCTCCTTAAATTTAAGATCAAGGTTCTTTTTTCTTATCAGCAAAATGTGTTGGCTTTGCACGCGCTTAGCGCCCTCTACCGACGACAACTGAGCGTTTCATGATTTTTATTGCTTCGGTGTTGCCCCCAATCTAAAGATCACTTTGAACGATTATAAATTATGACAATAATTCTTTTCCTTTGGCCATTTCTTCTATTTCAGCTTTTTCTTCATAAATCTTGTTCCTTTCTTTCGTTTTCTTTCTTTCGTTTCCTTCCTTTTTTTTCATTGCCTTTCTTTTTTGGAAGAGGCTACCCTGCCGGTACTGGTCGAATAGACAAACCTGCTTTTACGCTAATTATACTAATTCTCGTAAAACATTTTAAGCTTTTTCTTCTTAAAGCTTTTTCTTGCTTTTTTCCAATTTTCTCCCGTCCTGTCGACCGGGGCGTTAGAATGCACCGACTGCACCTCTGCAGAGGGGTAAGATTCCCCCAATAGGGCCACCTGTTGGCCATGGGTGGCGACCCGTGATGCTTAAGGATAGAGCCCAGGTGGATGAGCAGTTCATGACATGCAATACTCCACTTTGGCCCTATCTTGGGCTAGACGAGTGGTCGGGGAAGCCCCCTCCGATCAATCGGCTGGTCACGTCAAGCCATAGCACCTATATGATTTTCACAACCCTATTGCCCTTATGGCAAGCCCCAACCCCTTTTTATCATATGGGTGCTAGAAGGCGGTGGCTGCGGGTGTACATGTCCTGGGAATGACGTTAAACTCTATCTGATGGTGAGGTTCCAGTTTTGGAGGTTTGGGGAATGTGGAGCACCCCTTCATCACCATTGCTCCCTGGTCGACTCTGACCCGGAGTGGTAGTACCTGTTAGGGTCCCATCTATGGATTAAATAGAAAAATGTATTTATAAAAAAATTGTATTATCCATTAAGAATTGATTTATTTCAAAACTTTATCGGCATTAAATGACCCACTGAGGTTGATATGCCGTAAAACAAAACAAACCAAACCAAAAACCAATTTTCTCCTCTATTTTAATTAAAAAGACTAGCAATAATATGCACCCTCCGCTGGGCGTAAGTATTTAAGTTTTAATGAAATGATATATTAATTTAGTTAGACTAACTAAATTAAATAAGAATGCATATACAAAGATTTCACTTATTTTAATTATATTTTAATTGGTTTCTATAGAAAATCATTCATAGGATTAATTTTAATACGTTGGAGAATAAAACAATATTCGAAAATATTTAGATATTCCTAACTAATCTAGAAGCGTACGCGAAATCCTCTCTCAAATATACATTATATATACGAGCAAGAATATGCGCCCTCTGCTGGGTGCAAGTATTTAAGTTTTAATGTAATGAAATATATTAAGGAAGACTAACGAAATTAAATAAGAACTCATATAAAAAGATCACACTTATTGTAATTATGTTTTAATTGATTTCTCAGTAAAATCATTCATAAAACCAGTAAAATTTGTTAAAACCAGTATGCAAATTAATCACACCATATATTATGTAAGCCTATATTTCTTAGTGATATTTAAGGCACATTGCAGGATTTAAAACGCACTTGTAACATGGGTTGTTTTGAGGCAAATCTAATTCAGATTTTCATAGAGACATTGTTAATAAATAAGATTTATTCTATGTATTAATGATTTTGACAATAGATTAAACACTCATTGATAAACTTACGGGTATTAGGATGTAAGCAGTGACGTAGTTTCGGTTACAGAAAGACACCGAATCTTTATTACAATCTGACTATGATAATTCTTCTCTGAAGCCATTTATTTCTTCGACCCTTTGCTAATTTAAAATAACTTTCGTTCTTTCTATAATCCCTTCTTTTCTTCATTCCTTCATTCATTCATTTCTTCTTCCCTTTCTTCTTGGCTTCTTTCCTTCTTACCTTTCTTTCTTCCTAGGCCCTGTTGGCTGGGGCTTTAGAATACACCGTCTGCATCTCAGCAAAGGGATAAGACCCACTCTCAGGACACCTGTTGGCCGTGGGTGGCGACCCGTGATGGTTACGGATGGAACCATGATGGCTGAGCAGTCCCTGACATGCAAAACTTCCCTTTGGTCCTTACTTAGGTTAGATAGGCGGTTGCAGTGGTTCCCTCCGATCAATTGGCAGGTCACGTCAAGCCCTAGCACCTACATGATTGTCCCAACCCCATTGCTCTTATGGCAAGCCCCCAATTCTTTTTATCATATATGTGCTAGACGGCGGTATCTGTAGATCTTAGTTTCCTTCTTTCTCTATTTCCACATTCTTTAGCACCCTCTCTGTCTCTCTGTCTCTCTGTCTCTGTCTCTGTCTGTCTGTCTGTCTGTCTCTCTCTCTCTCTCTCTCTCTATATATATATATATATATATATATATATATATATATATATTTCCCACTTCCTCTCACAATCTTTCCGCCCCCTCTCTCTATCTATCCCTTCCTTATTTCACTATCTCCCATTCTCTCTCTAGCATATCCTGTCCCCCCCCCCGTCTATCTTTCCATTCCTTATTTCACTGTTTCCCACTTCGTCTCCCAATCTTTTACCCCCCTTATCTGTTACAAATTTGTCATGGTTCAGGTTCATAGATTACTGAGACTACTGAGGAATTCAAACCTTTGATTGTTTTGGAAATGGAAATAGACATTGGACTAAATCTTTCACCGTTCTTGTATTTCTGATTTACCTTTTGTTATTTACATTAATTCTTCGTGATAAAGTTTTATGTGCGCTCGGCGGAAACTTTTAATGTAATCGATTGTAGATATAAAAATACCTCAGCTACTTTTATATTTGACTGATTTCTTTCCACTTCTCACGGCAAGCCGATTGCCCAGGTGTTTGTCACCCGATCAGGTAACGTGGAGATTTGCCGGGAAAAAAGACCATCTATGTCAGATAAGGACACTTTGAGCTGAGATTGTACTTGTGACTTCTTCATTTACTTGTTCTTCTCCACTCTCCCACAAGATTTTAAGTCTCTATCCCCACCCAGAATCTGATCTGTTCTTTTCAAACAGAGCGTGGCGAGTTTGTACCATTAAAAATAAAAACGTTTTATTTCTCAGTTCAGGTTTAAAAGTTAGTTTTATTTTTCTTCGAATTCTATATTTGCTTTTCTTTCCGAGTGTTATGTTATGCTCTCATTTCCGAATAGAGTGATGACGTACTATTTCTGTGAATTTTTGAGATGGGGCCTGATAATTAGTATTATTTGGATTTTTCGGACTATTGTCTTCGTCTCTATTGTTATCTGCACAATGTTCTGGTCGATGTGTCCTCTGGCCTTCTACAGGTATTTCTTGTCGGTATTGGGAAACTTCTCGAACTCGGTAACCTTCTTTTCGAACTCGAGAACCTTCTTGTCGTAATCGGGATCCATCACGGAACTTTGAACCTAACTCTTTATTCAATCCACGTGATGACGTGTTGATAGTAATATTAAGTGAATATTTATCTCCCCTTTTGTGCTACGGTGGCTGTGCCGACGCTGTAGTTCGGTGACAATTCCTTGGTGTTTGGAATCTGGAAACAAACTTGGGGTGCTGGGGGACATCTGGCCTTGTGCCATTTATAGTTTCTAATAATAACACAAGGCTACTTCTTTTTCTCACAAGATTTTTATTTTCCACCCAATTCACAACTGCCGTGAGCAAGAGACCAGATTCCCTCTCCCCTCTCACTCTTCCTCTCTCCCACTTCACCACATCTCAGGTAGCGTCCAATCGAAAAATGCCATGTGGCCTTATGATGATTCATCCTTAAACTTTTCCATTCTAATCTACTCATAATTTTTATATTCCTCCTAAAAAATATGTGCTAATTTACACGTCACTGTTACATTCCTTGTTCTCCAGTCTTTATTATGTTACACGAGGAAAAGCAACTAATTGCAAAAGAATGAACGGGAAGAACACAGGCCGACACGATTTAAAACGTAGATAAATTTTATTCAGAAAAACAAAATAAATAAATAAATAAAAAAGCTTTCAATGGGTATTAATCAGTACACTTGTAGTCGAGCATTAGTGATGAATTCATGGAGTAACAAGGGAATAGGAAATTCACAAGCGGCCTCCAAACTCCGTATTAATAGGAAGGAGATACCCTCGTTTGCAGCAGATTTTCCACAGACACAGTGACAAGTACACCATTTGGATTTTCGCCATAGCCTCTATGACCGGGTTGTGGCCCTAATACCACTGGATGCCAGACCTGTTCGCCTTGGGTGACGCAATCAGGAACTTAAGTTCTCGACGGCATGGCTCTGAGACAAACAAGTTTGCACGACCCTGTCATGATGAGAAGTTGTTGGACTTTAGAAATAATCCGCTTGAAAGGGTGTGTAGCCACCGCCCACACCAGATAAAATTCGTGGGGTTACCAAGTTAGTCGCCAATCCGATTATGAAACAGGTAGTACTGGGTTACATAGAACCAGTACCACATTGACCGACCTTACACAGATGGCGATTCTATCTCACCTGCAAAATTTTTTGTTTGTTTCTATTATCAAAATTAAAGGGTTTTTACTGTAGTTAGCTAATACCGTTTCTTATAGTACGTTAGGATACTTCAGAAAATCCTACGAACGCAGGTGAATTTATACAACAAATTCCAACAAAGTAATACATAAAAATACAGATTTTATCATCTAAGCAACATTCAACATACAATACAAAACATCTGGGATGAAAGTCATAAGGAAAAAAGAGCCCTTGAAGAGTCAAGTGTTAAATGAAGAGATGAAAGTCCTACCTTAAAAAGTTGTCACTTAATTCTTAAAGGACCACGTGGTGGTCACCCCCATGCAGACATGTGAGTGTAAGAAGACACGCGTGTTACACGGCTGTTTACAAGTCTGGTGAATCGAACACCTCTATGGAGATAGAGTATAATAGGGGTCGCGTAAAGATACGCGTATAAGCCTATAGTTGGTGGGCAAGGCTCTACAAGTCCAGACAGAGACGCAACTATTGCATGTCTGGAGATCCCAGATCGAAGAGAATGAGATTTCCCGGAACTGAAATTAGTTAGCCATGTTGCAGGTTCTCCTTTTCTTCAAGTGTCATACATTTACTGATTCGGTAGATCTTTTCTCTCCCCTGTTGATTTTTCCCCATAACCATGGCACATATTTTGATTCCACATTCTATTCCCATATCCTGGCTGTATACCCTCATGGTTTGTATAAGGGTTTCCAGTTCTTTTTGGCAAAAATCTTAATATTATGTACATTTTTTTCCTGTGATTTTGTAAATTTGTAGCCCCTTTTAAATTACCTAAGTATATAGTTGATTGGCATCTTTGCTATAACAAATAGCTGTGGGAAGTCTCCCTGGAAGTTGCCTCTTGGGATTTTTTCCTCTACTAGTTTCTGTCCTCCTGTTGTTAATCCAACTTTCCAATTTTCCATGGCTTTTGGTTCGTAAATACATCAAAGAAGGGCTTTGGCATTAAATAACCCATGAAGTTTGATATTCCATTAAGCAAAGAAACCAAACAATTTATTATTATACTAAAGCTGGGCGAATCAATCTTTGTCTCCTAAAGGCTTTCTTATTGTTTAGTTTAATGACACGAAGGTTATACTAAATTATTCCTTACTTTTAGGATTGTGTAATGAAATATATATTGGTTACCTCCTTGTTATATATGTTAGTTTTTTGGGTAGAGAGAGAGAGAGAGAGAGAGAGAGAGAGAGAGAGAGAGATGGGAGAATTTGAAATGTATGTGTATGTTAAATTTCATAAGCAGCAACCCGTAGCTTAAATTAAGTCAAACGTTCCCATTCTTAGAAATCTTACAAAATGATTTTAATGTTTTGTCCGGCCGTATCTATTTAAAAAAAAATCTAATTCGCTTTGCAAACTCACTTTTTCCTAATCTCAATTATCTACCCTGAGCTCAATGGGTGACCCAACGAGTCACGTTTTGTCTAGTTTACAATATATAACTTAGTTTTTGTACAAAGCTAAAAGATTGAAGGGCCCTGTGAGAATGGCTTGCTAGTCTAGCACACTAGCCATTACACCACGCAAAGCCACCGTAGATATTTATGTATTGGTGTATTTTTCACTGTGGATGGAGCCCATTTTTATCTTGTTCTTTGTAACTGATGATCTAACCCATTGCCAAATTAATCTAACGTTCTTTGTCACTCTGGAAAACTAATGCCTCTTTTTATCTCATTTTCAGTCATCTCGTCTCACTTTATTTTTATTTTGTCTCCCATTTTATTCCTCGCCATCTCTGTAATAAATTCTTCTGTCCTAACACCACCTCCTCCACACACACACATACACACACACACACACACACATACAAATACACACACATATGTACACATACGCATGTTTCAGAACCCCACCGCCATCTCCTTCGCACACACACACACACACACATGCGCGCTCGCGCGTGTTTTAGAACTCCACCACAACCTCCTTCACACACACACACACACACACATACGGATCGGAATTCCACAACCACCTCCTTCATACATACACGCACATATGTACACATCCATGTTTCATAACTCCACCACAACCTCCTTCATACATACACACACACACACACATACACACACACACACACACAAACATATGCTTTGAAACTCCAAAACTACCTACTTTATACATACACACACGCACACACATTTTTCAGAAATCCACCGCCACCCCTTTCACATACACAAACAGATATACGTACACACAGACACACACACACACACACACATGTTTCGGAATTCATCCGTAAATCCTTCTGTATAGTTTTCGACCCTATTAATCATCTAATTTCACCGTGAATTCTTTCTCTCATTTTCACGGCCTTGTTTGTTGTTTTTTTTGTTTTTTTGTTTTTGTTTTTTTCGTTTTGTTTTAACTTGTCTTTTTTAAATTTCTCTCCGATTTTTCTCTTTATCGTTCCCCTACTTTGATCCTTAGTTCTATAGTAAAATTCATTATCCGATTCATTTTTATAATAAATCCTTTTCAATGTATTTTTATGGTAAAAAAACATTGGTCAAAGCATTTTAAAGTAAAAATACTTAGTCATTGCATTGTTATTGTACAAATCATTGACCAATACGTTCTTATAGTACAAATCATCGGTTTTTCAGTTGCTGTTTGTTGGGTTGTTTTTTCCGCCTTTTTTAAATTCACAGCCAAAAGTTAAGTTTCTTCTCCCTCCCTATCACCGAGGATATGCCGATAAAATAAGGCAAATGGGATATCCTGGATATGACAATGAATCGCATCCAATAGCGAGGGTCCATTTCTGTAACTCTTGAAAACATGGAGTCAGCCTTTCACAGCCACTATTCCCAGTCAAGTCTGACTCGGAGTAGTAGTATCTGTTCAGGTCTCCTCTTTGGAGAAAATAAATATGTTTGAAAATCATTAGTATTAAATAAGAATACTTGAAACTATATAAATGTTTTAAAAAATGTATTTGTACTAGCCTCCGGGCGTAAGAATTGAAGTTTTAATGTAATGAAATATAAAGAGTTAGAAAGACATATAAATTCATTCAAGTAATTAAATAGGAACAGATAAAAAAAATTACACATATTTTAATTATATTTTAATTGGTTTCTATATAAAAACATTCACAGTATTGATTTTAATAGGTTGAAAAATAAATCAATAACATTAGATATCAATAACACCATAATTATTTGTTAAAACCAGTATGCAAATTTATCACATCATATATTATCTAAACCTTTATTTCTTAGTGATATATAAGACACATTGTAGTATTTTAAACGCACTTATAACAAGGGCGGTTTTGAGGCAAATCTAATTCAGATTTTCATAGAGACATCGTTAATAAATTATATTTATTCTATAAATTAATGATTTTGACTATAAATTAGTACTCATTGATAAACTTACGCTATTTCTGAGGGTATTGTGACGTAGGAAGTGGCGTACTTTTAGTTACAGACAGACACCGAATATCCATTATGATAGGATTACATAGAAACTTGAAACCACGTAACTGTATGCAAACAAATGATTATATTTATTAAATATGAATAGATACAGGAAACCTTATAATTGTGGATAAATGATTAGTATTAAATATAGTTAGTTCAAGTTATATTTGTTTACAAATAATCATTATTAATATTAGAAAAAAACCGCCCTCGTGGCGGTGTAAAAATTCATTTTTTTTTAAAGATATTGGCTGAGGGGTGAAATTCAATGTCAGAGGGTTTGTATCATAAGTAAGCAAAATCATCAAATTTATTAAAGTAGTAAAAAAATAAAACATCTTGAAATGGAAATTTAATCTTGACCCCCTCAAATAAAATGTTGCATGCATCTATTAGTAATTAAATTTAATTTTGAATATTTTGCACATAAATTTTACACAAAATTGTAGGGTTTTATTCATTTGTAAGTTCTTGTTACTGAAAAAAAATGAGCGAGAGTAAAAAACAATTTTAAAAATTGTTTACTGAATTTTGAGTGTATATAACAGAGGGTCGTTTTTATTCTACGAATTAACGATTTTGACTATTAATTAAATAATCATTAATAGACTCACAGAATTACTGGGAATATTGTGATGTAAGCTGTGACGTAGTTCAGGTTACAGACAGAAATACACACAATATCCATTATTAATAGATTTAATTAAAAGTATATCATAATCATCAGGTTGCGCTGAGAGCACGAATCCATGACTCTTTCTTGCCAACCATCTCAATCGGTCCTCGCTCCTGACAGGTCTTTTACACGGCATCCAGAATCCGCATAGAGCAGATTGATGTAGATATTTCCTGGCCGGCCTACACAGATGTATCTGTGTGTATATCTCGACAGAAAAACGTTACTTATGGGTCTGTCTTGCTTATTCAGCAGTGTCCAGCGAATATTGTTCATGTTACTTGGATGGTTTGTGAGATAGGAGGTAAGAGGCCATAAAGCAGCTTTTTGTAGGTTGTTGCTTCCAAGATAGCATGTAGCATCATTGTGTAGTTTCTAAACGTTTCGTTAGACTCCAACACGTGCACTCAGACGGCTATAGCTTGAAAGAATTCATATAATTGCTTTTAAATAGATTGATTTCGGCATTGAATAGCCTGATAAACGTTGAGATGCCGTAAAGTCAACCATCTCTATTCGTTTTTCCTTCCTTCCGTCATTTATCTTTTATATCTGTCTTATTCCTGTTTTTTCAGCTCTAAGATTAGTCGGACATAAGTGAAGTAAAGTCGGAGTGGCTTAAAGTTAGTATCAACCAGACAGCAAGGGAGTCTATCCCCTTTTCACTCTACGATAGATTAAGGAGACAGCTGTAATCGAAGTTATTTTTCGAACATTGGATTTCATAGTCACAAGAGGCGCTGTAACTTCAGGGGCTCAAGAATTGTATAGTCTTTTGACACTGTAATGCCGATAAAAATTCAAAAAATCATGTTTGTCTTGGAATGGCACCTGATCATTCGACAGACAAAGGAGTTTTCGGCGTATGAGGCGAAGCACCGCACCTACTATCAGCTCCTCCCTTTACCACATACTTAGAGCTAAGTTGGCGAGGGCTGGTATCGTCTGACACTCTGGTGACTGAGCTAAACTGGCCCTAGGAAAATCCACTGAAGCTGGAATTACAACACTATTCAGTGTCTGCAAGGCCAGTTCACTAAGCATTGATCCATGTTGAAGTAGAATTTAGGTTTTATAGACGACGTCTAGCATTAGAATACATATTGCTCACTGACA
>CM042152.1:55582069-55684569 GCA_023376005.1 Doryteuthis pealeii
AATTCAAAAAGGCAGCTATCATGTATATATGTATGTATGAATGAATGCATCTCGGAGAAGGAAATCTCCTATATAAAAACCATCCAGCAGATGATCATTCCCCGTATCCTGTTGGTCTGTAGTTTGGTTTGTTGTCGGCTATCTTGCTTCTGCTTGTTGTTGAATCTCATAATTTTAAACCGAGAGAGGGACTTAGCTGTTGTACAAAACTATATCTCTATATTATCCATCTATGTACAGATCTATGTACAGATACTCATTCAGACAATGACATGTCTAAGGAGTGGCATTCATCTGATAAGACGTCGGCATCAACATGCATGTATGTATGTTAGGTCATGTTGTGTATAGAACCCGAAGAAAGTCGTTTACGATTAGCTGCATGCTGGCAAAATACCACATAAGCCTTGGAAGAGGTATAAGGACTGCTTAAAAAGCAACCTTGTAAAAATGAAAATAGATCCTTTTATTGCAGACTAGAAGCGAAAACTTACAAATGGCAAAACGTATCTCGAAATGTCCTCTTCCTGTCGAATCGTTAAGTGCGAAGTCATGATATTTTATCTTGTCAAAAGCAAGGGTTTCAATTCATCTCACCTGATAACTGCTTGCTTACACGCGCATGCGACATGAACTAGAATGTACTTAAAACAGTAGTTTTTAATGAACACATCTTCCAATACAAACTCAGGAGTTTACTTTCAGGTTGACATAGTATTAACTTTCTCCCTGATGCAATAAGACCAATATCTACACCTGATTTCAAATACCGAATTTCAAGGGTAGTAAACAAATTTAGGCTTCTCCCTTTCGATAACTGCTATGTTGGGCTTTTTGCCGGACCCAGCTAAGCCTAAGTAATTGACCATGTACACATATTACTCGTGAAAAGGGGTTGATATATATATATATATATATATATATATATATATATATATATATATACTAATCTTATTGGTAAACCCTTGCGGTAAGAAAAAAAATCGTCAAAAGAGTTTGTTAGTAAAATATACTACCAAACTTCACCTGTGGAAAAGTGAAAAAAAGAAAAGACCAAGAGGGTCACACCAACCGAAAATAATCGATTAACACTCTAACACTTGGCAAAAAGAAAATATATATATATATATATATAAATATATCTCTATAAATAATATTAGGATTGTTTAAAGCTAAAATGTAAAAAATGCTCGAAACCTAAGTAGAGCAAATAATGAAGTTAAACATAATGAGTCAGATATACCTACTAATAGTTTTGTTTAGTAGCTCATCAAGAATCTTGCCCTGATGAGCTACTAAGGTATATCTGTCTCATTAGGTTTAACCATTTATATATATATATATATATATATATATATATATATATATATATATCATGTCGCGCTGTTAGGACGGATACCCATGACAATCTCTCTCCATGCGTCCCTATCGCTCATCATTCTCGGGAGGTCCTGTATGCAGCATCCTGTATCCACACAGAGCTGGTCAATGTATGTCTTTGTTGGTCGGCTCACACTTGCGTGCCTATGTGCTGGCTTCCACGGGAGGACGTCACTTATGAGTTCGTCCTTGCTTCTCCAGCAGTGTCCTGCGTCTCTTGCCCGTCTTACTCAGATTGTTTATATATATATATATATTGTACTAATCATTATATATACAGGATGTTCGGGATAAATTTAACACATTTATATTTGGTTATTTTCTCCGTAGGTTGGAGGTATTGACGCACACTACGCATCATTTAAAAGCTTGGACCTTTCCTCATTCATATAGGTAATGACAGATAGAATGGATGACTGGAACCCACCGGAATCATGGAAGAGAAAAACTTGTATCGTGATGATCTGCGCCGGTCATCAAATTAAAGAGATTATGGTTGCTGCCCAATGCTTCCTGAACACTATAAAAACAATCAGGCATGAACGGGAGAATTGCAATGGAGACTACGAGGCTGTGGCTAGAAGAAAGCAACATGAGAGACGATCTGATTGCGTTCGTACAGCATTTTTTCAGAGAGAGTATATGTTGAATTCAGATGCCTATGTGGTGTTGCTAAACACTGTAGTCAAACCCTGGATAACAAGGATAGCCAATGATAGGCATTATGTATGGCAGCAGGATTTTGCCCCCTGCCACACCTCTGGGAATAGTCAAAAATCGTTGTCGGCGAATTTTTACGACTACACCAGTCCCAATGTTTGGCCTCCGAACTCTCCAGATCTTAACCCCATGGATTATTATGTATGGGGCACTGTTGAGAAAGACGTCAATCATCGTGCCAGTACTACAAAACCCCAGATAATTGACAGAATTAAGGTAGTTTTTAAGACCCTTCCCTGGGAAACTTTAACATCAGCTTGCTTTAAGTTTCGGAGCAGGATTGAGGCTGTAATCGACTCTAATGGTGGTTATTTTGAGTGAAACTTGTTGACAGTAGTGTAATTTCCGTGCCTGTTGAATTACTTTACAATTATTAAATTTTGTAGTTACCAAGCACTTTTGATTTTTCCTTACGAAACTGTCAAATTTCACCCGAACACCCTGTATAATGCTAATCATTTTTAAATATCTATTTCATCCATAGTCCATAAGTCGGTTCAACCATCGGTGTGATATAATTTAGTGGCCGGGAATTTGGAGTGAGGGTGACAATCAAGTACTACCACTCCAGTTCAAAATGAACCAAAGAGTAATGGCAAGGAAAGAATCGGTATTTTACAATCGGGTGCGAGTTAGTATCATACCCAGGAGATACAGCTAGTATATTTTAAGCCTAACTGATAGAACGTAAAAAAGGGGTGCATAAGTTTGATTGGCACGAATGAAGAATATCGCGCAAGAGATATCATAAGAATCGCATTTTACGTATGAATAGCTTTAGATTACGTAAACCCACGAAGTAGCCTAACCCTAACAATAACCCTAACTATAGCGTCTCAATGGATACCCACACACATATGTGTGAGTAGAGTGCTTACAACTTTGCTTGTTTGATTAGCTCGTGGTGGTGCGTATCGGGTGTGTATATATTGGGTGTACATCCGCTAAATGTGGTAGATTTATCGTGAATATTAAAGGTTACTTAATGATATCGACATGGTGAAAACATTAAGTTTTCTGTCACCCTGTTATTCAGTCTGTTGATAGCTGCATACCACTACAGCTTGTTGTATACTGGTATGGCACTGGCAGATGGTGGTTGGCTGGTTGGTTTGTTGGTTGGTTGGTTGGGTTTTACGGCATGTCAACCCATTGGGTCATTTTATGCCGAAGACGATTTTGTTTTATTTATTCTTGATGGTTACTCAATTTGTTTTAAACACATTTTTCTATTTAACCCATAGATTGGACCCTAAAGTACTACCACTCCGGGTCAGAGTGGACCCGGAAGCAATGGGGATGAATGGGTATTCCACATACCCCAGACCATCAGATTTCGAACCTTACCATAAAATAGAGTTTAACGTCATAGCCAGGACATGAAGGCCCTAAGTCACTGTCTTCTAGCACATATATGATAGAAAGGGTTTGGGTTGTCATTAGGTCAATAGGATTGCGACAATCATATAGGTGCTAGGGCTTGACATAACCAGCCGACTGGTCGGAGGGGGCCTCTCCGACCGACTGTCTAGTCTAAATAAGGCCCAAAGACAGGTGGCAGCATAATGGAAAAATAGGTGATATTTTTGGTACCATGCTGACCAAATTAATAAGAATCGTCCATTTCTTTTTTTCCGAATTTTTTAGATGAGGCTTGGATTTTTCGGACTGTTGTCATCATCTTTATTATTATATACACAATGTTTTGACCGATGTGCCCTCCAGCTTTCTTCTGATGAAACATGTGCGCTGTAACCAGTATCAAGAGACAAAATCTTTATAGAGCAAATGCCCAAAAACTTTCAACTGCCCCTATCCTGGGCGGAAGTCACGTTGCCTTGAGGGATCTCCAATAGAACCCACAGTGCTAGAAGCGAGTGCTGCTGCATTGCAGGATGTCTAACAGATATTGGTTCCTATGTAGCTGGTTCCCTTACACAGTCCATGTGTTGGAATTTTTGGTATATAAGGCATGAGGCAAATGGTCACCTCTATTTATAGACTCGCCTATAAGCACGTGACCTGGGAAAGATTCCTATTATCCAATCACTAGCAGTGCTGCTGCTGCTGTTGTTGGTGTATTTATTGAGGCCTGATTCTAATCTTAACTCATTGACACTCGGATCATCTTGGACGTCGGACCTAGAGGACACTATCCCACAAGGACTTGTTGACTTTAAGTCCTTTTACAACTGGAATCGAGGATGTCGGCCAGTTGCTCAACACCATGTTAAATGGTTAATTTGCAGGTCTAATTATAAGCGCACGTTAAGGCGACAGCTACAGCATTCTTTAGCCCTTATTTGCCTTACGCTTTTGTGTTGTCGCTGCAGACTGTCTGATTTACCCTTCGACATACAATCACGCTCATCTTATAAGATTCTCACGTTTTCTATGTAACATTTTCGATCGGCTGACGGCAGAAATTTACCAGCTTACGACAGAGAGACGGGGGCGGTGCAAGAGGATTTGGCGTCCAAGGCAAACATTTAGCTGCACGCCCCTTGAATGTTTTGGTAAGTTGGTGTAGGTACAGTTTTCTTATTTGCTGATATGTCCCAAGAAGGGATATATTTAGTAGAAGTAGCAGAGTGATGGGGCCACGGTAATAGAGTGGTACAATCGAGCAGGTAAGTAATATTACTGGTGCGACGTCTACATTGCTCTGTATTTATGGCTGACACCAGCCAATCATATTACTGTGAGGTGGGAACCCAGGTGTATGCATATTCATTACATCATTTGCATTCCAGTTTTATCAACCTGTGATGGTCTATTTCGTCAAAAGACAATTATATAGTACCCGCCCTACTCACCAGTCTTATCGTGGTGTAATTGCAAGCTAACTATTATTACTGAATAGCGAGTTCGATCCTCGATGGATAACCCATATTTGCGATTTTTTGTCACATCCTACTCGTGGGGAATGGGATGAGTAAATAAGGCCTTCCATCATAGCGTAATGGCCAGCAAGATAGTCTCGCAGATCCAATACTACTGAATAGCGACTTCGATCCTCGCTGGATGCCCCGTACTTGCGACCTTTTGTCACATCCTACTCGTGGCGAATGGGATGGGTAAAAAAACGTCCCATTGAGGCGTAATGACAAACAAGCTAGTCTCGCAGATCCAATACTACTGAATAGCGTCTTCTATCCTCGCTGGATGCACCATACTTGTCACATCCTACTCGTGGCGAATGGGATGTGTAAAAAAGGCGCCATATCGTGGCGTAATTGCAAGCACGCTAGCCACCTTTTGTCAAACCCTATCCGTGGCGAACAGGTCGGATAAAGAAGGTATTAATCCAAAAGTGAACATAATTGCGCTATTGGAGTTTGAACACGCTTATTACAATGTTGCAGACCAGAACGTTAGCGACTACTCCACGGGGACTCCCCCAGGTAGGAGGCAGAGCGACAGTTATATAGAGTGACTGAAAAGTAACTCTCTATTTTAAACTCTCTCACCATGCTGCAAGATGAACTCTGGCCAGTTGTCAATAGTTGGAATATTAAAGTCTTGATTTTATGCAAGATGGTGCTCCTCCATATTTGGCTATTGTTGTTCGGGAATGGCTGAATCACTATTTTCCTGGGAGATGTGGTCGGTCTGAAGCCCTAATTTGACACTGTTATATACGGAAATATAGATATCTCCCGATTCACTAATTCAGCATTTCAATTTGCACACACACCACAATAATAAAAGATACATACACTCGCCAACAAAACAAACATAAGTCGCAGACGCCAAATCGGAAGTTTACTCCATCGTAGCCTAAAACAGAATGACCATTTTAACACATATCTGCGCATGGGCTCCGATCGGGAGTTCCGCTTTGATAATCAATTCCTGACATTAAAGAAAAGAAAATTTGTAAATAAAATTCGCATTTTCATTCAATGAAAGCGATTCCCGGGTGAAATGAAAATGACTTCAATTGATCGGATTTTGGGTCGCGGCTTTCTATAAATAAACAGCTTTGAAAAGCCGACGACTCAGAGATCTAGGTGTCAGAGTCGAACACACACCAAACGAGGGCTCGCAAACGAAAGATACATCACAAGGCGGCTGACCTCCACACATCCGAACCCCTGCTCTCACCGACCATCCTCACTTAAAGGGGCAATCACAGGAACCAATTCTCCTACTATCATACACGATACAGAATACCAAACACTAAATTCTGCCTACGTTCACCACCCCACCACCACCACAGCTATCCTGGACATTTTACGGGCTTACTATTCACTTTTAAATATCATCAAAAATCAGACTTTTTTCTCTTAATTTCATTTTCAGCTAAACGTCGTTTCATGTTATTTTTCAATACAATTTCGAACTTAAAATCTGTGTTTTGTTTTCCTCATCACCATAGGCTTGCATGCTAACCCTGTTTATTACAACACAATTGCGACTTTTTTCCTTTGGAGTTGGTTGAAGGGGAAAGTCTACTCAAACGAAACCAACGACGTTGGAAGAACTTGAAGGACGAATACGAGAATTTATTTCTGCCATTCCACAAGAGTTCCTGGGAATATCAGTTGATGCGATTCCCGAGCGGCTTGAAAGGCTGGAGGCGAATGCTGGTTTACATATAGAATTTTAAATAAAACTCCATGTCATGTGTGTTCTTCTCATATTCAGTTTTTGTAAAAATAATGATTCACAAATAATTATAAGATTTTTAAAATAGGGAGTTACTTTACAATCACCTTGTAGTATGTGCTAGACTTAATGGAGTAAATGTAAATTCTACCTCACATTGAATCAATTTATAAGTAAGCTGGCCTCGCAGGCCATGAATAGTGTTGTGAATTCCAGCTTCAGTGGGTTTTCTTTAACTTATACCCGTCAAATTTTAGAGTAGAAAAAAAGCACAAAAAAAGGTACAAGGTAAATAATTGAAGAAAGGAAAAATGAAGAAAGTTGATTGATTTTACAGAATTCATATATTTATTCGGCTATTTAATGCCGAAGTGAGTCTTTTAAAGAGCAATTATATAAACTAGCAATAATATACGCCCTTATTACACTTATTTTAATTATATTTTAATTGGTATCTATATAAAAGTATTCATAGGACCGATTTTAATTGGAGAATAAAACAATAATATTAGAGATCAATAACACCAAGTAATATTTTATCAAACCCGGTTTTGTTAAAACCAGTATGCAAAGTAGCCACACCATATATTATATAAAACTTTATTCCTAAGATATATTGCAGGATCTTCAACGCACAAACATGGGTTGTTTTGAGGCAAATCTAACATAGATTTTCATAGAGACATCATCAATAAATAAAATTTATTCTATGCATTGATGATTTTGACTATAAATTTAATACTCATTGATAAACTTACGGAATTACTTAGGGTCTTCTGACGTAAGCAGTGACTTAGTTTCGGTTACAGACAGACACCAAATCTCCATTATAATAATATTCTTCCAAGCTGTAGACGTCTGAGTGCTATTGTATCGCTGCACGACTTACTTTACAATCACCCTATATTTTTATTTTATCTATTTCATTTCATTTCTCTGAATGTTTGAGATGAAGCTTAATATTATGGCGTAGTGGATATAGGTGTTGATTTGATACAGTTCTAAGTGATAGTTATCTCTAGGCTGCAGGTTCAATCCTGGTCAAGAGCGGCAGTAACATAAAATAATAATTAGCACAGCTTAGCTCTGGTACTCAGTCATGGTTAGCGAAATGAGAACAATATACACCCGCGAATTGAATTAAGCGTTGAGTTCAAAGTTCCGTGAAGGCTCCCGATTACGACAAGAAAGTTCCCGAATTTGAAAAAAAGGTTCTCGAGTCCGACAAGAAATACCTGAAGATGGCCGCAGGGCACATCGGCCGAAACGTTGTACAGATAACAATGAAGATGAGGACAATAGCCCGAATAATCCAAATAATACATATTTGATTCTACTTTATTTTGTTTCATTTGTTTATTTGTTTTTAATATTGTAACTTAAATGATTTTTATGTCAAGAAAATAGTCCGACGTCAAAAAAGAAAGAAAAAAGAAAGAAAAGAAATAAAGATAGAAATAAAAAAAATTAAAAAGTGGGAAAAGTGTCCGAAATGAGATCGTTGAAGTAGAGAACGGAAACAAAAAAAAACTGGCTCTTGACAAGAGCGAAGTAAATAAAGGGGAAAACTTAAAGGCGACAGTGAAAGAAACAAGAACTTAAGCCAGGCTTTCAAAACGAGGCTAATAGTCAGTCTCTAAATAGAACAGCAACAAATGCTACCAAATACCGTCATGCCTTGCGAATATCCGGAAGTGAAGAGAGAGAGAGAGTGTGAGAGAGAGAGAGGGGGGGGACACATGGGATAGAAAAAGTGGTCAGTGATCATGCTGAGCCATTGTTCTGAGGCTGACTTTTATGTATGAGACAAGAATCAAATACATAGGAGTGATACCAAAAACATACATACAGAAAAAAAAGAGGGAAAGATTGAGTCAGAAAAGGAAATGGAGAGAAAGAAGAATAGGGTGTGTCGAGATGTATGTTCTTCTGTGTGTACACTGTATGATTGAGACTAGGAATAAACCCTGTACATTAGACAAACTACTAAGAAGAGAAAACGGTTCCGATAAATATACTGATATATATATATATATATATATATATATATATATATATATAGTAGGGCAGACTGGGCTCTTTAACCTTGGGTAGGTAACCAGTCTAGGAGAGGGAAAACTCTGAATTCAAAATTCCTGAGGTCAGTCGTTGATTGGGTTCGCGGCATTCCTTGATGCACCAATTCTTTCCTATCGACTGTGCCAAAAAGTGCGGAATGGTCCAACACAAGCCTTCACCACTATAAACAAATCACTGTGTTGGTTGTTCACTGAATGAACACTCATGCGTCGAAAATCGACGAGAGAGTCATGTATATATATATATATATATATATATATATATATATATATATATATGTGTGTGTGTGTGTGTGTGTGTGTGTTTATGAGATGAGACTTGATATGAAGAATTTTTAAAAACAACATCTGAACAGACCCCTAGGTTTCTGTGGCATGAACGTTGTTTATACACAATAAATATGAGGACGGTTGTCCTCATATTGTGTACTAGAAGCGGCTACCCGGTGTCGCCTAAGTAGAGGCAGGGTGGGGGAAAAAACGTTAGTCTCGCAGATCCATTATTACTGATTCACGAGTTGGATCCTCGCAGGATGCCCCATTAAAATTCCTATGTAAAAAAAGACCTTGCATTGATCCGACCAAGTCGGGCGTCAGAAAAAAAGGTTAATGTCTCCTATTTAAAATATTAAATGCAAAAAAAAAGACAAAATCCATACTGTTGCTAATTAAATATTATTTTTTAATTATTTTCACGAATATAAATCGAATCTTCATTATTTTTGCTCAAAAAGCAAGATCTGATGAGAGTAAATGTGTATGTGTATTTACTTTGTAGTTAATTGTTTTATTTTCATAGTTTCCTCCGGACATATATACATTCATACACACATACACACCAACTGCTCTTTATATATGTATAGATAATATAAAAATTATACCTGCAGCTACTAAACGTTTAGTTACAAGGCGAATAACGCCCTCTCGGCTAGGACAGAAGAATACACCGACTGCACCTCTGCAGAGAGGTAAAACCTCCTTCCAATAGGGCCACCTGTTGGCCATGCGTGGCGACCCGTGATGCTTAAGAAAGGAATCCTGGTGGGTGAACAGTCCATGACATGCAACACTCTACTTCGACCCTTATTTAGGCTAGATAGGTTGTTGGAGGGGCCCCCTCCGAGTTGGTTATATCAAGCCCCAGCACCTATATGATTATCCCAGCCCCTTTGCTCTTATGGCAAACAAGCAACCCGTTTTATCATACAAAATGCTAGAAGGTGGTGGCTGAGGGCCTTATTATCCTAGGTATAATGTTTAATTGCATCTAAGGGCGAAGTTCCAAATTTGGTGATCTGTCGAATGTGGAATATTTAAATTTTACTACACTGCAGTCATAATTCGTAGACAATCCATGAATTATCATATATGTGCTAGAAGGCGGGGGCTGAGGATCTTGGTGTCCTGTGTATAACGCTAAAATCTATCCGATGGTGAAGTTTTAGTTCTGAAACCCAAGGAATGTGGATTACCCCATTCATCGCCATTATTCCTAGGTCCACTCTGACCTGGAGTGGTAGCACCTGTTAGGGTCTAATCTATGGTTTAAATAAAAATGAGTTTGAAAAAATGTGTACAAAATTGTACAAAATTGAGTTCTAAAACCTTTTGAATACCCATTATGAATGAATAAAACAAAACGTCTTCGACATAAAATAACCCAACAAGGGTTGACTGTCGTAAAATCCAACCAACCAGAAGATACTGAATATTTTTATTATTATTTCACTCATTGAGAGTTATTTTTATACCAGTGTGGTCTTTCACTTGACTATGAATGACTGCAAATCTCCTCAGGTCTCCAGGACTCTTCTGAGTATTTTAGCCGATCTTAACAATAGTTTTTCTTTGGATCGTCTCGATTCTTCCCCCCGATTTCCAATTCTCCTACCTCCAGTCTTTTTTTTTTTTTCAAACAGTTCCCAGAGTGCTTGAAAAAAAGAAGTGTAGTCGAGGGAAAATTAGCATTGAATTCGTCTCTCACGCGCATGTGAGATCTGTAGACAGGAAACGTTCGTCCAAGGACATAACATACATGACACGACAGAAAGGAAAGGATACAGAAGTGAGGCTAGTGGAAGATGCACTACGTTCAGTTTCTAAAGGGACAGGACTGAGTTTATTGCCCAGAGCCTGAGGCGACCCCTTGAGGGGAAATGCTGACGGGATCTACGCATTTTTTGTGCCTGCCATCCCATGAGCCTCGGTTCGTGGGTAGTCCCGCATTAATGTGATCTTGTGTCATACACGCATAAGTGGAATGCGAGGTAAATACCCTAATAACATAGGCTGGTTCAAGGCCAATCTAGCTCAGATTTTCATAGAGACCTTGTTAATAAATGACATTCATTCTATGTATTAATGATTTTGACTATGACTATAAATTAAATACTAATTGATAAAATTACGCAATTCCTGAGGTTATTTTTATGTTAGCCCTGACGTAGTTTCAGTTATAGACAGTCACTGAATCTCCATTATTATAAGATCTACTTAATTTAATTTCTATGTCCAAGCAACTTTAGGGGCCTCCTAACCTAAAGTGCCCTCTCAAATTTGAAACCCAACCTTTGGTGAATTATCTCTGTAGTAATACGTTTGTTCCTAAATTTTCTGCCCGTTATCATTCTGCAACATCCTCTGGTTAAAAATAATACCGTCCAAGATACAATGGAAAAACGGGAATACAGATTTTTTGGTGTTGCTTAATCGCAGATTTTTTATTTGCCCATTTTATTTCACTCAATTTTTAAAATGAAACATTCCAAATGGTTTTGCGTCGCTTAAATGCCCAACGTAAAATTAAAGTGAATTAAAAAAGAATTGTTTTATTTGTAATTGTGAAATTATGAATTACGGAAGATATTGTAGTAATTTTAATCTTATGTCGTCCAGGCCTCCTGCCCTAATTTACGCTATGTTTTAGCGAGCCCAACTTAAGTATTTTCCGAGTTGTGTTTTTGTCACTTTTTTGTCGGCACCCCCCCCAGATTTTTATCGGCAAATCAATATAAATATTTTACAACCCCCCTTTCAAGAAAGAATCAGTCGGAGAGTAAAATCAAGATTATTATACTTTTTACATATTGAACTATTTAGCAATAGCTTTTAAGTAAACATATCCCACGTTGTAATGATTAAATTATCAGTGTGGTATATTCACAGGTCCTACAAGTTAGATATTAATATCAATATTGATTTTTGTTCAAGTGATGTGTTATTTCAGGTCTTTTTTCATTGTTTACACTCTATTTGTATTGGAAAGTAAGTAAAGTCGATGGAGCGGCCTAATGTCGGTATCAGCCAGATAGCGAGGGAGTCTATACTCTTTTCACTAGCGCTAGAAGAAGGAGATTGTTTTTAGCGTCTGAGTGGGAGCGCCACAACTACCATCAGCTCCTCACTTTACCGCACAGTATCGAACCAGTAACCTAGTGGTTCTCAGGCGAACGCTCTACTGACTGAGAATTTCAAGTAACTATTCTTAATAAAACATTTTTTTAGTTATATGACTATCGAATATGAATAATTTTAAAACAAATATATTTGACCCTCACAGGAGACACTAACAGATACTACCACTCCAAGTCGAAATGGTGATGAAGGGGTACTCCACATTCCCCAGAGCTCCAGAATTGGGACTTCACCTTCAGATAGAGTTTAACGTCATGCCTAGGGTGTGTAGACCATCAGCCAAAGCCTACTAGCATATATATGATAAAAAGGGTTGGGACTTGCCATAAAGGCAATATGGTTGGGACAATCATATAAGTGCTAGGGCTTGACGTTACAAGCCAACTGATCGGAGGGGGCCTCTCCGACCGCCCGTCTAGACTAAATAACATCTGTTCTATAGTTATTTACTAATTCTAACTTAAAATTATGGGATACTCGGTGAGAATCAAACTCAATAATAATGCTCTGGTAATGAATTTTGCTGGCCATTACGCCGATGGGGGGAAAGTTTCAATTACTTTTGCTAAACTCGATTGTATTTTTCAGGCGCAAAACTCAACATCGCTGCAGCAACAGGAGATTGAGCCTTGCGGCCGCCTTGCCTTTACTCTTACTCTTCATCTCTCTCTCTCGCCAGGTGTGTCCCAGTTCCTATCGAGGCAGACATGCGTGTCGGTTGGCTTGTTGACGCGGCAGGGCTATTATTTTGCCAAAGAGAAGACAACATGGCCACAATGCAATTAGCGTCGGTAAATAACCGTAAAACCAACAAGCAGTCTCTTTTGATTCTCGGAAGTCGTCGTCTTCCGAGACAAATCCGTTATATATATATATATATATATATATAATATATATAATATAAGCACACAGACATATATATATACATACTCACACACACATATATACACATACATACACACATACACACACACACACACACACACACACACATATATAATATATATATATATATATATATATATATATATATATATTGCGTGTCGGAGAAAGTACTATATAAGTCATAGCAATTCTCATAACAATACAACAAGCATATCACTTATAATAACAGGCAAACAGAGAAGGGCTTGCTTAATGCTTGGAATTGTCACGTATCTACCGGTGTTAGAGGTCAACGATAAAAGCCAGTATCGCGAAAACTGATTTTCATGATAGACTGACAAATCTGGGATATTTGTGCAATAAAAATCTACACATAGCGCTATTACCCTTGGGAAAGGTATGCATCCAACTATTCTCATTCCAACTATGAGTAAATAGTAGGTCAGACTAAGGTTCTTTAACCTTGGCTAGGTAACCCATCTAGGAGAAGGAAAACTCTGAATTCAAACCTGTTAAACTTCGCTCAAGAAACTGACCTTGTGCCGCTTTCTGCTCGTGTGGATTGGTTGGTAAATGAATATATCTCCATGTCAATTGGAGGTGTTTGTTGTGTAATGGTTATTGACGAAGAAAATGGACACGGCGAACCGAGTTCAAATCATGGACGAGAATATTTCCATTTCAAGTAGCGCTAACACTTTTGGGAAACGTATGAATCCAATTATTCTCCCCATAAAGTATTAAGTAAAGTTGTCGGAGTAGCCGATAGTCGGTAACGGTCGGACAGCGAGGAAGTATACATTTTTAACTAGCGCTTGACCAGGGAGATTGTTTGTTTTTGCGTCTGACGTGGAGCACCAAACCTACCATTAACTCCCTACTTTACCACAAAGATCCAAGCTGTGCTACTCATGTGTTGAATTCGCGAGTTCTGGTATCAAATCCGGAATCTTGTGGTTCCGATGCGGATGATCTATAGACTGATTAAGCATAGCTTAACATTTTTTAGGGCAGGAAGCTAGGACGCATTTATGCGATATTCACAGGAAATTGCTTTATTCTCTAATTCAGATCATTTTAAGATTATTGTACAAATAATTGCAAAAAGAGGTGTTAAAATGTGCAATCTTGGTTGTGTTACGATAAAATACAGTCATCCATAAATTGATTCGTTGGTTAGTTGGTTGGTTGATTATGTTTTACGGCATGTCAACACATTGGGTTACTTTATGCCGAAGACGTTTTTTGTATAATTCAGTCTTAATAGGTACTCTATTTTTTAAAACTCAATTTTTACACACAGTTTTTAACTTATTCTTTTCTTTTATTTAACCCAGAGATAGGATCCTAACAGGTACTACCACACCGGATCAAGGTGGACCAAATTGATTCGTGTTAATGCTGATAAATTATATATGCATTGAGGAAACTCAGTGAGCATGCATTATATATATATATATATGAGGAGTAACAGATTGGGTAAAATCCAATAAAATGTGATTAAAAATTGAGGAATAACGGATAAAACACAAACAATTTCATTCAATTGATATTTCGCCTCGGCATATTAACGAGGCTTTGTCAAATTCTGAGTGAGTTCTCAAATAAGTAAGAAAACCGTCATTTGGCTATCATAAATTTATATCACTTGGTACATCTATAAAAGAGACCAGTTTCGTCAGATAGCCATCACACAATAGAGAAATCAAAAAAATTCATTTGCTGTGAACTTTTATAATAATAATAATAATAATAATAATAATAAAAATAATAATAAATGAAAAAATAGACAAATATCTGGACCTTGCCAGAGAACTGAAAAAGTTATGGAATATGAAAGTGAAAGTGATACCAATTGTAGTTGGTACACTTGGAACAGTCCCAAAAGGATTAGAAAATGGTTTGGAAAGTTTGGATATCAGAGGAAGGATTGAAACCATTCAGAACACTGCACTGCTGCAATCTGCCAGAATACTCAGAAGAGTCCTGGAGACCTGAGGAGACTGTCACTCAGACTCCAGTGAAAGACCATCAGCTAACACTGATGTGAAAACTCAAAAGGAGTAAATAATAATAATAACGACTCTGTGGGAAAGGTAATCCACTGGGAATTGTGCAAGAAATTATACAACCTAATGGTATATGAACAAACCTGAATCTGTCCTGGAGAACGAGACGCATAAAATTCTCTGGAACTTCGAGGTACAGACGGGTCACCTAATCACGGCCAGGACACTGGATCTAGTATTAATCGACAAGAAGAAGAGAACCTGTAATCTCGTGGATTTTGCTGTCCCGTCGAAAGCGAAAAGATATACAAATACTTAGACTTTGCCAGAGAACTTTGGAAACTTTGGAACATGAAGACGAAGGTCGTACCAATTGTAATTGGTGCCCTTGGAAGGGTCTCCAAAGCTCTGGAAAATATTTTTGGTGAATTGGAAATCAGAGGAAGAATCAAACTACAGCACTGTTGGGATCGGTTAGAATACTCAGAAGAGTCCTGAGGAGACTTGCTGTCACTCAGCCTCCATTGAACACCCAGCTACGGCTGGTGTGAAAAAATAATAATAATAATTAAAAGAGGCTAAAGAGGGGCGAAAAAATCTAGCGATGGCATGGATTGATTACAGAAAGGCATACGACATGGTTTCGCAAACATGGATCCTTGAATGCTTGAAGATGTACAAAATATCAGACAAAGTAATAAAAGTTATCTCTAATGCCATGAAAGTTGAATTAACAGCAGGGGGACTGACCTTAGCCGAGGTGAAAATACAAAGAGGCATTTTCCAGGGTGACCCCCTATCCCCATTACTATTTGTTATAGCAATGATGCCTCTTAACCATACACTTAGAAAATGTACAAGCGGTTACAAATTTACCAAATCGGAAGAAAAAATAGATCACCTTATGTACATGGATGACATCAAAATTTTTGCCAAAAATGAAAAAGAGCTAGAAACACTAGTACAAACAATTAGAATATACAGTCAGGACATAGGGATGGAATTCGGCATAGACAAATGTGCAATGATAATTATAAAAAGAGGAAAAAAGAAATCACAGAAAGAATAGAATTATCGAATAAAGAGGAAATAAGGACACTGGGAGAAAAGGAAAATTAAAAATACATGGGAGTACTGGAGGCGGGCACCATTAAACAAGGAAAGATGAAAGAAAGAGTAAGGAAAGAGTACCTCAGAAGAACGAGAAAACTCCCAGAAACTAAACTCTACAGTAGAAATCTCATCAAGGGTATAAACACCTGGGCTGTCCATCTTGTAAGATAGACTGGACATTTCGGAGCTCCGACAGATGGACCAAAGGACAAGGAAGCTTATGACAATGCACAAGGCATTACACCCGAGAGACGACATAGATAGACTATATGTATCAAGAAAAGAAGGAAGAAGAGGTATCGCCAGCATTGAATACTGTATAGATTCGACAATTCGAGCACTCGATGAATATACAAAAAAGAGCAAAGAGAGACTAATAGCAGCAGCCAGTAAAAACAATTGCAATATATGGACGAGAACAAATTATAACAAAAACAAGGAAGCAGAAATAGGAAGAAAAACAGCTACATGAACACTTTAAGTGAAACACGGGAGAGATCGCACATCAGAAGACATGGACATGGCTAAGAAGGGGAAACCTCAAAAGAGAAACTGAATCTCTAATAACTGCAACACAAGATAATGCCATAAGAACTAATTATATAAAAGCAAAAATAGATATGACACAACAGAATAGCAAATGTAGAATGTGTGGAGAAAGAGACGAAACTGTCAACCACATAATAAGCGAATGCAGTAAACTCGCACAAAGAGAGTACAAGACTAGACACAACTGGGTGGGAAAGGTGATTCATTGGGAACTGTGCAAGAAATTCAATTTTCACCATTCAACTAAATGGTATATGCAAAAACCTGAATCTGACTTGGAGAATGAGACACACACAATTCTCTGGGACTTTGAGATACAGACGGATCACCTAATCCCGGCTAGGAGACCAAACCTAGTTTTGATTGACAAGAAGAGTAACACTTGTCATCCCGTGGATTTTGCCGTCCCGGCCGATCACAGAGTGAAAATAAAAAAGAGCGAAAAGATCGACAAATACTTGGACCTTGCCAGAGAACTGACAAAACTGTGGGACATGAGGGTGAAGGTCGTACCAATTGTAATTGGTGCCCTTGGAACAGTCCCCACAGCTCTGGAAAAGAATTTGAGTGAATTGGAAATCAGAGGAAGAATCGAGACCAATCAAACTACAGCACTGTTGGGATCGGCTGGAATACTTAGAATACTCAGAATCCCCTGAATACCTGAGGAAACATGCTGTCACTTAGCCTCCAGTGAACCACCAGCTACGACAGGTGTGAAAACATAATAATAATAAGAAGAATAATAATAAGTAGAAGAAGAATAAGAATAAGAATCCAACAAGGGTTGATATGCCGTAAAATCCAACCAACCTAGAGACAGGAGTTGGTTTCTTTAAAATGATTGCGATTGTTTCAAAATCTAAACATTATTATTCGGCTTTATTTAATAAATTTGTTCTGTTTTCATTTATATTTTATCGTTCAATAACAACTTGGATGCCGTAAGTCGATCTGTTGCGATTCTTAAGTTAGTCAGCTGGGCGGCATTAAATGTTGTGAGGCGAAGCCATACGCTGATTCACGCTTGGATGGGTGATCAAAAGTCATGGCTGGGGTTGGGTGAGCGGCTTACAGGGTTTATGACCCACAACGGATTCGACTATGTTTCAAGCTGTTGTGGGTCGATCCAATAATGCGGGTCGGTGAGTGAAGATTGAAGAGATAGAGACGGAAATAGGGAGAGGGAGTGGCGGAAGAGTGAACAATTAGGAAATCTTACAACAGGAAGGGGAGGAGGGGATGTTTAATAGTTATTGTTGATTTTAATGTAGATTTTGCATGTACACAAATGTACTGGCAGCTACTGATATAGACAGATTGTAGAGACCTAGGATTGACGTTATTTTTTTTATTAGCAATCAACAACCAATTTTCAGCAAATTTATGATAAACTAGTAATAAACCGCATGACAGATCAGTCGATTAACTGATTTTGATTAGTTAATGCAGAATGGCGCGCAAGAGATAATATCATTAGATTACGTATAGCATTACGTATAGGGCGGGTTTAGCTCAGTCAGTAGAGTTCCGACTAGGTTCCTGGTTCGATACCGGCCCTCGCCAACTCAGTGGATGAGTAACACAGGGATATGTGCAGTAAAGGGCGCAAAAACAATCTTATTGGTCTAGCGCTAGTGAAAAGGGGATAGACTCCTCTCTGTCTGGTTGATACCAACTTTAGACCACCGACGACTTTACTTAACATACATTACGATCGTTAGGGCGTTCCATCGTGGTACAATGGCTAGAAAGATAGTCTCGCAGATTCATTACTACAGCTATGGATAAATAGTAAGACAGACTGATATATTTTACTTTCTCATGGAAACCGATCTAGGAGAAGGAACCTGAATTGAAAACTGTTAAACTCCGCTTACGGCTTCATATCACATCCTTTTATGCAGTAGGGTGGGTATTTAAATTCAATTGGTTTGAATTCTGACTTTTCCTAAACTGGTTACCATGTAATAAAATATATCAAATTAAAAAAACTAACAAAATTAAATAAGAAGGTATATTAAGAATTACACTTACCTTAATTATATTTACTTAGTTTCTATACAAAATCCGGTAATTTTCACCTTTAGTTGTTAAAATTCCTAGCAAATAAGGCAATTAGAGTAACCTCCCTTGATTTTCACTTTGAACTAAGCCGGTAGCTATTTTGAAAGTCTCCGTGCGAAATAAACAAATCTTAGAAACTTTTTTGAAAACAATACAACTGCCTTCTTTAACACAAAAATATCATAAAATGTGTTCTTAATAACAATTAAGTTCATTTCAGATAATGCGCACGCACAATTTATGCTAGGAATTTTAACAACTAAAGGTGAAAATTACCCAAAATCCTTCATAGGATTGATTTTGATACGTTGGGGAATAAAACAATTATATTAGAGAGCAATAACGCAAAGTAATTATTTTTAAACTCCGTTTTATCAAAACCAGTATGTAAATTAACCACACCATATATTATGTAAACATTTATTTCTAAGTGATATATAAGATACATTGCAGGATTTTAAATGCACTAATAACATGATAACCTTAAGTTCATCTGGTGGCGTTTTATGCTGCTAGAAGCGTCTTGAACTAGTGGTAACGATATTAAAGTTCCGAAACCACGCTTGAACTCAACGTTATCGTTCGATGGTGATTTTTGTCTAAGGTAAATAAGAAACACCTGAACAAGGCCCGAAGATAAAGCGGCCTGAATGTTGTGTTTATATATATCACTATAAAGATGATGACAACAGTACGAAAAATCAAATTATTCAATATCTGGTTTGTTATACGTCTGTCTGCTTGAAATGATAGGGTTATGCCTGTTTAGCTCAGTCGCTAGAGCTTCCGCTCCGGAGCAACAAGGTTCTTGGTTCGATACCGGCTCTCGCCAACTCAGCGTATGAGTACCCCAGGGATCTGTACGTTAAAGTGAGGAGCTGATGGCAGGTGTAACGCTCCACCACAGATGCTAAAAAAACAATCTCCTTGGTCTAGCGCTAGTAAAATGGGTATAGACTCCCTCACTGTCTGGCTGATACCGACTTAGGCCACCCCGACGACTTTACTTTTACTTTTAGAAACGTCTACACTCATGTTCTAGAGTTAAGAATATAGTAGTAGTAGCATGACCTGTGGATATACCACATGATGATGATTTGAATTTTACAATGTTTGATATGTTTACTTAAGAGCTATTGCATTAGTTCAATATATAAAAAGTATAATAATTTTGATCTTCAGACCCCCAAAAAACAATCTCCTTGGTCTAGCACTTGTGAAAAGGGGATAGACTCCCTCACTGTCTGACTGATACCGATTTTAAGCCACCCCGACGACTTTACTTATTGGTGTACTTATTTATGGCTGATACTGTATCTTGCTATCATAAAATTTAGGGCTTGTAATCTTCACTCAATATTGATGCCCTCAATACAGAGAACGGTGTAGCGTTCTGTTAATATCACTTACCTGATGGCTTAAATTACAGGTATTTAATTAATTTCATCCGCTTATTTGCTAAAGATTTACTGACAAAAATCTCGGACAATTTTAAAGGTTAGAATTTCTGCCCGGCTCTACACCGGATGGTCATAATATACTGTCTACCTGTTTTTTATGACCAAGCGGGTATCATGTTGGCATTGTGAGACGAGCGAAAACCTAGCCGTGAATAGTGAGCAATATTTCAACGGTGAGGACTTCGGAGAGACGTGTCAAAAAAATAAGACTGCTCAATGCCCCTCCTCGGTGAATAATTATGTATCGACTTCTAGAGTGGTAGATAAACCGCATCTAATATGTCAGCGTACAGCACACGTCCAACGATATTCGTTGATCCTGCACCTCAGGTTACAATCGTAGAGTAATCCTTTCAGATCAAACGTTCCATCACACATTGATTCTGTATCCTTATCATATAGTTTGGTACATGCGAGAAGTTAGACTTATAACCCTTTTTACAGTCAGAATTAACTTTTATGTTGATGGTTTACCAGATATTTTTTCTGTCCCAACCCTATTGTCTTCATGACAATTTTTATCTTTTTTTTAGGGTGATTTTTTCCTACGGCTTCTTCTATGCTGGACTCAGGTTGTCTGTGCCCCATAATGAATACAAGCTTATTTATCAGACGTCTTTATTACCCGAAACCCTAAAGGGTTCAACCGCGTGGTAAGAAGATGGCTTACTTGGAGACAGCCGACCATCACGTCTGGTCTCTTCGACTAACCGTCAAAATCTAGCTAACTTCCATTCACAACTTTTTCTTTGGCCAATAAGAAATTGACGCCTAGGTCAGTGAAAGCTATGTGTCCAATTGGAAGGATACCGAATTCGAAAAGAAATTTCCTGAGTTCAAGAAGGCTCCCGAGTCTGACAAGAAATACCGGGGGTCACATCGGCCGAAACGTTGTACAGATAACAATAAAGATGAGGACAATAGTCCTAATAATCCAAATAATACTAATTATCAAGCTTCATCTCAAAACTTTAGAGGAGTAGTAAAATAAGTAAAGGAAAAAAAAATAAAAGTGTAGTGATTTGGTACCATAGGGTCCAAACCTACCTTATGCTAAGCGTCTTCGATGCTTGATACGTTCCGTCAAAGCCGGAATTTGAATTTCCGTCATCGCGTATAGTCAGAAAAAGCCCTTTTTAGACCATCGGTCATATGCATACGTGGAAAATTAGCTCAATAGGAAAGCAAGCCACTTGAACGGGGACCGTGGGGATTTGTTCGTGAAATTAACTGCTAAAACCAAAAAATTACATTAAAAAATAGATAGATAAATAAATTTAAAAAAGAGAGATATCCCACAATTCCACTTCCCCCAAGAAGTGTAACATTTGATGCCAAGAGAAAGACTCGGTTTCTCTTGGTGCCTGTCCATCCCAATGGATGCACGTGTGTTTTGGATACCTACCGAAACTAACATTAATTCATAGGCTAAATAAATAAAATTTTTAAAATCCACTAGAGAGGCCCATAATTTTGTGTTGAAATTTAATTATAATCAAAACTTTTCATTTTTACAATATTGCGTTGCAATTATTTTCTTTATTTTTTTTAATGTTGTCTATGCGGTACTATTACATACCCACATTGGCATCAAGCATACAATTGGTGTGAGTGAGAGTGATAGTTCTCAGATAAGAGAGTTTTTCAGTGATAGAGAGAGAGACAGATTAGAGAGAGACAGATTGGAGACTTACTTGATTAGGAGTTGGCCTTACTTTATCACTTGTTGACATCTTTACTCTTCCAGTTGCCATGTTCCTGTCTAGTTGGGTTCTTCTAGCTGCTTCTTCTTGAGTTCCTCTAAGGGTTTCTGTTGGGCTTTGCTTGTGTTTAATTAAATGAACTACAAGACATTTTTGTTACTTGATCAAGTTTTTATTTTATCTTTATGCCCATCTCACCGCGCGGGGAGACTAGCCTCATGGCACGTCTTAACTCTTTGACGGCCCGAGCTGAATCTCAAAATTCTCACCTCTCACTCCTCCTTTCTCCCCTTCGCCACGTACCATTCCTCGTCTAATCAAAAGCATACTATGCGTCTATGCTGAAATCATCATTCAAATTTTTCCATTACAACACACACCACCACTCAAACTTTTCCGTAACTAATCAGACCACCCTCATGGTTCCACGTCATGCCCATTGTGTCACATTTATAATAATAATTCCTTTGCACATTATTATGATATGAAGTATTCCTTTCTAATACTGATCATTTATACATAATAATATAATACTAGCAGGACATGTGGATAAACCATAGTATGATAATTGAATTATTACAACGTCTGATTGGTTTACTTAAGAACTATTAAAAAATACTTGAATATGTAAAAAGTATAATAATCTTGATTTCATTTTCTCTCACTCTTTTTTTCTCAATTTTTTCCTTCTTTTCTTCTTTTAATTATGTTCGATTAAAACTGATTAGCGTTATCACTTCCGCTCGCGGTATCCATCATAGAGTGCACAGTAAGTCACAACCTTCATTCTTTATTTTATTGTCTCAAACTATCTTCAAAGACTCTTTTTCTTTCTGTTGGACTTTGCTTGGAAAATAAAATCTACTTGTTATAACTCTTTGTCGGGATTTGTTCAATGTATATGTTCTGTGTTGGGTTATTTTCTTTTGGATTACCTAATGCATTATAAGAAACGGGTTTTAGCAACGAGTCAACATCTCGCTAATTCTTATAGCATTATTATTTGTTGTTCCTAACATTCTGGGTTATACTAATCTGTATATATAATCATTCAACAATTACGGTGAAAATATATTAAGACTCAGCAAATACATTTCATGACCGGCAGCAAACTTACTAAAACACCTTTGTATTCTGATAACGTCCAGCGAAATGTGTTTGACGTTGGTTAACGGATATTACAGTCACTCTCTTCCTGGAAATTAAATAATAAACTGGTCATACAATGACGGAAAGTATAATTCTAACTGTCTGAATGTGATTGAATGTACTCAAAATTAAACGTGTGGATTACAACGAATTAGCACTTATAAAGGTCGGTACGTGCCAAGGTTCCAAAATAAGGGGTGTATCAACACTACTCAGACTCCTCATTTCACAATTCCCTAGGTTTTGAATTCAGCACTTTTTTTCTCCGAGACCGATTGTCTCAATAAGGCTAGAGATCTCAGAGTGCTTTACAATATATTTTTACCCAACCGCTCCTCACGAGAGGATGTGACACAAGGTCAATGTTTAAGCGGGGTTTAACATGTTTGAATTCAAGACCGGTTGGTATACCAATGCTATAAAAAACATGAAAATCTCACGCCAACAGTCTCTATTATTCATTGCTCTCGGGAGGTCCTCTGCACAGCATCCAGTATCCGCATCGAGTTGGTAAATTTAGGTCTTGCCTCACCAGCAGTGTCCAGCATGTCTTGTTTCTCTCACTTGAGTAGTTTATGTGATAGGGAACCAGTGGCCGTACAGCTTCTTTGGGGGGGGGGTAATTCCATGTCAAATCAGCCAGGCCATGTCACACTGCTTTAATTTTTCTGAAATTGTGTACAGGTGTACAATCCCCAAAATTTGAGCTTCCATGTCCAAGAGTTGGCGGAGTTATGTCTATTTTTTTTTCATCTCCGAATTTTTACAAAAAGCCGCCATTTTTCTCGAAACCCACCAAATTTGGAGAGGTAAAAATCGATATAACTCCGCCAATTTTTAGCTTAGATGGCGTGGTCAAACGTGGGCGTATCAAAATCAAATCCCCTTTCGACATCGACAATTTCTTAAAACAGACTTGACTTCTGTCCACGCCCGTACAGACAGGAATCTCTGCACTCCCAATAATCAGTACCAAGCTAGATATCGGAGTGAAAGGTTGTATGCAGCTTTGCAAAAGGACTTTCCTCTGCAAAGCTGTACAAAATACTTTGATGATTTTTGCAGATAATTTGACGGCATCTTACTAGGATTCATTGAAATGCAAGGTTGTGTTTTTTTTTTTTTTTTTTAGTATTTGGTCATTTGCAGTTACAAATAAAGGTTCTTGTTTAATTTTAACCAGGCGTTCTCAAACTTTTAAGTCCAACGACCCCTACAAAAATTTGATTGACCTATCATGGATCCTGGTCCACCTTGCAGTTGTTCTGTTGCAACAATAATGTAATTAATGAATTCTGTACAAACGTTTGTGTAAAATTTTAATTGTAAAATAACCGTAAAATAAACGGTAAAGTAAGCATAACATGTAAAAAAAAAAAACTGTAAATATTTAATACTAACTTAATAACTTACCAAGGAAGCACATTTCCTTATGCGATGGGGGAAGCTGGTGATTTTTGATAAGTTCAAGAATATTGGGCTGAAGGTTTGTGGGTTTCAACTTTAGGTGATCACACTCACCAACACCCAGGCTGTTTCGTTGCTTAGTCAGTAAGGCATTTATATGACTGATTTTTTTATATGACTGATATATTTTGTCTGGAATTTAATTGTAATGTAGGAATTAATTTCAGGAATCAGAGCAATAGCATTTGAGATCTTTAAACCTGATATTAAACTTTTGAAAATATATCAACATGAGCATGTTCTCTCGGATTCTTGTGAAATTAATGTCTTCTAATTACTAAGAAGGCTTAGTAGTTTTTATAGACCCCATTGTAGAACCCGGAATACTTACAGACCCCCTGAGCTGTATAGACCACTGGCGGTTTATGTAGACAACTTTGAGAAAATATAAAGTTTAAACACTCATTAAGAGTATCAATGTTTCATATTTTGAAATTTAATAATTAAAACTGATTTATGGCCATTTTAAAAATGTATATACTTTTATAGGTGTGTACGATATATGGCACAGATTGTGGTTTTGTACAGTTCTTTGTGTGGTGCACATCGTGGCCAACGTGTTAAGTATTTGATGTCATTCTTATATTCATTCGACTAAGTTTCCTCAGGCAATGTTGCTATTCGTCGTGAATTGTTCTAGCACGTATTTTGTTCGAGCAAATATTAAACCATAAAACATTTCCTCTTCTATAATCTCCAAATTGTTTCCTCTCATTATTTTAATTTTAACGGGACTGGGTACTTACCCTACACGTTCGTCACGGCTAGGATGAGACAGAAGGTCACAAGTATCGAGCATCCAATGAGGATCGAATTCTGTAGCGAGAGGGGAGACTTACTTTGTGGAGTAAACGGACGCAAACCTGTCTCGCTTACAGGATGAGTGGAAACGGAAAATATGGCTGCCTTGGCACTAAAATTTAAATACGCGCGATCTCGAAATAAAGAGACAAGGTGAGAGTAAATCTGCACGTATGCAATTTTTTCTCAGATCGCTATACATAAAACGAGACACAACTGAGAAGGGGGTGAGATGCTTCGAAGCGGTGGATGAGTCATATGTGAAGAACTACTAAAAGATTGTTGCGGGGCGAGAATGTTTGTCGTCGGGCCTTTCAGTTGAAAATTTTGCAACCCATAAACTCGCTATTCAGTAGTAATGGTGTAGCGTAATTATTGTGGTCTACGGGTAATTTGGGGATTGAAAAGGAAACGTTATTTGGATTTCTGGAGAAAGAGAAGAAAAATAAATAAGAACAAAGGATAAAGTTTAAAAGGGTAAACACTCAACGGGGTACCAACAATTGACCGACGAATGACCCCGGAATTAGATTTTAAAAAATAAAAACAGAAGTTCCGGGCTTTGACCGGAAGCGGAAATGTGTGACCACGAGAAACGGAAGGAGAGAAAAATCTGTCTTTTTTTCGGTTGGGCTTTCATAGGGGGCAGACCAGGCTTCCCGAGTTCCCCGTGATGTGTTGTGCATAGTAATACCGAATATGATTTACGATAGAATAATTTGACCTCTCTCTCTCTCTCTCTCTCTCTCTCTCTCTCTCTCTCTCTCTCTCTCTCTCTCTCTCTCTCTCTCTGAAAGAGAACCCATGAGCCTAGAAATAAAAAAACAGCTCCTTGTGACTATACAACTTACGTATGTTGTTCCTGAACTAACGACGACGACTACTACTACTACTAACGACTTATACTACAACTCGAATTTGGCCCTATGCAACATGGATCTGTGAGACTAGCTTGCTAATTATTACACGCCGATGGACGCCTTAATGTTAGCAGGTGTTATGGTACCCAGAGATGACAAACGAACAAACATAACCTTCAGTGGTAGTGTGTCTCCCGCTAAAAAGTTTAAGGTTTCTAATGCAACTGAATGACAATTTATCGTTAACCTAATACTTTCCTTATTACGATTTTTATTTGCACTTTTCTTTTCTTTCATTTTCTTTTTTACCAAATCTTATCAGCCCTGTTGACTGGGGCTTTAGAATACATTGACTGCAGGTCTGCAGAGGGGTAAGAACACCCACCCCATGGATTGTTCAGAACCGCACGCAGCACCCTTATGTAGTTCTCCTCTCTCTCTGCTTGTTTCTTCAATACCTTCGCCAAATGAAAGTGTTACAGCCATACAGTAGTATTGAGACGGCTATAGATTGGAAGAATTTATTTTTCATTTTATCTGAGGAATCGGATTTCCATACGATAGATAACCTGTCTATATTTGTACATGCCTATATGGACATCGCTTTCTGTAGATGAGATATTGCTATCGAGCTATGTGTACTGGTTTACTACACTTTGTGATGTGGTCTTCCTCCATCAGGAAGTGAGCACATGATGCAATCGTTTCAACGACTAAATACCCCAATGGGACCACCTGTTGGCCGTGGGTTTTGACCCGTGATGCTTAAAGGTGTAACCTTGGTCGCTGAGCAGTCCAAAATATGCAACACTCCACTTTCGTCGTTACTAAGGCTAGATGAGTGATCAATTGACTGGACAGGTCAAGCCTTAGCACCTATATTTCCCGATCCTATGCGTCTTATGGCAAGCCCTAACCATTTTTAGCATATATGTGCTAGAAGGTGGTGACTGAGGGTCTTAATGTCCTGGGTATGACGTTGAATACTATCTGATGGTGAGATTCAAGTTCTGGAGCTCTTGTGAGTGTGGAGTATCCCTTCATCACCATTACTTCCAGATACACTCTGACCATCAAGAATGAATAAAACGTCTTTGAGATAAAATAAACCAACAAGGGTTGACATGACGTAAATCCAACCAACCAACCAACCAACCAAATCTCATCTCCTCGAGTTTCTTTGTCTTTTATTATCACTTTTTTCTCCTTTCTTTCTTCCTTCCTTTCTTCGTTCTTTTATTTATTTATTACCTTCTTTCTTTCTTTTTGTCCGTTTTTTATCCAAGAAATGTAACACTTCTCGCTCTCCCCTTCTGTCTCTCTCTCTCTCCCTTTTTCTTTCTTTCTTTATTCTTTCATTCATTCTTTATTTGTTTCTTTATTCTTTTCTTTCTTTCTTTCTTTCTTTCTTTCTTTCTCTTTGCTCGTCTTTTTTCCCAATTTTTCTGAACTCTTCCTCCCTCTTTTTTCTTCATTTTTCCTCTTTGCTTGTCTTTTTTTAATCCAAGCAATTTAAATCAACTCGTCCAGCCCCCTTTCTTCCTTCCTTTCTTTCTTTTTTTTGTTCTTGTTTTTATTTTTTTAAATTTCCTCCAAACAATTTGACTTAATTCTTTGTGCCTATGTCTTTTCTTTTTTTCCTTCTTTTTTTCTTTCTTTCTTTCTTTCTTTCTTTCTTTCTTTCTTCAAACGTTTCTTTCTTTCTCTTTGCTTGTCTTTTTATCCAGACAATTTAAACTCTTTCCGACTAGCTTATATATTTATCTATTGATCTATTTCTTCCTTCTTTCTTTCTTTCTTTCTTTCTTTCTTTCTTTATCTTTGTCGATTTCTCTCTCTCTCTCTCTCTCTCTCTCTCTCTCTCTCTCTCTCTCTCTCTCTCTCTCTCTTCTTCTTCTTCTTCTTCTTCTTCTTCTTTCTCTTTGCTTGTCTTCTCTATCCAAACTATTTAACCTAACTCTTTCCGCTTATCTCTTTTGTTTCGATTTTTCTTTCTTTTTCTTTCTTTTTTTTTTGGGGGAGGGGATGAGCTCGTCTTTTTTATTCCAACAATTTATTCCTTTATCCAATGCTCTTTGTAATTATCTCCCTTTTTTCTTAATTCTACCCTTAACCCCACTCCTGACCCTTCGCCTCGTCGCCGTCTTTCTCTGCATCCGTCACTTGGGACGACCCCCCTTTCTCTCTCTCTCTCTCTCTCTCCCCTCTCTCTCCTCTCTTTCTCTTCTCTCTCTCTCTCTCTCTCTCTCTCTCTCTCTCTCTCTCTCTAATCTTATTCCTATTTTCTTTCTTTCTTTTTCGTGTTTCTCCTTACCCTACTAATTCTGACGCAACCCATACCGCCCACCCAGACACCTAGTCACCCACAACAAGTTTTACTCGACAAAACAACAAAATATCACACCCCTCTCCTCACCAGAAACCAAAGAAATAAAAAGGAATTAAAATCATGAAAAACAGGAAGAAAAACAAAGAAAAACAAAGGAAGAAAAAACAAAGAAAGAAAACCAAAGAAAAACGACCATCCAACAACCAAAACGCAAACGTTGACAAATGAATTGGACAGGTTGGATGATTTTAGCAAATAACTTAACCTGCGAGCTGAGCCACCCCTTACTCCACCCTAGCGTCCTTCAGTCCCCGGGGGGTTGGCGGTACTGTAAGTAAAATGCCGTGTTTCTTCTCTTCCTGCTTTACATAGGTAAGAGGTTGGTAACAAAAAAAAAGTCGAGGTATTCCGGGTGGCCGAAAAACGCACCTGTTTTGTTTAGCCATTGAAATGAGATCTTTTCATGTGTGCCGCCACACCTATCTGTTGCCCACACCTGGCACATCTGCTAACTGCTAGGCCACCGTCTCAATTACAGTTCAGGGATTCTTAGCTCCAAGGACTCCAACGATGCCGACAACATAAACAACGACAATTTGTTTTATGGCAAGAGTATTAGACAGGAGATGCCCCAAGGCTTGGTGTTTGGGTTCAGTAAAGATGAATCGAATTTACTCTCTTGATACAAAATTGAAATATCGATTATTATTTAAGCCGTTACAAATCTCTCTCTCTCCTCTCTCTCTCTCTCTCTCTCTCTCTCTCTCTCTCAGAAGCAGTATTTACCAAGACAGAACTGAACAATGAACGAAGCGTAAGTTTTCTTTAAAATAATCACCTCGGTTGAGATTGATGCAGTATTTACGAAATCGGAAATGAAGCGTTAATTTTCTTTAAAATAGTCCCCCTTGTCTGAGATTTAAGATGTATTTACCAATCGGAAATGACCAATGAACGAAACGTAAATTTTCCTTAGCTGAGATTAAATCTGTATTTACCAAGACAAAAATGAACACAGAAGGAAGCGTTAATTTTCTTTAAAATAGTCCCTCTTGTCTGAGATTTAAGATGTATTTACCAATCGGAAATGACCAATGAACGAAACGTAAATTTTCCTTAGCTGTGATTAAATCTGTATTTGCAAAGACAAAAATGAACACAGAAGGAAGCGTTAATTTTCTTTAAAATAGTCCCTCTTGTCTGAGATTTAAGATGTATTTACCAATCGGAAATGACCAATGAACGAAACGTAAATTTTCCTTAGCTGAGATTAAAGCTGTATTTGCCAAGACAAAATTGAACACAGAAGGAAGCGTTAATTTTCTTTAAAATAGTCACCATTGTTTGAAATTAAAGATGTATTTACGAAATCGGAAATAAACAATGAATTACTTTTTTTCTTCTTCAGAATAGTCACGTTGGCTTAATTACCAAGTCGGAAATGAACAATGAATGAAGCGTTAATTTTCTTTAAAATAGTCGCTCCTGTCTGAGATTTAAGATGTATTTACCAATCGGAAATGAACATTAAACGAAGCTGAAATTTTCTTTAAAAGTTTCCCTTGGCTCAGATTAAAGCAGTATTTACTAAGACAAAAATGATCAATGAACGAAGCGTTAAATTTCTCTAAAATAGTCCACGTTGGCTGAGACTGAAGCTGTATTTACTAAGTCGGAAATTAACAATGAACGAAGCGTTAATTTTCTTTAAAATAGTTACGTTGGCTACGACTGAAACTGTATTTACCAAGACAAAAAATGATCAATAAATGAAGCGATAATTTTCTCTAAACTAGTTCTCTTTGGAAGGAATGAATTAGGAAACAACTTTGTCTTGTTTTACGGCATATCAATCTCGGTGGGTCATTTAATGCCGACAAATAAAATTATAATTATAATTTAAATAAATTGATGGGTGCTCAATTTTTTTATTAACACATTTTTTCTATTTAACCCATAGATGAGACCCTAACAGGTACTACCACGTCTGGTCAGAAATGGAACCTCACCATCAAATAAAGTTTAACATCATTCCCAGGACATGAAGACCATCAGCTACTGCCCTCTAGCACATATATGATTTTTTTAAAGTCGAGGCTTGCCATAAGGACAATATGGTTGGGATAATCATATAGGTGCTAGGGCTTGACGTAACCAGCCGATTGATCGGAGGGGGCATCTCCGACCGACCGTCTAGCCTAAGTAAGGACCAAAGTGGAGTGTTGTATGTCGTGGACTGCTTAGCCACCAGGGTTCCAATCCTTAAACATCACGGGCCGCCACCTTTATCCAACAGGGAGTCTTACCTCACTGCAGTGGTGCAGTCGGTGTATTCTAAAGCCCTGGCCGACAGGGCTCAAGGAACAAGTAACACAGAGCCTGGATACTCCGGAAAATCATAAGCAAATCACAATGATAAAACGTGTCACAGTTAGGACAGGAAACTGCATCGGGTAGTGAGTCTCCAGTTCAAAAGCTCTGGGGAGTATGGAGTCATCTTTTCATTGCCATGACTCCCAGATCAAAATTTAGTCAAAACTGATGTGTTTAAGATGATGTAAAATGATTTTGTACTTAAAATATTGATATTACAACTATTGATTTCATATCAAAGTATAAGGTTTAAAAGACTCTTGTATTGATATTGCAAATAATTGCAATGTGATTACCTGTTTGAAAATTATTGTTACTTTATTGATACTAGCAAAAATAAACACCCTCCGGACAGTGTAAAAAAAAATTTTTTAAGATATTACCTGAGTGGGTTGGAGTTAAAAATTCAATGTCAGAGGGGTTTTATCATAAGTAAGTAAAATCATTAAATTCATCAAAGGAGTAAGAAAATGAAATAAAATTATTTGAAATGAAACTTACTTCTGTGCCCCTCAAATAAAACGTTGCGCACATCTATTAATTAAATAATTGTTTTGAATATTTTACAGATACATTTTACAGAAAATCGTAAGAATTTATTTATTTGTAAACTTTTAGTTAACTTCTTGTTATTGAAAAAAGAGCGAGAGGGAAAAATAATTTTTGAAATTGATTATAAATTTCGCAAATAATTTTTTTTTCCATTTAAAGTAATACAATCTTTTAATTCATTTCATACTTTATATAGTTTATTTCATTTAAATAATTTATAGTTTATTTATTACGATGGAAAGGGTCCAAACGTTGAATTAGAAGGAACAGAATTTATTTATCTTAATAATATTAATTTTTCTTTATTCTATGTATTGACGATTTTAATAATGTGACGTAAGCAGTGATGTAGTTTTGGTTACAGAAAAAAAGAGACCGAATCTCCATAATTAATAGATATTTGCACTTGAAACTTTGGAAGAACTTGAAGGGCACACACGAGAATTTATTTCTGTCATTTCACAAGAGTTGATGCGATTCACGAGCGGCTTGAGAGGCTGAAGGTGAATGCTGGTGCCCATATCGAATTTTGAAAAAAAGAACAAAAACATATTATGTGCGTTACACTCATATTTATTTTTTGTAAAGATAATGATTCAGAAATAAATTATAAGATTTTTCAAATAGGGAGTTACTTTACAATCACCCTGTAGATAGAAAACCTTCGGGAGTAACAACTCTCTTGGTCAACTACACTAATAAAAGTGTTGTAAAGATCTGTGTTCGTGCCCAAGGAAAACTGTTGAATGCAGATTTTGTAGACAGACAAAAATTTTGAGGGACTGTCGATTGGACACGAGTCCTTTACGAAGCTTAAGCATCAGCCTTAACCGATATTTATCCAAAGCGCGCAGAAACGTGATTAAATATCCATTAGAAAAGCTAGCAAAAACCACCCTCCGGGCGCCGTAAAAGTAAATTTTTGAAAGGTATTGCCTGATGGGGTGGGAAAATTAAATAGATAAAATAAAACGTTTAATATTTTTTTAAAATCAATTACTTACTTAAAAAGCATCATATTCACTCCACTCCACTGAGACATATTTGTTTTACAATAGTAGAGACCTCCAAAACGTTTTTAAAAATAAATGTGATTTAATTATTCAGACTTATCTTTAGAGAAAACTTTAAAAATTGTACGAGTAAAATATATTTTGTTCGGATTTCCTAAAATTAAATGTGGTGGGGGTTCAACTTATTTAAAAAGAATATTTCCTCTAATATATTTTAGGAGAAAAAATCTATTTAAAACATAAATTCAATAAAGATGAACAAGTATCGAAATTTTCGTGAAAATTTGACGATTAATTGATTTTTCAGGAATTTTTATATTTTTATGTTGTAATGATACTGACTATAAATTAAATAAGTCATTTCAGGAATTAAGTAAGATTATCAATTATATACTCAATGAAAAACGTAATTTCGGAAATGACTGTGATGTAAGCAGTGACGTAGTTTTGGTTACAGAAAAATAGACCAAATCTCTATTATCAATACTAGCAAATATATGCACCCTCCGGGTGCAAGTATTTAAGTTTTAATGCAATAAAATATTGTATTAAATTAGAAAGGCTAATGAAACTAAATAAGAATGCTGATAAAAAGTTTTGAAACAGAGGGAGTATAATCGAAAAATAGAACAACTGAAACTTACTCTTCCATCACTCTCGTCTTTCATTGTTATTTTTTCTAATTTAAGTATTTAGTTAAAAGAGGAAGTAAAAAAATAAAATGACAGTTATTTGTTCTTGTTAATGGATTTCATTTAAGATTCATTGAAGAGATTGTTGCTTATATTCATTAAAATAAAACCAAACAGTTAGAAATCAATAATACTAATCACATATTTATTAAAATCACATTTTTAATATCAATATGCAAATTAGCCTTCCCATTCACATTGTAAACCGCTATTTTTTGTATATATAAATATAATTGCATGTTGTTAGTATGTAGATAAGGTTAACAGTATTAATAATGTAAAACAATTTTATTAATAATTGAGGTATAAACTAAAATAAAATAAAATCATGGAGAAAGTGACGTAAATATCAAAAGGAATCGTAACTTGAGAGTAATGTAGTTTCGGTTACAGACAGAAAAAACACACAATCTCCATTATAATAAGATTAGCTAAAGAAAACACCCACCGGGCGATGTAAAAATTAATTTTTGAAACATATTGCCTTAGGGGTTGGGAGTTAAAAATTCAATATCATTTGTTTGTACCATAAGTAGAATTATTATTATTCGTTTGTACCATAAGTAAAATCTTCAAATTTATTAAAGGAGTAAAAAAACAATAAAAATGGAAACTTAGTTCTGATACCTTTAAATATTATAAAAAATAAAACAAACTATATATAAATATATAATATCGTGCAGGTATTTATTAAAACTTTTTAAAAAACCCAATGAAGACGGTCTAGGGTTGCATGCACAAATTTTGAGTGTATTTATTCAGTTTTAACAATTTTGGATAATGTGGCACAAGCAGTGACGTAGTTTCAGTTACAGACAAATAGAGACGTAATCTCCATAATTTTTAGATGAGTAGAAAAAGCACAATATATAAGAAATCAAAAACGCGTCAAAGATAAAAGTTATAACCAAATTTGAATGGCAAAGCGTAGACTATGTTTCAAGAATATCAGATACCGTGTTTGACGGCATATAAGACGTACGGGCATATATGACGCACCCCCATTTCAACTAGTCAGATTCAGGAAAAAAAAGTTTTTTAGTGTATTTAAGCATATATTGTTGAAAACAGTCTAGCTGTGCATTACACAAGCAGAAACATAGCTGTATAAAAGCAATTTGGCCGTACAGGCAAGTAATAAGCATACAAAAGAAATCTCAATAGCAGGAAATAATAATAATAATAATAATAATAATAATAATAATAATAATAATAATAAGGCCTACGGGATGTCTCAAACTTCACCTACGATGTATAAGGCGCAGGGCAATTTTTTGAGTCAAACTTTTGGGAGAAAAGCGCGTCCTATATGCGGTTATACGGTAACTTTTAAACATCATGTTCTTATTATACCGATAACTCGATGATTGTTGTTGTTGTTGTTGTTGTTGTTGGTGGTGTGGTGGTGGTTTGTTTTACGGCATATCAACCCTTTTTGGGTCATTTAATGCCGAATCAACCCATTTTGATATTCGGTGTCCTACAGTACTTGCTGTTGCTTAAATGGTCACCCATCTAAGTATTAAACAGGCTTATCGCTGCTTAACTTCGATGATCGAGTCAATGAATGTTGTGTTCGTATTTATCTGAATGTTGTCACACACATGGCGCAACGGATATAAGGGTTGAGTTAATACAGTTCTAAGTGACAATCATCTACAGGTTGCATGTTCAAAACTGGCCAAGGGCGATAATAACATAGAATATTTTATATAGCTTAACATTTGTACCTGGTCATTGTTACCGAAATGAAAAAAGTCTACATCGATGGATTGAATAAAGGGTTCGGTTCGAAGTTCCGTGAAGGCTCCCGGTTTGATAAGAACGTTCCCGATTCTGAGAACATTCCTGAGTTTGACAAGAAACACGTGAAGAAGGCCCGGAGAGCACATCAGCCGAAACGTTGTGTATAAAAAGATGAGGACAACAGTCCGAAAAATCTAAGTAATACAAATGTTTCTGTTTTGCTAAAGCTTGTCCATAAACCCTATTGTACTTGTTGGCTATTTGCCCGAGTCCCACTCACATTCTTTTTACTAAAAAGTACTTGTTAATTGAAGCTATAATTGTTTACTGAGGATTTTTATTAGTTACTTGAAAACATGTTACTGTGTGTAAACAAATGACTGTTATTTACAGTCTTTGACACAATTGAGACCTATTTTATATTTTCCTCAGTAGGTTTTTACAGCTAGTTTAAACCCATTATATCATAGAACAGCGCTCATTGAAATCTTCCACGAAATATATTTTTCTTTCCTTCCCTTCATCAAAGCAATATTAAATAATAAATGATAAATAAAATGAAAATAATAATAAAAAATAAAAAAATAAAATGAATAAAAAATAATTTTTAATTCATTTTATTTTTTTATTTTATTTGTTGTTTATAATTCATTATTTATTATTATTTATTTTTTTATTTTTTTTTATTTTTATTTTATTTATTTATTTATTTCATCTGGACACCGCCTGCATTAAGACCTGAGCATGTTTAAGTTTTTAAATATAAGTCTTACGTTATAACATTCCATTGCGTGAGCACGCTTTACGTTATATAAACGCTGAACAAGCCACCGTTTTAATATTTCAATATTTAACCGTCTGAAGATTGCATAATGCGCATGAAACTATAGTTACAGAAAATTAACATCATAATATTTCATATCTGATTTTAAACCTACTCTGCTATTTTAGCATTGAGCGCCTTCATATGCTAAAATCTTTCACATTCATTCTCCATTATCAGTTTGTTCCTATCTTTCTAGCATGGCGTTCACTTATAACATCAGTTTTATAACCAGCATTGCCATTTTTAAGCATAGAGCATATTTAATGATTTCCTTATAAGTATCATTTTATATTGAATACGTATGTGTCCGAGTTTATGTATGAGTGTATTAGGATTGTTCTAAAAGTTCTGAGCCTAACCAAGGAGTCGGCGAATCAAGTTTGTTTTCCATTATTTTTCAACAGAATCTGGATTTCTGGAGAAAGAGAAGAAAAAGAAATAAGAACAAAGGGTAAAGTTTAGAAGGGTAAACACTCAAGAGGGTGCCAGCAATTGAGCGACGAATGACCCCGGAATTAGATTTTTTTTTAATAAAAACGGAAGTTCCGGACTTCCGTTGACTCTATACACCTAAATTCTATCACAGATGAAGGTAGCCTTCTGGTTCTTCAAAATCTACTTCACTGCACATATGCCGTCACTATTGTTTCCAAAATAGCAATCACGCAGCGGAATTCGAGTTTAGGAAACAGAAAGAAATCTGATGGAGCTACTAAGTCTGCTGAGTAACGGCTTTGGTCCTATGCTCTTATGCAAACTTGATGAGATGATTGAGTTCTGCGACTACCACATGTGTCTCTTGCTAGTTGTTCTGTCGAAGCTTTCTGGGATCAAAGTAACACAGCGTGGACGCAGAAAGCATCGACAGGACAATTAGCCGGAAACACACGTGATAGTCCCGGAACTTAATCATCTCATCAAGTACCGTGACTAGCATAGGACCACAGACGTTACTCAACAGACTTAGCTTCATTTTTTAATTGCATCTTGAACGATTTGGGCGGTCTCATTTTTAACCAGAGGGTGTTGCAGGATGATGACGGACAGAAGATTTAGGAACAACCGTATTAATATATGCCTATTAATTTGAAAATAATTCCATAGTTTCTTGTATACCTATTTAATGCTAATAATTTTTAAAACCATATCTATTTGAAAAATACGTAGGATCATAAATGTACTACGACTGTCTCAGGATAAACTTTGTAGTAATGATAACTCATCAGATCTACAGAAATGATGTCTCAACACCGGGTGTAGTTTTGCATCTTACACAGAGTACTGTTAAAACTGAGTAGTAGTAGTAGTAGTAGTAGTAGTAGTATTTTCTTTTGAGAGTCTGAAAAAATGCAAGAATGAGAAAGAAGAAAAAAAAAGAAAAAAGAAAGAAAGAAAGAAAGAAAGAAAGAAAGAAAGTGATGAGAAAGAAAGAAAAGATAAAGAGGAAGATAGCATTCTGGTTCTTCAAAAACTCCCTCATTGCACATATGCCGTCACTATTGTTTTCAAAATAGCAATCACGCAGGTGGAATTTGAACAATTAGCCGGAGACACTTGTGGTGGTCACGGAACTTAGTCATCTCATCAAGTACTGTGACTAGCATAGGACCATAGTTAACTTTTACTTATTAAATAAAAAAAATTGAATCTATATACTTATTAGCTGGATTTTATGGCATGTCAACCCTTGTTGGGTTATTTTATACTAAAGTGCTTTTGTCATAAAGTTTCGTTTTTCTTTTTCTTTTAGTAGATGTTTTTATTATATTTGTTCATATGGTCTAGTTAAATAACTTTTACTTACTATCATTATTAAATAGAAAATTGAATCTATATACTTATTAAGACACAGGATCCGACCCTGACTATACATGGGAATGGAGTAGTAATTCAAAACTACAGTTGGCTTATTTAGCCGATACAATCTGAGCAGTGTGAACGGATGCGTTATCCTGGAGCAAGAGCACACATGCCATTAGTTCTCCTCTTGATTTTAGCCCTGTCAGCTGGGGCTTTAGCATACACCAACTGCTTCTCTGCAGAGTATTAAGACCTCTCAATGGGGCTACCTATTGGCCGTGGGTGGCGACCTGTGATGCATAAAGACGGAACCCTAGTGGATGAACAATACATGACATGCATCATTCCACTTTGGCCTTTACTTAGGGCGGTTGGAGATGCCACCTCCGATCAGTCGGCTGGTGACGTCAAGCCCTAGCACCTATATAACTGTTCGAATCCTTTTACTCTCATGAAAACCCTCCAACCCATTTTATCATATACGTGCTAGAAGGCGGTGGCTGAGAGTCTTAATGTCATGAGTATGACAAACTCTATCTGATGGTTAAGTTCCAATTCTAGTGCTCTGGGGAATGTGCATTACCCCTTCATAACCATAGCTTCCAGGTCCACTCTGACTCGGAGTGGTAGTAGTTGTTAGGGTCCCATCTATGTATTAAATAGGAAAATGAGTTTAAAAATGTTTTTTAATAGTTAAGTTTTAAAAAGTTGCGTACCCATGAAGAAAAAGTAATCCGACAAGGGTTGATATGCCGTAAAATCCAGCCAACCAGCCAACCATCCTCTTCGTTTCGATTTGATTGATTCCTTCGGTTGTTGTTAATAACTTAAAATTGGTTAACTTTAAAGCTTTTGATAGTATTTTTCAATTTCCGTGTGCCAAAATGCTTTTATAAACCAATTCTTAGGAGTAGGGACGCTCTAGAACTCATTTTACAGACAGATTACAAAAAGTCACCATGCTTCGCGACATCCACCCAAATTTGGAGAGTTGTGTCGATTTTGAGTATCAACATAACCCTGCCAATTTTTTGAAGCTGAAATTTTGGGGATTGTCTACCGTTAACATAGTCCACACTTGGACAAAATTTCAGAAAAATTGAAGGGGGTGGGTGACATTGCCTGGATGATTTGACATGGAATTACCCGGTTGTCTTTTCCAAGTGCTTTGCCCGAGATCCCTAAACCACCGTTTATAGATGTCTCAAAAACCAAAGGAATAATGACATGGTCCTGGCCTTACCTAGTGTCGCTACGCCCCCTAAACCAACGCCGACGAAAATACACCGGCCTTTGTCTAGGTTGTTCACCAGTAATCGTCTGGCCGAAAGGAACTAGTTTTCCCTAAAAGGCCATTACGCCAACGCAATAGTAGGGGAGGGGGATATTGAATCAACATATACTCACTTTCATAGAAAGTCTGTAACTAGCGTCTAGTTTGCAGACAAAAGCGGGACTATAACTGAATACAGTCCCTGTGTTAACTACCAGAACACATTCAGGTGTTGGGTGTATATGGATCAAAGTATCCAGAAAAAAAACAGCAACCAATCAGAATCCTGATAATGAGCTTGGCCAAGGTAGACAGTGGAATAGCCCACTATTGAATACTGATCTCCTGATACGAATTTTCTTTTTCCTTTTTCCTGGTTTTTTCCGTGATTGAAAACTAGAGTATTCACACTGTTTACTTTGAGTCTTTAATTCAGGTTCGAAGTGGTGAACACACACACACACACACACACACACAATATATATATATATATATATATATATATATAGAGAGAGAGAGAGAGAGAGAGAGAGAGAGAGAGAGCTATTGAGAGAGAGAGGGAGAGAGAGAGAGAAAGCGAGAGGTAGGGAAGCGAACCAGATTGATAGATAGATAGATAGATAGATAGATAGGGAAATATGGAGATAGATAGATAGATAGATAGATAGATAGATAGATAGTAGCTGCGTGCTTTGGATGAGCGTTGATGATCAGTGCAGGAAGTTGGACATGAGCGACAGTAAATAAAAATAAAAAGCACTTACTTTTTTTTTCTTTTTTCTTTTACATTTTATGAGAGATCTAAAAAAATTTTCTTCGAACTTATTTCATCGCCTATTTCGTTCGTTTGGAAAAACAATAAGTGAGTTGCTTTTAGATTTGAAAAACGCTCTCCTCGCTGTCGATAAAGTTGGGGTTACGAACCCACGGCCATAGGAGAGAATACTGTAATTTTCTACCTGGACAGGCATTGGGGTACGTGTGAGCCGATCTGTAAGCATAAAATGGGGGGGGGGTATCAAAGGGAGATATTCGGATGCTGTCGTTCCGGCCTTCTGCTCTAAAATACACTAGGTGGTGCCTGCTGAAAAAGTGAACCGTGCTAGTCATGAACCGTTTAGCCGTTTAAAGGCATTTTTATCTACAAGTTAATGCGATATCAAAGCGATATATTTTACAGTCCACCCTAAATTTTTTATCCACAAGTAATTGTAAATATTTTAAACCCCACCTCTTGAAAATATCTTTTTCAATGGTTTGAAGGCGTTTTTATCGTCAAATATCTCTTTTGTAGCTTGTTACATGCGTTTTTATAGACAAGTTAATGCGATAAGAAAGCGATATTTTACAGCCCCCCCCCCAAGTTTTTTATCGACATGTAAATGCAAAGATTTTAAGCCCCTCCATTTAAATCTTTTTTTGGGGGGGGGGGGTCATTTTATTTTAATTACAAAGAAATATCACGCTTTTTTAAATAAATACGACCGAGTTTCAAAAATAAACAAAAAACAATTAATACATTAAAAAAATACAAATAAAAAATCAGAATATTTAGACATCCCTTTTTATTTTAATTCTAAACTTTTACGTGAGACGGTTCATAACTAGTATGGTTCACTTTTTCAACAGGCACCGCCTACCGTATTTTAGGACAGAAGACCGAGAGGACAGCATCCGAAAATTACCTATTAAAGGCTGATTTGAGTTGATCCAACCAAGAAGTAAATATTAGATAGATAGATAGATTGATAAATAAATAAATAGATAGATAGATAGATATAGATAGATAGGGAAATACGGGGATAGATAGATAAATAGATAGGAAAACACGGGGATAGATAGATAGATAGATAGATACATACATACATACATACATAATAGGTAAATACGGGGATAGATAGATAGATACATACATACATACATACATACATAGGTAAATACGGGGATAGATAGGTAGATAGATAGATAGATAGATAGATACATACATACATACGTACATACATACATAGTAGCTGCGCGCTTTAGGTGAGCATATCGAAGGCTGATCTGAGTTGATCATACACGGGGATAGATAGATAGATAGATAGATAGATACATACATACATACATACATACATACATACATAGGTAAATACGGGGATAGATAGGTAGATAGATAGATAGATAGATAGATACATACATACATACATACATACATACATACATACATACATAGTAGCTGCGCGCTTTAGGTGAGCATATCGAAGGCTGATCTGAGTTGATCAAACCATGAAGTAAAGATTAGATAGATAGATAGGGAAATCCGGGGATATATATATATATATATATATATATATATATATATAGAGAGAGAGAGAGAGAGAGAGAGAGAGAGAGAGAGAGTAGGGAGAGAGATAGTAGTTGCGCGCTTTGGATGAGCATATCGAAGGCTGATCTGAGTTGATCAAACCATGAAGTAAAGATTAGATAGATAGATAGGGAAATCCGGGGATATATATATATATATATATATATATATATATATAGAGAGAGAGAGAGAGAGAGAGAGAGAGAGAGAGAGAGTAGGGAGAGAGATAGTAGTTGCGCGCTTTGGATGAGCATGTCGAATGCTGATCTGAGTTGATCCAACCAAGAAGTAAAGATTAGATAGATATATAAATAGGGAAATCCGGAGATATATAGATAGATAGATAGATAGAGAGAGAGAGACAGACAGACAGAGACAGACAGACAGAGACAGAGACAGAGATAGTAGCTGCGCGCTTTGGATGAGCATATCAAAGGCTGATCTGAGTTGATCCAACCAAGAAGTAAAGATTAGAGCCGAAAGAAAGAAAACTCAGCTCAGATTTGATGCGATCACAAAAGAACAGATAGGCGAGATCGGCTGATGGGAAACGAAATGTAACTCAGGTGTTTCTGTCGAGGGGAAACCATGTTTGAGATGAAGTTTATAAGCGGGTCTGGTGTATATACGACAGACGTGTGAATTCGAGTTGATCTGACGGCGAAGTGTGGATGAGGGCCGATGGGACAAGATGAAGAGGACATTAGACCTTGAGGTGCCTATAAGGTGCCGGTTTCGAGAGGGAAGGGGTTAGTAGCGTAAGGTAAGAGGAGTCAAGTAGGTGAGATAAGTTTAATCAGGAGAAAGGTGAGTCGTCTAAACGGAATAAAAGAAAAACTTTGGACGGGTGGAGGGTGGATTGAATAGGGAATCAAGTGGCGGTTGGGGATGCTAAGTGACGTGGGGGTTGAGGGCTGGTGTTTTCCTTGGAGGGAACGAAAACCCAGAATAAATACTGCGACAGACGAAATTGTTGAGGAGATGAATGAAGTTTTGTGTAAGTTGATACTGTCATTCATAAGGGGCTGTAATGACCGTCCTTTTGCGAAGGGGGATGTTTATTTTCTAAAAGGAGAAAGGGAACGTAGAAGGAGGGAAGAGCAGGCACTATTGGGAAGGAAATCAAAGAGTTTTAGAGAATAGCTAAATGTGTGAAGGGGGAGGGAAAAAAGAAGGAAGAGAAGAGGGAGGTAAAGAGAGTATGTGAGAAAGTTAAGAGAAGAGAGAAGCACTGGTTCTTGGGTATATATATATATATATATATATATATATATATATATATATATATATATATACCCTTTTGTGAGGATATGAAGGGGACGATACCAGCGAAAAAATTAGAAAGAAAACAAAGAAAAATTTAATTAAAAATAAAGTATAACAAACAAAAAGAAAGAAAAAGAAAGAAAGAAAGAAAGAAGGAAATAAAGTACATGAAAATCTGATGTGCATATATAATATATATATATATATATATATATATATATAGAGAGAGAGAGAGAGAAGAGAGAGATACACACACACACACACACACACACATATATATATATATATATAATATATATATATACTTTTTTGATGATGTGTAAAAAAACGATGGTTACTATAACCTTAGAAAAAATAATCAAATATAAAATGGAACCTCTAAAATGAAACAGAAAGAAAGAAAGAAAGAAAAAAATAGAAGAAAAACAAATAAACAAATAACTGGTCGAGAAAGTTAAAAGGGAGAATTATTTTGTATGCTGGTGTATGATGAGGACGATGATTTCCGAAAAATTAGAAATAAAATAGAGAAACGATTAATAAGAAAATATAGTAGAAACACTAAAATAAAATTAAAAGAAAGAAAGAGAGAAAGAGAGAAAGAGAGAAAAAGAAAGAAAGAAAGAACGAGAAAGTAAGGTAGAACTGAAGAAAGAAAGAAAAAAAGAGAGAAAGAGAATGTAAGGTAGAACTGAAGAAAGAAAGAAAAAAAGAAACAAACAAACAAAATAAGAAAATGAGGAAGAAAAGAAAAGAAAGGGAATTGAAATAAAGAGAATAAAAAGAAAAAAGAAAGAAAGAAAGAGGAAGAGAGAAAAAGAGAAAGAAAGAAAGATCAAGAGAGAAAGAAAGAGAGAAAAAAGGAAAGAAAGAAAGAACAAGATAATAAGGTAGAACTGAAGAAAGAAAGAAAGAAAGAAAGAAAGAAAGAAAGAAAGAAAGGGAAGAGAGAAAGAAAGAGAGAAAGGGGGAAAGAAAGAAAGAACGAGAAAATAAGGCAGAACTGAAGAATGAAAGAAAGAAAGAAAAGGAAATAAGGAAGAAAAGAAAGAAAGAAAGAAAGAAAGAAAAAAGAAAGAGAGGGTAAGGTAGAACTGAAGAATGAAAGTTAGAAATGAAGAAAGAAATGAAGCAAAGAAAAAAAATAACAAATACACAAACGCACAAAGAAACAAACAAACAAAAGGAAAAAAAGGTTAAAATAAAGAAAGAAAGAAAAAATCTGAAGAAAATAAATGAAGAAATAAAGAAAAGGAAAGAAAGTTAAAATGAAGAAAGAAGAAAAGAAAAAAAAAATGAAAGAAAGGCTTCAAAGCAAGCAAGAAAGTTTTCTTTTAAAAAAGACGAAATGAAAATCAAAAAAAAAAAAGAAGAAAAATAATTGCAAAGAAAAACAAATATTCTGTTATTATGGAAGGCGAAAAGGGACAAAATTACAGGAATTGACAAATTCGAAAGAATGAGTACAAAACAAAACAAAACAAAACAAAAATCGCAATGATAACACGAAGTCAAAAAAAGTTGTCAAGAAAAAAAGAAGCAAAAAAAACAAAACAGCCAATAAAAAGCCGCAATAATGACGTCAGCGCTTCAACAACAACAACAACAACAGTCCCTCCCTTTCTCGGTCACCAAAGTGTTATCCCTCCCGTCTCTACCTGAAGACCATCGAGCGAAGACCACCCACCCTCCTAAGCCAGTTTTCAACCCAGCCACCCACCAAGAAAAAAAAAACTCGAGGAGGGTCTTGCCTTCAAATGATTGACTGTTACCCCGTTTGCTCACCCCCCAGGGCAAACCGGGACAAATCGAAGTGACGTGGTAAGGGCTTGTTCGCCAAAAGGACTTTAGCATTTGGGTAGCCAAAAGAAGCTGCTCTTTACCACGTGGCCGGTCTTTCGTTGTCCTTATAATATGCTTATAAGAAAGAGGAAGGGAAAAAAGCGCGACTTTCTTCGGGCGGTCTCTTGCTCTGTATCGGAGTTGGTTCTCCCAAACGCGGACTATTTTTTATAATTGACTCTCTCCGAAAAAAGAAAAGCTGTGCTATAACCACCAAAACTGAATAAAACAAGATATTAAGAAAAGAAAAAAAAAAAAGAAAAGAAAAATATGAAAGAAAGAAATGAAAGAAAGTTTGGTTGGTTGGATTTTACGGCATGCCAACCCCTTTTGGGTTATTTCATCCCAAAATATTGTTTTATTCATTCTTGTTAGGTATTCCTTTTTTTTCAGACTAAGTTTTAAGCACAGTTTTAATACTAATTTTTGTCCATTTAACCCATAGTTCGTATCTTAACATGTACTACCACTCGGGGTCAGTGTGGATCTGGGAGTAATGGCAATAAGGGGTGCTTCACGTTCCCCGGATTCTGAGTGATAGTTGTCTCCTCAGGTCTCCATGACTCTTCAAAGTATTAAAGACTATCTTAACAATGCTGTTGCCTAGATGAACTTCATTCTTCCTCTGATTTCCAATTCCTCCAGGTTCTCTGCCAAACCCCCGGAAAGACCACAAACTACAATTGGTACCATCTTCACCCTCATGTTTTTTTGTCAGTTCTCTGGTAATGTCAAACTATTTGCTTATCTTTTCGTTTTCTTTCATTTCCACTCTGTGATCTGCTGGAACAGCAAAATCAACAAAATGAAAAGTTCCCTCTTGTTGATGAATACTATGTTTGGTCTTCTGGCCGAGATTGAATGATCCGTCTGTATCCCAAAATCCAGAGAATTTCATTTGTTTTATTCTCAAAAATGGATTCCGGTTTGTGAAAATACTATCTGGTCAACATTTAATTTCTTCTACAATTCCCAGAGGTGTCTTGCCATTTTTCTAATCGGGTAAGATCGGTGGAGGAACCAAGATCACTCGTCCATGCGACAGATAATACTGGGTTACGTAGTACCAGCCGAATTCTTAGAATGACTTATATATGTTGTGTATTATGGAGGCGCGTGGTTAGAGTCGTATGAAATGGACTCGTCGACCCGAGTTCAAATACTAGACGAAACTGTTTGCATTTCACATGGTGCTAATACCCTTGGGAAAGGCATGATTCCAACTATACTCCCTGCAGCTATGGGAAAATAGTAGGGCGAACTAGGCTTTCAACCTTGTATGGCAACCAGTCTAGGAGAAAGAAAAATTTGAATTCAAATCTGTTTAAACTCCGTTTAAGAAATTGACCTTGTATCGCATCCTGCTCGTGCGATGGGTTGGAAAATATATATATGTATATATGTATGGGGATTTTTTTTAATAAACAAAATTAAATAAACAAGATTAAATAAAAAATAAAAAAGTAACACTCTCTCAGGAGGCCTCAGACAACAACGCCCACTGATCATGCACAGCAAAAAAGGCCCCACCCTGGTGACAAAAAGAAATCTCTTTCTTTTTAGACCGGGAATTTCGTTGGATTCACACGCTAATAACTGGTTCAGGAGGATATCTCATCTCTAAGAAATAGTTCTAAATCTACAAATAAAAGTCTTACCCTAAAATTATATTTTGTCTTTGTCTTTCATTTTCTTGATTCTTTTTCAGACTCACAATCTACAAGAAAATAAAACCACGTATAATGGGTTTTAAAGAAACAACCAGCGAACACCCACCAAAATGACCAAAATTTAGTTAAAGACCACTCGGGCATGCGTAGATGACACTGGGTTACGTAGTGCCAGCAGAATTCGTAGAATAACTTATATATGTGCGGCGGGGGGGGCTATTGTAAAGTGCGTGTAAAAGTTCTCAGCGATCGATTTTAAAAAATAGAGAGTGAATGAACATTTGAAACAGATGTTCCATTGCCAACTTTTGCATACACGTAATATTTACTTCATTATTATCTGAAATTGTATGATTCTAGGACCCCTTATCACCATTACTTCCAGGTCCATCCTGATGCGGAATGGTAGTACCTGTTAGGGTTCAATCAATGGGTTAAATAGATAACAAAATGAGTATTAAAAATGTGTTTAAAAATGTGTTTGAGTTTGAAAATAATTGAATACCTAACGATAATTATTAAAACAATGTCTTTGGCATAAAATAACCCAACAAGTGTTGACATGCCGTAAAAATCCATACATTCAACCCCACCCCAACCAACCAACTGTGTTGCTAGGAAGGCACAAGGGACTTTTATGAGTGAGACTGTAAGGATCAGTGTGGCTCTTTAAATATCGTTTGTTTTTTTTACACATACGGGTGTGAGTAAAAAAGTAATGTCATTTTATTTAGGATAGGTATAATTACCGACATACGAACATGTACCATACATCAAAATGAAGCTGGTCCTCTGTGGATCACACCCTTACTTCTCCACATAGTCACCGGTTCTCACAATAGCAAGGTTTCGCATTCGAATGAGGGCATGTATGTCTTATAGCCTCTTTTCACTACAAATTTCACTTCCTCGTCACTGGAATAATATTTGCCTCTCAAACCCTCTTTTATGTGGCTGAAGAGTGAGAAACATTATTCTAGTGACGAGGCAGTGAAATTGGTTCAAAGAACAGTCAACAGAATTTTACGGAGCAGAGATACATGCTCTCATTCAAAGGTGGAACATTGCTATTAGAAACGGTGACTATGAGGAGTAGTGATGTGATCCACTGAGGACCAGCTTTATTTTGATGTATGATACATGTTCCTGTGTTGGTAATTATACCTATCCTAAACAAAAGCTTGTTGTTTTAAACGAAACTAATAAAATATCTTAACTAGAATTCAAATTGGAAATATGCCTGCATCACCACCAACACATCTGATATGCTGATTTTTACTTAATAATTAAGCTATAACAGTGGTAAATTTTAAAAGATTGAAATTTATTTCCTCAAACGAAGGTAAAGTTTTGAACAAGATATTTTGTGTGGTAATTCTTTATGGTAATTTGCAATTTTTGCCATATGGGAAATGTTACAGTTTTAAAAGAGAACTACCCTACTGCCCAGCCCGAAGAGAGAAGAGATCAGTCCAAATGAAGATGCCAGGAACAAGTAAGAAGCAGAAAAGTAAAAACCCATCATCATCATCCCTCCTCCTCTCTCCCTCCTCCCTCCCTCCCTCTCTCTCTCTCTCTCTCTCTCTCTCTCTCTCTCTCTCTCTCTCTCTACACTTATGTACCCGATGTAAAGGGCTGAATAACACTTTTGCAGATACTTTATGACTGCACGGGCCTCTGTTTTATCTATCTTTAGATTTTTCGCACACCTCTCTCATCTGAATGGGCCTAATCTGCACAAAAATTAAGACAGAAATTCGAATTAATATTTGTAGTTTTATAGGATGAATAAGGGTTGCTTGTCGACGGTCTAACTTCTAGGACCCTTAAATAATGGCCTCGATGACTACGATCCGCGTACTTTAATATTTAATCTCGAGGGGAAAAAAAATTAAAAAACGGACGGGCAATTCAAGAAGAAACAGACAACTTCTATACACGACAAGAAACAAAGAAACGTAGAAAACGGCAATTGTGTTACTTTCGTTTCTTGCTTGTCAATTTGACGTCTTTGCTCGCACGAGACTCGGGACGCTGAAATCCCCACTGTGACGCGACAGTGACGCCGTTTGTCAAAGTGTCAGGTGACCCCCTAGCAGAACCTAGCAAAAACTGACAAAATCGTCGGAAGGCGCCCATCTCCGGAAATGAATGCGGCGGAAGCGAAAATTAGTTTTGCTTTTAGTTCGTTGAATAGAATGGCCCCTTCGAGTAGGAAAAAAGTGTTGACGTGGATTCCGTTTGGAACTGAAAAGAATGAATCCACCAGCAAGAAACAACAAAACACGTTGTTTGCTTCTAATCAACATTAATATTCTTTAATATTTTAAAGAAATCAAAAAGTTAGAATAATGAACATTTTTAGATTATTAACAAAACTAACAAAAAAACACCCTCTGGGTGTGGTAAAAATAATTTTTTAACGATGTTGCTTAAGGGGTCGGGGGGAATTAATAAAATAAAACGTTTAATATTTTTTAATTAATTACTGTAATAAGTAATTGAGAGTTACCTCCGCTATTCTATGATTTCCTCCTCTTTGGAGAACTCTCTAGTGGATAGTAGACTATATAAACTCTCAGTAAGTGTACCAATTATTCTAAGTAGAATAAGGCTTTCCAAAGTCTATCGGAATTATCGTTGGTCATAACAGTTACTTAAAACGCACCATATTCACTCCAATCCACCAAAATATCGGGGGGGGGGATTGATTTGTTTTTATTTTTTACCTTCAAAACATTTCTTAACATTTCTGATTTAATTATTCAGACTCTTATCTTTATAGAAAAGTTTTTAAATCGTATGAGTAAAATATATTTTTTTCGAACTTCATAAAATGAAATAGGGGGGGGGGTACCTAGTAAAAAAATATTTCCCCTTGTATATTTTAGGAAAAAACTATTTTAAACATAAATTCTTCTAAATGAGAATAAGTATCAACATTTTCGTGAAAATTTGACCCTTAATTTTTTTTTGTAGAATTAAAAAAATAATTACCGTGGTTTAAGCAGTGACGTAGTTTCGGTTACAGACAAAAAGAGACCGAATTCCATTATTAATAGAGATGAGATAGAAGTAAACATATACAAGGTGATTTTAAAGTAACTACCTTCCCTATTTTAAAACTTTTATAATTTATTTCTGAATTATTATTTTTACAAAAAAATTAATATGAGAAGAATACATATGACATGGAGTTTTATTTAAAATTCTATATGGGCACCAGCATTTGCTTCCAGCTCACAAGTCACTTGGGAATCGCATCAGCTGATCTTCCCATGAACTCTTGTGGAATAGCAGAAATAAATTCTCGTATTCATCTTTCAAGTTATTGCAAAGTCGTTGGTTTCGAAGATTGGATTTTTCCGTCAACGAACCCCAGATAAAAAAAGTCGCAGGGTGTTAAATCGAGGCTTATAAACAGCCACTCATGCAAACCACGTCTACCCATCCATCTCCCAGGAAAATGAAGATTCAGCTATTCACGAACAAAAATAGCAAAATCTGTAGGAGCACCACCAACAACAACACAGATTTAATTGCCATATATTAAGAAACATACATTAAAGAATTGAAAAATGTAACTGCATATCAAAAAATAATAAATACTTTAAAATAGGGAGTTACTTTTCAATCAACATGTATCATAATGGGATCAGATATTAACATACAGTTGACAGGTTTACTGCCCTATTATACGTAATAAAAAATGAGCACATAAGAATTAACAGAGAAAGAGAAACAGAGAGAGGGGAATAAACCGAACTTAGATAAAATCTTTATATATATAAGCATGAGCAAACATAGATTAAGATCTATAGCTACTCATTCATAAGTTCACAAACATATACGTGACCAGACAGATGAATAGATGGAAAGAATATATATATATATATATATATATTATATATATATATATATATATATATATATATATATATATATATATATATAATGAATATTGCGTATCAACGTTGTTCTTGTTTTTTATATATCCTGAAGCATGGGGAATTAACAAGCGAAAAAAAACAAAAACAAAATAACAAAAAAACAGAACAAAAAAGAGTTTCAATATCCAGCCGTTGTTTTGTCCCTGGTTTGATTTAATTATTCCAATATTTAGAGCGTCTTTCACCCTTTATCAAGGTGCTATATGATGACTGTGTGTAGAAAAGCGAAATCAAACAAATGCATATGTTGGTTTCACGTATGATTCTTATGACCTATAGATTCATTTTTTATTGACAGGTTTACTACTCTATTATACGTAATAAAAAAATGAGGACATATGAATTAACAGAGAAATAGAGAGAGAGGGGGAGAGAGAGAAACACAGACAGAGAGGGGAATAAATTCATTTTTTATTCATTTTTCCTAATTTTCCAAGTGCCTTTAATTGTAAGTAAATTATGTATCAATGCCTACTTTTAGTTATTAGTATTCGGTATATATAGACCATGTCCTTTTCATTATATATATATATATATATATATATATATATATATATATATATATGGGCAACGGAACCGTTTTCTTAAAAGCAGTCTGATGAAGCTGATGCATATCAGTTGAAATAAATCATAACTGGTAATATGACCGGTATTTAACCCTTTTCTTTGCTGAATGAATTGCTATGTATATAATTACCCAATTATTGTATATTGGGCACTGAATATGGACTAAGTCAATTTTAATATTTTGATATTAAAACAGACTCTGCTTTAGGATCATTCACAACACCAACTTATCTGGTTATCTATCTATCTATTTCCTCATATATATATATATATATATATATATATATATATATATATAATATAAGTTGTGTCAAATATATTGAGATTAAAGCTGTATTTACTAAGATAGGAATGCTCAATGGATTTAACGTTATTTTTTTTTCAGAATACAAGGTGTGTCAAAAAGTATAGATTTTAACGCTGTATTTGACAAGATAGAAATGAAGAATGAATGGAACGTTAATTTTTCAGAATAAAAGGCGTGTCAAAAATTTTCAAAAATGTTAATACTTTTTTGACACACCTTATACACATATATATATATATATATATATATATATATATATATATATATATATTGTAGATAATATAGGTGCTATATTAATAAACAGACAGTGCTCAATATCATTAATAGAGTGTATAATTTTGAGTTAAGGTAGTGGTAATACCTGTTAGAGTCCTATCTATGGATTAAATAGATCAAAAACGAGTTCTAAAGATGTGTTTTAAAAATGAGTTTTCAAAAGTTTGAATACCCAACAAGAATAAATAAAACAAAAACATATTCAGCATGATATAAACCAAAGGTTGATATGTTGTAAATACAACCAACCAACCAACCATATTTGTACTGATATAGCTTAATATCTTTTTTACATGTTGTCAGAACGGCAGCCAATAGAATCAATGCTTGCATCCATAGTCAAAGCATTTTATTTATATTCAGGATAAGAAATATAGGAAAGTCATGGTCTGCTATAAACAGATTATCAGTCATACGGAAATCAAACCTTACTGATAAGTTAAAGCGAAAAATTTTCCAAGCCATAGATGTATCCGTGCTACTGTATGGCAGCAATAATGTACAATAATTGGGTAATGGTAGTACAATATGAAGGCACGTAGCATAATGGTTAGAATCGTAGGAAATGGACTCGTTGACTCGAGTTCAAATCCTAGACAAGGCTGTTTGCATTTCACATAGCGCTTGAGAAAGGTATGAATCCATATATTCTCTCTCCAGCTATGGGTAGAATAGTAGGGCAGACTAGGCTCTTTAACCTTGGATAGGTAACCAGTCTAGGAGAAGGAAACCTCTGTATTTGAAAAACTTGAGGTTAGTCGTTGATTGGGTTTGTGGCATTCCTTGTGCACCCTATCGACTGTGCCAAAAGGTGCGGATGGTCCAACAAAAGCCTTCGCCAATATAAACAAAATACTGTGTATGTTGTTCCTTAGATGAACTCTCATTCGTCGAAATCGATGAGAGAATCCATTTATGTATTCATGGCAGCACCACTTTGGGCTTAACGAAGTGCTCAGAGAATAAGCTTGATGGGAGCTGCACAAGTGTGATCTTAAACAAATCGTGGAACCAACACTCCACAAGAAAGCAGCTGTAAAGCCATTTGCCCCCGATCCCACAAACCATCCGAGTGAGGTGAACAAGAAATGCTGGACACTGCTGGAGAAGCAAGGAAGAACTCATAAGCGACGTCCTCCTGTGTAAACCAGCACATGAACATGCCGTAGGCTGTCCAGCAAAGACATACATTGACCAGCTCTGTACTGATACTAGATACTGTGCAGAGGACTTCCCGGGGACAATGAATGATAGGGATGGTTGCCGAGAGATTTTCATTGATATTCGTGTGACTACCGTGAGATGAGGATGATGGTGAAAAAATAGACAATTGAAAAAGTAAATTCACACTTCACAGATTTCTAGAATTGGAAGGGAGTTCTGGTAGCTTCGTGACTAACTTGCTGGACTGTGACATTTTAGTAAGTGAGTTCGAACTACAGTCGTGTTATTACGTTCCCTTTCGGACTAATACACTTGGGAAAGGTATGAACATCCTCATATCATCAGCTATGGTTTAGATAGTATCACTGTTGTTCTTCTACAAGGTTGAACGTTGATATGTTATGTCTTCACATACAGATAAAATACGAAAAACTGAATGATAATGCAAGACCAGGTTGTTGAAAAATTAACAATGTTTTATTTAACAGAAGGTAGAGAATGCTTCTGCCCTAAAAGTAACTTACACTAGCTCAACCGTGCTGTGCACATGGTAAGCTGCGTCAAGGCAGTCCAAACCCCAATCCAAAAGTAACATGGCGGAAACCCCATTTCTAGGTTTCCCATCAGTCCCCTACTGATCACGGGAGTGGGGTAACTATTTTTGTTAGGTCTTCCTATGATATGCCATTAAACAAAGAAACCAACCAATCAACCAACCGACCAGAACTGGAGCCTTACTATCAGATACAGTTTAGCGCCATTCTCATTACAGAGACCCCAACCCTTTTTATCATATACATGCTAGAAGGCGGTGTATGAGGGTCTTAGTGTCCTGGGTATGATGATAAACTGCATCTAGTGAAGTTCCAATTCTGGAACTCTGAAGAATGTGGAGTACCCTTTTATCGCCATTACTACCATGTCCACCCTGATACGGAGTGTTAGAAGCTGTTAGAGTCCCACCTATGGGCCGAATAGATAACAAAAATGAGTATTAAAATGTTTTTTTAAATGAGTTTAAAAAAAATTGAACACCCAACAAAAATTAATAAAACAAAATGTCCTCGGCATAAAATGACCCAACATGCCGTAAAATTAAACTAACGAGCCAACCAACCATCACAGAGAACATTAAAGAGAAATCTATTGATAATGGAGATTCGGTCGCCATTTGTCTGTAACTGAAAGTACGTTATTGCTTACGTCACTTTACCCAAAATTGTCAATGCATAGAATAAAGAACAACGCTGTAATCAGTTTCAAAAATTATTTTTACGCTCGCAATTTTTTTCAGTAACAAAAGGTTAACTAAAAAGTTTACAAATAAATAAATAAATACCTCCGATTTGTGGAAAATTTATGTTTAAAATATTCAAGATAATTATTTATAATTATCATTGTATGTCTATACATAGACATACAATGGCTTGAAACAGATTTGCTTAAAGAAAATTTTCAGGTATATCTATATATTTACCAACCCCTCCGCACGAGCAGGGTGCGACACAAGGTCAATTTCTTACGCGGAGTTTAACATGTTTGAATTCAGAGTTTTCTTTCTCCTAGATGGGATACCTAGCCAAAGCTAAGAGCCCAGTCTGCTCTGCCATATATATATATATATATATATATATATATATATATATATATATATATATATATATATATACTAGCAAATATATGCACCCTCCGGGTGCAAGTATTTAAATTTAAATGTAATAAATGTTAGATTAAATCAGAAAGGCTAATGAAACTAATTAAGAATTCAAATAAAAAGATTTGAAACGGAGGGGGTATAATCGTAAAATAGAACAACTGAAACTTGCTCTTTCGTCACTTCCGTTTTTCAATGCTAAATTTTCCTAATTTAACTATTTAGTTAAAATAGGAAGTAAAGAATAAAATTACAGTTATTTCTTCTTGTTAATGAATTTCTTTTAGGATTTATTGAAGAGATTTTTATTCATATTCATTAAGATAAAACCAAACAATTAGAAATCAATAATACCAATCACATTTTTATTAAAATCAGTTTTTTTAATATCAATATGCAAATTAGCTTTACGTTTACACTGAAAACTGGTATGTTGTTGTATATATAAATACAATTGCATGTTATCAGTATCTAGGTAAGGCCAACAGTATTAATAATGTCAAACAGTTTTATTATTAATTGAGGTTTAAATAGAAATAGAATCATGGAGAATGTGACGTAAATAACTATGGGAATTGTGACTTGAGTAGTAATATAGTTTCGGTTACAGACAGAAAAACACAGAATCTCCATTATAATAAGAAGATATATATATATATATATATTAATTAATTAATAATTAATAGTTGCACGCAACATTTTATTTGAGGAAGACAGGACTAAGTTTCCATTTCAAATTGTTCTATCTTTTTACTTCTTTAATAAATTTGATGATCTTATTTACTTATGATACAAACACTCTGACATTGAATTTTTAAAACCTAACCCCCCCCCCAGGGAAATATATTTCAAAAGCGAACTTTTACACCACCCGGAGGGTGATTTTTGTTTTGTTTTGTTTTTGTTTTGTTTTTGTTTTTTGTTTTTTGCTAGTTGAATAAATAAATAAGCGCATTCATTTTGTAAATATTAAACCAATCATGTTTTGCTTTAGCTAACTTCCCAACCCTATTGCCCTTATGGCAAGCCCCAACCCCTTTTTATCATATGGGTGCTAGAAGGCGGTGGCTGCGGGTCTACATGTCCTGGGAATGACGTTAAACTCTATCTGATGGTGAGGTTCCAGTTTTGGAGGTTTGGGGAATGTGGAGCACCCCTTCATCACCATTGCTCCCTGGTCCACTCTGACCCGGAGTGATAGTACCTGTTAAGGTCCCATCTATGGGTTAAATAAAAAAATGTATTTATACAAAATTGTATTATCCATTAAGAATTGATTTATTTCAAATCTTTATCGGCATTAAATAACCCACTGAGGTTGATATGCCGTAAAACAAAACAAACCAAAAAAAAAAAAAAACTTTAGCTAACAAACTGTAAGTAATATTTGATCAGCAAGAATGGCAAAAGTTTTTCTTTTTCTTTTTTCTCGTTTTTTTCTTCTTCTTTTTTTAATACGTGACAAAAACTCTCGGTCGAGGTGGACCGGATCCAAAAGAAGAAGTGGAAAAAACTCATTGAAAATTTGGTGTCGCCTCGAAAATTTTCTGACCGTTCAGCTGATAATGAAAACGTCAAGCGATTGTCGGCCATGTTGTTTCCGCTTTGAATTCTGGGTTGGATTTCATCTTCCGTCCCCCTCCCTGCCTGTGGCCATCTGTTCAGAGCAGGGAACCACTAATTAGGGAGTCATTAAGATTTTGGTCCATTAGAGGCCACACGAGTATCCATTACACACAAGCGACCATCGACACACTGAATGCACATCGATACACAGACACACTAACAATCGCATACTACGATCGCATAGAGACACACAAAAACGTGTGGACGCACATATACAAAGACGCATCTCCGCACATACATAGACATACAATGGCTTGAAACGGATTTGCTTAAAGAAAATTTTCAGGTATATCTGTATATTTACCATATATTTACCTGCACGAGCAGGGTGCGACACAAGGCCAATTTCTTACGCGGAGTTTAACAGGTTTGAATTCAGAGTTTTCTTTCTCCTAGATTGGATACCTAGCCAAGGCTAAGAGCCCAGTCTGCCCTGCCATTTACTCATAACTGGAGGGAGAGTAGTTGGATTCATACAATTCACTTTTTTGTCTCTTAAGCTTCTGTCATTCTGTCGTTCATTTTTCTTCTTTCTTTCTCTCTTTCTCTCTCTTTCTTTCGTCCTTTCGCTCTTTCTTTCTTTCTCTTTCTATCGTTCTTTCTTTCTTTATTTATTTATTTATTTCTATTTTTGTCTCTCACTATTCTTTAATTCTGTTGTTCATTTTTCTTCTCTCTTTCTTTCTTTCTTTCTTTCTCTCTATCTCTTTCTATCTTACTTTCTTTCGTTCTTTTTTCTCTCTCTTCTCTCTTTCTCTCTTTCGTTCCTTCTTGCTTTCTTTTTTTTTGTCTCTTACAATTCTTTCATTCTGTCGTTCATTTTTCCTTCCTTCCTTCCTTCCTTCCTTCCTTCCTTTCTCTCTTTCTTTCTGTCTTTATTTGTTCGTGTTATGATTGTTTATCTTTCGTCTAAGGTTTTTCTTTTCCATGAGGTCGGATTGATTTCTGCTTTTTATTTAACCGTCTTTTCTCATCTGCTCTTCCCATTGCAGTTTTTGTTCAACTCTTTATAATGATGGACATACAACAAAGGACAACAAATTAAGAATCTTGCTCTCCCACGGCGATTGCATCAATTTAAACAAAACAAAACTCACCTACAAAAAAAAATACAAAAAAAAACAATTTATTAAGAAAGAAAAAATTCTTTTTTTTTTCCTTTGTTCCTTGTCTTTTTTAACCCCTCTTTCTCTTTTTTCAGACTCCCTTTCCACTGACCTCTGCTTACTACGGAATTCGATCCCTAACCTTCTTGGTTATGTTTTCTTCTTGTCTTCCTTTGTTTTCTTTCAGTGAAGCTCTTTTTCAAATAACACCTCCGAAAATAGTACCGTTTAGAAGTGTCAATGGATACACAATCGTGTGGCTGGTTCGTTTCAGTCTTTCTTTTCATACACAGAGAGAAACTGCTAGACTGACCGTGTCTGAAAGCGTTCTTGTTTCATTGGTTGCTTGGTTGGGTTTTACAGCATGTCAAACCCTTGGGTTACTTTATGCCGAAGACATTTGTTTTATTCAATTATTGACGGGTACTCAATTTTATTTCAAACATATTTTTAAAACTCATTTTGTTCTATTTGACTCATAGATGGGACCCTAACATTCCGGATTAAAGTGGACCTAAGAGTAATGGTGATAAAGAGGTACTCCAAATTCCCCAGAGCTCCAGAATTGGACCTTCACCATCAGATAGAGTTTAACATCATACCCAAGATATTAAGATCTCGGCCACCGCCTTCTAGCACATATATGATAAAATAGGGTTGAAGCTGGCCATAAGGGCAATAGCGTTGGGACAATCATATAGGTTCTGGGGATTGACGTGACCAGGCGATTGATCCTTATTTAGGCCAGACGGACGGTTGGTGAGGCTCCCTCTCCGACCGCTCGTCTAGCCTAAGTAAGGCCAAAGGGGAGTATCGCATGTCATTAACGGCTCAGGTAGGTAGATTTTGGAACTGTAACGTATCTCATGTGGCGAAAGTTGCAGATTAACATAAAGAATTTCTACACAAAATATTTTTCTTCAAAACTTTGCATTTTGTTTGAGAAAATATATTTCAATCTTTTAAAATGTTATCACTGTTAAAACTTAATGAGGTAAAAAGCAGTATATTATTGGTGGTGATGGGGATATTTTAAATTTGAATTCTAGTAATAATATTTTATTCATTTTGTTTAAAATGACAATATTTTCTGTTTTGAATATTGAAATTGCAAAATTTTCTAACCTATTTCTGGACCAAATGTTACGAAAACGAGGATTTTTTATGTATTTTAACCATCAATATTTGATGCTATTTTCTCAAAAATAATGCAAGTGAGTACCAGTGTTCTCTCCTTACGCATCACGGGTCGCCACCCACGGCTAGCAGGTTGCCGCATTATGGGGGCTATTATTCAGAGGTGCGATCAGTGTATTCTAAAGCACCGTCGTCAGGGATGGAAAGCGTTCTTTGTCATCTCTTCTGAAATCAAATCCCAAATACGTCCTGGATTTGATACGAAACTGCTTCCGGTGGCGAGGCCCCAGGTCCACTCTGAGTTGTAGAATTCATTTACCCAACCCCTCCGTAACGAGCACTATATGATCCAAAGTCAGTTTTTAGGCGGTTGGTTTGAATTCAATGTTTTCCTTCTCCTAGACCGATTACCATACTAAGGTTCAATAGCACAGTCTGCCCAACTATTTACCCATACTATTCCCTATGTAAAATGCAAACAGTCTCGTCCACGATTTGAACTTCGGTATTCGGGTCGTTTCGTGCGACAGTAAGCATTACCCAACGAGCACCTCCAGGGGTGGGGCGGTCATACCTGTGAGATCATGTAGGCAATAGATATGTCTGAGAGAGAGGTGGACGGATAGATACTTACACAGATGCATAACTTACTTGTTACTTTCTTTCTTTGGCCATTTCTTTGTCTTTTCTAACTAACATCGCGCGCGGAGGGCAACCAAAGCAGGAGACGTCTCTCTTACTTCCATCTCGGCTTCAACTCAGGATCTAACTAGTTCTCACGTGATTTGCGGTTTTCCCGCCTCTGGATCAAAGTTTCCCAACGGTCTGTAACTTTCCACTTGGGCTCTTCGTATTCTAGCTACAAGGTGTTGTCAATATTCTATGCTACCACATAGATTATGCAACATAATGCCAAAGCCATCCTTTTAGAAGTGGTACTATTTACCCCATAGCTGGTGGTATAAATGTGTTCAGACCTATACCCCCATGAATATTAGTCCGAAAGAGAACGTAATAGCGAAACTGGAGTTCAAACCCGCTTACTGTGATGTGGCAATCTAGTATATTAGACTCTACGCCACAGGAACTCACTTTATTCGCATAAGAATACTTGACTCTTTTCATATATATATTTACCACCCCCTCCGCACGAGCAGGATGCGACACAAGGTCAATTTCTTAAGCTGAGTTTAACAGGTTTGAATTCAGAGTTTTCCTTCTCCTAGACTGGTTGCCTAATCAAGGTTAAAGAGCCCAGTCTGCCCTACTATTTACCCATAGCTGGAGGGAGAATTGGATTCATACCTTTCCCAAGGGTATTAGCGCTATGTGAAATGCCAACAACTTCGTCCAGGAATTGAACTCGCGTTGACGAGTCCATTTCCCACGACTCTAACCATTAGACCACACGCCTTCTTTTCATATAAGATGTACGCCACATCGCCACACATATTCTTGAACTTTCCCAACAACAGCAAGCACTTCTGGTAAAAATTGGCCAATGAGAGACGATGACAAAAAGCTTTTAAGATCGTTTGCAACTATCCTCTAATCAATTACTGGGTGAACTTTCTGTCAGCAAGACCTATCTTTGGATCACTAACTGAACCCCTTGAACTTATAGATATCACAGAGCAAACTTACGTTGTAGGATTACAAGGAACACTACAGACTATGAGTACAAGGATTAACCAACTGAACCTTTGCAATGGCGATAGATATAACTGTAAATTATTTGTATTAAGAATGGTTACTTGAAGCTATAATTGTTTATTAAGCATTATCAGATTTATAAGAATTAAAGTTGTTTTGGCTTCTTTAGCTAGCACCGTTTCTTATAATATGTTTGGAGGCCTCGGAAAAGCCTTCAAACGCAGGTTAATATATACAACAAATTCCAATAATGAGATAACATTACAATATACACTCTTTATTTTCTGAGAAACATTTAACATGCAATACAAAACAGCTAAAACCTAACGAGAAAAGGGTCATTGAAGAGTCAAGAGTTTAACGAAGAGATGAAAGTCCTACCTCAAAAGTTCGTCACCTACTTCGTACAGGACCACGTGGTGGTCACCTCCATGCAGACATGTGAGTATAAGAAACATGAGTGTTACGTGGCTATTCACAAGGCAGGTGATCCGAACACCTCTATGGATATAGAGTATAATAGGGGCCGCGTAAAGGCACACATATGAGCCTATAGTTGGGGGACAATGCCCCCCAAGTCAGAGCGGACAGAGACTCAACTAGTGAAGTCTGGAGATCCCAGATTCGAAAGAGAGAGGGTTAGTTTACCCGGGGTGAGTTTAAATAGCCAGGTTGCAACACCCGCTAATGGCAAACTCTGGCGACAAGGGAAGATAACCCTTTGTCAATCACTACCCCATCCAAACAAGGAAGATAACCGCTACATATTATACCATTTAACTTGTGCAAATTGTTTGTATAAGATAGGAATGTATAATATCAGTGGGATTTTTTAAAAGTACAGTGGGTTATTCAAAATATAGTCATTATTAGTCAAACGTTCACAAATGAATCAAATTTGGCCTCTAAATATCCCATAAGGAGTTATATCCCGTTAATTAAGCCAAATTCAATACTTCTGTCAAATGAATACGCCCTATCCAGGCTTAATTATTAAGGAAGCCTGTTTCGCATAAAGATTACTACTAAATAACGAGTACGATCTTCGATGAATGCCCCATAATTGCGACCTTGTGTCACATCCTGCCCATGGTGAACAGGCTGGGTAAAAACCTACGTCTGTCAAGTGATTTTTGCTAGACCACTAACTCTGTACAAGCTTGCATACTTATTTTGATACTAATGCAGAATAGCGCACAAGAGATAATAGCATTAGATTACGTATAAAAAGCATTACATTTCACGGAAATACCCGAAACCTTTGTGACGCTAGGTTAGGGTTATGGTAAGGGTTAGGGTTAGATTTAGGGTTAAAGTTAGTGTTAGGGTTAGGCTACTTCGTGAGTTTCCTATATAATGCTATTTATACGTAAAATGCGATTCTAATGAAATTATCTATTGCGCGCTATTCTGTATTTGTATCCTCATTTTATATAGACTTATCTAGATGTATATACGTATAGCTGTGGACGTATACTTATACTTCTCTTGTGTACTTACCTTCTATGGATATGAGTAACTGTTATCTGTTATCCATCGTAGCTGGGCTGGTAGCTGTCATTTATCTCTGGGTGGCTGTTCTTCAGGTTCTGGGATTCTTTTTGATTTCTTGTCTTGGGTTTCTTCTTGTCTTGGTCCGCTGCTTATTTCTGATTAACGAACACAAGACTTTCTTTTTTTTTAATAGACCGCCTTTTATCTTAATATTAAACCCAAGACAAACGCGTGTGATAAATGGCTATTTGGGCGAGACACACCGTCGTACCTCTGACTCGTCCAGCCCCCAGCCGAATTTGATTTCTTCAAACTTACTTCTCACGTTGGCTATCCAATAAGAGAAGAGATCAAATACAGATTAAATCTTGTCAATCAAATTCCCTGTATTTTCCCATAAAACTATTAGTTTGATTTTAACTACACTTCGTTCATGATTGATAGACAACCCATCAATTATGTAACACAAGCAAGTAAATGATAATTCTTTTTTTTTAATGATGACTGTGATTATTTTTTACCGTCACATAACTGATCATCCGTATGAAAAACTTTCTTTTATTTGAAATTTCAGATTAACTGGTAATCAAGATTGTATCTGATTTAGCATCACAGACGTTTACGAGAGACTGTAACGTTATGGCTCTCATTTCGAATGGAGAAAGGACATATTGATAGTAAAAATAATACTTGTATATTTATCTCATTTTCTTTTCTACGTGGAGAGGCTTGAATCCGGTTGCTGGGCCGAAGCTGAGTTGACCGACAATTCCTTGATGTTTGGAGTTCGGATACCAACTTGGAATGCTGAGGGCATCTTTCCTTGTGCCATTTAGATTTTTTAGAAATAACACAAAGCGACTCATCTTTTTCTCGTGAGACTTTGATTTCCTCCACCCAGCCAAACTGTCTGAGCGAGAGCCACGTCTCGTTCAGTGAACAAATTGTCCCAAACTCACCTCTCACTCTTCCTCTCTCCCACTTTGCTACATGACGTTCCATCGACCAATGAGAAAAACGTTGTGCTGATTCATCCTTAAATATGTTCCATGCTAACTTCTCTCTCTCTCTCTCTCTCTCTCTCTCTCTCTCTCTCTCTCTCTCTCTCTCTCTCTCTCTCTCTGTTGCAGAGACTTTCTGTATACAATCTCCTCCGATGTCTTCACTTTTCAAGGGAACGGTATATTTTCTTTCAGGTATTTAATCTATGATATTGATAGAATCTATATATTAATACTCATTTACCTTAAAAGCACGATCGTTATCATCTTACAATACCATCGGTTTAAAAATGAGACCATCCAAATCGTCCAAGATGAAATGCAAATATGTAAATCCTAATTATCTGGTGTTGCTTGTCTGCTGAATTCTTATTTCTTATGAGTGTCGCCACCTCAGCTAAATAATGGACCATTCCGTTTTCATTATAAAGAAAGAAAGGGAAGAAAAGGGACATGCTACACAGAAAAATATAAGAAAGAAAGAAAGAAAGTAGGGAAAGATAGAGAGAGAGGTGAGCGCGCGGTAGTGATAACACTAATCTGTTTCAATCGAACATAATGAAAAGGTGATAAGAAGAAAAGAAAAAATAGAGAGAGAGTTAAATCAAAATTATTATACTTTTTACATATTAAACTATTTGGCAATATCTCTTACGTAAACATATCAAACGTTGTTATGATTAAATTATCATACTGTGGTATATCCACAGGTCCTGCTAGTAAACCATAAACGCTTGTGTTCGATTGTTCCTTCCTGTCATCACCTCTGATGGATAATGGACTATTCTGTTTTAAAAGAACACGCTGCACATTAGAAAGAAAAACAAAGCCATTACAAAGAGAGAAAGAAAGAAAGAAAGAAAGAAAGAAAGACAGTGAAGGGAAAAAGTAAGCAATAACGTTCCGCCTGATGCTTATCCCCCTTTTTAATGGAATAGCCGAGGGGGGGATTTGGTGGGCAAATCATTAAATTACCAATTCTGAATTAATTTCTTTCTGAATTTGAATTTATCTATTGACCCATAACAGGTAGTACCACTTCGGGACAAGGAGAGCCTGGGAGTAATGGCAACGAACGGGTGACCCCGTATTCCACAGAGTTCAAGAACTAGCGCTTCGTCACCGGTTGCAGTTTAGTGTCATATCTAGCACAAGCACAAGGACCATGAGTGCTCTCTTTAAGGGGGAAGAGCAAAGTGCATGGAGCTGTCCCTTTGACTGTCTTTTATGAATATTCTTAACTGCTGAACTGAGAGTGGGTCTATAAGAATTTGAATACATGGCGATGTACTCTAAAGCTGCTTAACGGCCGGTGCAGGTGTCGGTAAATGCAAAAACCCGCCAACGAAGAGGCGTTACGCAACTTTCACGGTTGGTTTACTCCTATTAGTAAATGTCTGCTCTTAATTTTGTCGCTTTGAATGTCCAACCGTAGCCAGCTTGATGAAAAAGCCGTAACAAGCACAAAGATACAAAAGGGTTGACAAAAGAAAGGTTTTGTTGACGCTCCCATAGGAGTACGGCCTACGTTACTTATTATTCACTTGGTTTACTTTCAGAAAGGAATTACATAGAGTAGCAGGCTTGATTGCTTGAGGTGAGGAAAATAGGGCGGTGATGGTGAAGGGGAGGGAGAGGGTAAGAACGGAAGAGAGTTGAAAAGAAAGAAAGAAAGAAAGAAATCTTACAGAGTGAAAAAAAATCAAGAAAGAGAGAAAAGGGTTTGGAAATATTATAAAAATAAAAGGTAATAAAAATAAAATTACAAAAAAGGATAGAAAAAAGAAGAGGATGGAGTGAAAGAGACGGAAAAAAATAAAAGGTAATGAAAAGAAAGAAAAATGGAAAACGAAGAGGAAAAAGACTGGAAAATAAGAATCTAAGAAAAAGAAAAAGAAAATAATAAAAAAGAATTATGAGGTGATGGTTGGAGACGGAAGAACAGGAGAGAGTTGAAAAGGAAGAAGAAAAGAAAGGAAAAAAGAAATGTATGAAAAAGGGAAGACGGAGGGGGAGATTGAAAAAATAAGAATCTAAGAAAAAAAAGAATAAAACCAAAAAAAAAACAATGGCGTGGTGATGGTGGCGGGGGAAGAACGGGAGAGAGTTAAAAAGGAAAGAGAAAGAAAGAAAGAAAGAAATCTTACAGAGAGACAAAATTAAGAAAGGAAGTAAAGAGTGTGAAAAAATATAAAAACAAAAGGTAATGAAAATGAAAAAAAGAAATACGAGGAGGGGGTGAAAAAGTCGGAAAAATAAGAACTTAGAAAAAGAAAAAGAAAAGAATAAAACAAACAAAAGAAATTGGTGTGGTGATGGTGGGGTAGGGAAGAACGGGAGAGAGTTGAAAATAAAAGAAGAAAGAAAGAAAGAAAGAAAGAAAGAAAGAAAGAAATGGTTTGAAAAAATTTATAAAAACAAGAGGTAGTGAAAATGAAAAAAAGAGAATAGAAAATAGAAAGATTATGGGGGTGGGAGAGACTGAAACAATAGGAATCTAAGAAAAAGAAAAAGAAAAGAATAAAAACAAACAAAACAAAATAATATTTCCAGTTGTAGTCCAGATTAAAAGGCGGTAAAGGTTACGCTGTGTAGCCGCTTCTAGTCGAAAATATGGCTCTTCTGACTTTCTTATATATCCCTAGCAAAAAAAAAAAAATATAGTGTAAAAATTCATTTTTGAAATATATTGATCATAAGGAAGTAAAATTATCAAATTTATTAAAGGAGTAAAAAAAAAACAATTTGAAATGGAAACTTAGATCTTTTCTTATTAATGATTATAGATGTGCGCAGCTAACAAAATTGAAAGTGTAATTAACTTCTTTTTGTAAAAAAAAAACGGGAGGAAACTAATTTAGATATTAAATTTTGGGCATCAATTGAATATAAAATTGAATATCCATTTATATTGGTAAAAGTTGAGGAAAGGTGAAGTCTAGGAACAATTTTCTCTTGCTCAAAATCTACATCAAGAAATTATTCCAGGTTGTGGGATAAGGATAATCCAACTCCAAACATTTTAGACCTTATTTTTCTGATGCTGGCCTTCATTGGGAATGAAGAAATTTTGGTAAAAAGTCTAACTATTCACAAAAACTTTTATCGCTCCCAATGATACTTGTATCAGAAAAATAAGGTCTAAAATGTTTGGCTTTGGGTTACTCTTACTACATCTAACTACAACAATAACCGAAGTTTAAAATATATAGTGATACTTTGACTTACGAGTTTAATTCGTTCTACTCGTAACAAGATAAACATTGACGTTTCAAAAATATATCTCATCTTATTATAATGGAGATTGTGTGTGTGTCTGTCTGTAAACGAAACTATATCAGTACCAAAGTCTCAATTCCCTTAGTTATTTACGTCCTATTCCCCATGATTTTGTTTTATTTAAACCTCAATTATTAATAAAAATTGTATTACTACTGTTTAATACTGTTGGCCTTATCTACATACTTATAACATGCAATTGTATTTATCTATACAACAAAATAGTGTTACAGTGTAAAGTATTGATATTAAAAATTTGATTATAATAAATATATGCTTGGTATTATTGATTTCTAATTTCTTGGTATTATTGATTTCTAATTGTTTGGTTTTATTTTAAGTCTATTAACAAAAATAATAACCGTAATTTATTCTTTACTTCCCAATTCAACTAAATTATTAAATCAGGAAAATTTAGCAATAAAAGACGGGAATGATGAAAAACGATGGAAGGGTTAGTTTCAAATTGTTCTACTTTTCGATTATACCCCCTCTGTTTCCAATTATTATATCTGCATTCTTATTTAGTTTCATTAGTCTTTCTAATTTAATATATTTTATTAAGGGGCCGGGTTAGCTCAGTCGGTATAGCGTTCGGCTAGTAACCACAATGTTCCTAGTTCGATACCGGTCCCCGCCAAGCCAGCGTATGAGTAGCACAGGGATCTGTGCGGTAAAGTAAGGAGCTGGTGGTAGGTGTGGCGCTCCATCTCAGATGCTAAAACAATCTCCTTGGTCTAGCGCTAATGAAAAGGGGATGACTGGCTGATACCGACTTTAGGCCGCCCCGTGACTATTTTTTACTTATTATATTTTATTATATTAAAACATAAATACTTGAGCCGGGGATGCATATTTTTACTAGTGTAACAACCCCTTTATTTTTAAGGTTAAAACTTGGTCTTAAAATGTCGTTTATAACACGAGTATGTGATTCTAAGAATGTTTATTGCCTTCTCCTTACATGGCCTTTCTATTTAGATTGCTGTTAAATTACAATTGACTTTCTCCATCAAGAACCTCAAATCAACCATGATACCTACTTAAAAATCATTGTTTCTTTTTATTTTTTATTTCTTTCTTTTTTAAGATAAAATATAAAATATACCACGGTCGCTGATTGGTCAATTCTCTGGAAAATTGGCGGCTTCGCAGCAATGAGAGTTTATAGTAGTAGGGCATTGTTGTTGTTGTTGTTGTCCTCCCAATATAAAATATCTATTCTCTTTTCTTTTTTTTTTTTTTACTGGCGAAGAACTTGTAACGAATAACATGCTCCGTTGAACTTGTTAGTTCCGCATCTTTCATCTTTTCTTCTATTTTCCGAGGAAACCACTTCAGCTTTGTGCCTTCGTCATCCCTTTGCTTTATTCTCCCCCCTCCCATTTCTTCTTTCTCTCTTTTGTCAAGTACGTTCTTACGGCAAAACACGGCTTTTTAAATGCTTACAACAAATTAGGGAACCACCCCCCAGTTGGTTTTATTGTTATTTTTAAATTATGGTCCACATAGCTTTAGCTACTCGCAGTTTTATTTCACGAATAATAATAAGAAAAATAAAAAATAAGAAAAATAAAATCATCCTATATTTGTCCATTATTTCAGGGTGTTCGAGAGTGTCTCAGATGAAATTGATCGCTTTGAAAAAAAAAAAAAGAAAAAAAAGAAAAAAAGAAGCCTTAAGTGGTAATGAATGTCACCAACCGCGCATTTCTCAGTTCTGTTAAGCATTTTGTGCATTGACAAGAAATTTATTATAATAATGGTACACAGTAATAACCTACTCGAGTTTCGCCATAAGGATCTTCAGGGTTAAATCCACTGGATTCTATAGCGTTCCTTGACTGCGGATCTATAACCAACCATCATCGCAAAAATAGACACGTGCAATTGACTGTAATTAATCAATATCTTGATTAATCCAGTGGATTTAACCCTGAAGATCCTTATGGTGAAACTCGAGTAGGTTATTACTGTGTACCATTATTATAATATATATATATATATATATATATATATATATATACGAGGGTGAGTCAAAAAGTAATGTCATTTTCTTTACTTTATGTGAAGTTTCTTTTCTTACTTTTAGGTTTTTAGAATCCTAAAGAGGCTCAGGGCAAGAATCCTACGAGTAAGATCCAACTTGCCAATATACAATGTCCCCCTTCTGCATGACAATGCTCGATCACACACAAGGATCAGGACAAAGGAGATAATCGCCTCATTCGGATGGACAACTTCACCGCATCCTCCATACTCACCAGATTTAGCGCCTTCAGGCGATCATCTCTTCGGCTCCATGAAAGACGATTTGAGAGGCAAAGTGACTAGAAAGTGAAATCTGTAGCAAAGAAGTGGCTGAAAAAACAGTCAACATAATTGTACGGGGCGGGGATACATGCTTTAATTCGAAGGTGGAACATTGCTATTGAGAGAAAGGGTGACTATGTGAAGAAGAATGTGATCCACAGAGAATCAGCTTTATTTTGATGTATGATACATGTTCCTGTGTTGGTAATTATACCTGCTCTAAACAAAATGACATTACTTTTTGACTCACCCTCGTATATATATATATATATATATATATATATATATATATATATATATATATATATGTAATATATTTATAATGTTGTATTTGATATAGGATAATATAATATAGATAATGTTATATATATATATATATATATATATATATATATAGTGTGTGTACAGAAATAACCAACTCGAGTTTCACCACAAGGATCTTCAGGGTTAAATCCACTGAATTAATCAACATATTGATTAATTACAGCTAACTGCAGGAGTTCATGTTGTAGTATTCTATCTCTCTCTCTCTCTCTCTCTATATATATATATATATATATATATATATATATATGTATATATATATATATGTATGTATGAAAAGAAATGTTCCAAAGAAGATGAATTTATTAGGTAAATAATTTTTTTTTAACATTTTGTTTTTCATATTTCTATACATTGTCGGATTCATATCCATATTTTCACCCATATATATATATATATATATATATATATATATATATATATATATATATATATGAGAGGTATCCAAAACTTGGTAGTAAGGGATGATTCTATATGTGATTTCAAAGACACACTGTATTATAATTGTATGATCCAGTATGTATAAATACAGTGAATCTTTAAATCACTAAAAAGAGCTCAATGTATAATAAACTTTTTAGATTATATACAGAGCAATGTTTATCTTTGAAAGGAAGGAAAAACTCAACACCGTTATTCCATAATAAATTTATTTCGAAATAAATTTATTATGGAATAACGGTGTTGAGTTTTTCTTCCTTTCAAAGATATATATATATATATATATATATATATATATATATTATATATATATATATATATATATATGGGGCTGTGTGTGTATGTGTGTCCGTTAATTTAGTTTGAACTGTGTAACATATGTTACTTCTCAATCAGCTATCATTTATACATACATACATGCATATATATATATATATATATATATATATATATATATATATATATATATATATACATGAGTGTGTGTTTGTGTGTATGTGTGTGTGTAATGGAGAAGGTCAAATATGTGAACAGTTTACATTTTGATATTTCACTTTTGTAGGTGCGCCTTGATGTCCACATCAATTTTGACAATTTTTTTCCTTTTTCCCTTTGTGATTCTTCCACTTTTTGAATATGATCCATTTTTTTCTTTGGAACAATCGAATGTTGGCCTTTCTGAAAATCAAAATACTATCAAACACATACACTGCAATAAATATAATCTTTTAAAAAATTGTTTTGTTCTTATTGTATCAAGACAGAGGCGCGCATCTGCTTCTCAGTTATTATAAATATTCGTCCACGTGACAACAGAATCCAAAATAAAGGAAGATAATCTCAGATTTGAATTATTCTCTATACAAGCAATTACGTTTGTCTGTATTCATGATAGAAGGTTTGATATGAATAATTTTGATATTTCGGACTGTTGTCCTCATCTTGATTTTGATATGCGGTTCTCTTTCGTATCGTTACTTTGGTAGGATAGAATGGGAGTAAAATCAGGAAATTAGGAAATTCTCCTGATTTCCTCGTTTTACTCTCAATGTGGTGTGTATAAACATAATGTTCAGGTCACTGTAACTTCGAGCCTTGTTTATGTATTGTTTTGTTTTTGGTTTTTTGGGTTTTTTTTTGTTTTCTTAATTAACTTAAAGTAAACCATCATCAGACGTTAACTTTGAATTCAAACTTGGTTTTGAACTACTGGTAACGATATTTTTAGCTCCGAAATTACGTTTGAATCCAAGACTGATTCTTTTTTTTGGGGGGGGATTTCTGTTTGTTTTACGGCATATCAATTTCAGTGGGTCATTTAATGCCAATAACATTTTGAAATAATATTCATTCTTAATGGATATACAATTTTTTTTCAAGGAGATTGTTTTTACGTGTGAGGTGAAGAGCCACACCTACCATCAGCTCCTTACTTTATCGCACAGATCCCTGTACTACCCAGACGCTGAAATGGCGAGAGCCAGTATCGAACCTTGTGGTTCCTAGTCGGACCCTCTACCAACTGAGCTAAACTGTCCCTATAATACCACAATAAAGATGAGCACAGCGGTCTGAAAAATCAAAATTATTCAAGCAATTACGTTTTGAATAGAAATAAAAAGAAAAAATAATTGATATCATTTAATTAATAATTATTTATTAATGTTAAATTATTTAGCAAAAAAAAAGGATTTTATTTTTATTTTTGCACAACTCTTATCTGCATTCAAATACTGAACAGTAAATTTTTGATCCCCATCTTATTTGACCCCATGGGCAAAAAAAAAAATCTGTGGGTAAGAACCCAGTCAAATATTGAAAATATTCCAGTGATAAATAAAGGCGAAATTTCGCCAAGTGAACAAAGAATTTTGAAAAGCCACGTGCTCTTCCACAGATGAAAACGCACGCAAATTCTGAGAAATCAAGTCAACGTTTTCATTCTTGGCATGAACTTTAAAATATAACACTCAGTCTTTTTTTTTTTTTTTTTGTGGTCTTTGTATTTTCACTAACAGTTTGAAGAAATGTGACTTCTTTAATAAAATTTCTTTCTGATAATTACGAGGGTCGGCTATAAAAGTTTAAAGGCTGAACAAGATACTCTCATGGAAATGTGACAAAATGAGGTTTATCCGAGAGTCAGCTGAAAAGTTCATAGGCTGACCAAAATACTCTCATGGAATGTGAAAAAATTAGGTTTATACGAGGGTCATCTGTAAAGTCCATAGGCTGACCAAGATATATGGAATGTAACAAAATGAGGTTTATTTTACAAAACAGTCACCCTTGCAGTTTACACATTTCTTCCATTGGTGTTGTAGTGCTTGGATCCCATTGGTAAAAACAGAGTCTTCAACATCAGATATGACCTTATCATATGAACTTTTCAGCTCACCCTCGTACATTTGGCTTAGTCGGGCACAAGGCCGGTGAATCATTCACTTGAATTAGACCGATGTTTCCTGTCAAGTAAACAGCTTCACAATTAACTCGTTGCCACATATCTTTCGTTTTCTCTAGTACAAGCCATTTTCTCTTCTTTTTAATAAACCGTGGCATTCCCTGATGTCTGTAGTTGCTATATGGATACCAAAAGTTTACTTGATGTTACTGGTATTGCTGTGGCATTCGCTCTGGGTCGGACGATTCGGCTCCTCCCAACGAATTCACCGTATCCCGAATAAATGCAGACCATGCTCGGCAATCCAACACAATTGAGGTTATCAGTGTCAGCCATTTGCGGATCAATCGACGAAATCCATAAGGACTGGATCCAGGATCAGCCCGGTATCGCACTTGACTGAGTTTTAGTGTTCGGGCATTCCAGCATGCGAAATGATGAAATTATCTGCGACGGGATATACCAGCTTGCTAATTTGACACTCGCACCAATGGAACAGTGAACACGTCAGTTCTTGCGGAAGGCGTAGCAGAAGTTGTATTCGAGATTGTAGGTGAATATGTCAAAAGGTGTATAAAGGGAATAGAAAAATTCGCATGCGGTCCCTAAACCCGAATGTTTAATTGATGACAGAGTAGAAAAATACCCTCATGTAAATTTTCTGTTTTTATGTGTGGATTTTAAATAAATATTCTAGGAACGCAAGTCACGACTTATCTTTCCACAATGAATTTTGTAAATATCTACCGGGAAACTGATAGTGAGAGACAGTGTAATATGATCTGCATGAAGTTGATGAAGAGTTCCACTTCCGGTTTCACGTGAAGCATCATTTTAACCTTTTCAGTCGGTTACATCGGTATATCAGTGGTACTTTTCTACCCTCCACCGTAGCACCGGTTTACCGGTACAGGGGTCACGGTCAAACGACAAAGGGTAAATTTAAGCTCTTGAGCTCAGGGCTTAAAAGGGTTAATCGCCTTGATCGTAAGAGTAGAAAATATTGGCTTGACGGTTGGTTTTGAAATCTATCATAATCAAGTATAAACAAAAACAATATAACTATTCATTTTCATATAACTGTTCATTTACCTTTGATTTAATATTTCTGGATGAATATATATTTACCAAACCCCTCAGCCCGAGCAGGATATTACACAAGGTCGATTTCTTAAGTGGAGTTTAACAGGTTTAAATTCAGAGTTTTACTTCTCCTAGAGTGGTTGCCTAACCAATGTTAGAGACCAGCCTGTCCTACTATTTACCCATAGCTGGAGGGAGAATACTTGGTTTCATACCTTTCCTAAGGGTATTAGCGCAATGTGAAATGCAAACAGCTTCGTCTAGAATTTGAACTCCCCCCCGTCGACATTTACTACTGTCACTAGAATCTGCTCATTCGGTTGTATGTTTGCTTGATAATGTCTTATTTCTCCGAATTCTTCGTGTGTGTGTGTGTGTGTGTATGTCTGTGTCTGTGTCTGTGTGTCTGTATGTGTGTGTGTGTATGGGGGGTAATAATGTCTTAGTATCATTCCAGATTTTTTCCCTGTGGGTCTATATGTGTGTTTTTCCTTTATACTTACATTGTGATAGCATCCAAAACCAACCGCCAAAACAATATAAACACAATGCTTCGAGCAGATTATAGAAAAAGTAGAGAATATATTTTGGTACAAACGGTTGTCTGTTTTGGAGGAGTTTTCGGTTTGTTTTGTTAAAACTGAGAAACGTGAAAGTCTCCGTATTTTTATCATTTTTTTTTTTTTAATATTTGTTGTTTAATTTGTCAAAGTTGAATAGTGTTTTTGTTTAAAAACCAATTATTCGATCTTTCGACCAGATAATCTAATCTTTAATTATTTCGCCGGATTTAACAAGATCCTCAACTTTAGACCTGGTAAATTCCAATTTTCTAGCTTTCTAGCTGTGCAGCTGGCTCTCGAACTGCAGACATTTTTGTAAATTTTTTTTTATTCATTTTTTTCACCCATAATCTTACTGTTGGCAGAAAAACTCGATTAATTTTACAATATTTCCTGAAAGGTCGGCATAAATTCTGTTCAAAACTGAAGGAAGATTTGCGGATGGACATGTTGCTCCTGCAATATAACAATTATGGATCAGCTATTAGTGTATAACTACCTTTGTCCCATAAGAAATGTTACATTTATTAAATGCCATTTATATACAAATGTAACAATTATTATGAGACAGCTATTAGTTTATAGTTATCTCTGTCCCATAATAAATGCCACATTTATTAAATGCAATTTGATTACAAATGTAACGATTATTATGGGACAGCTATTACTTTTTAGCTACGTCTGTCCCATGACAATAAAAGGTTTCAATCGTATTTGTATTTTAATGAACAATAAACACCAAATGCCGCCACTTGAATAAATCTAACATGTAAGTAAAATTGGCACAGTGGCCGGTTGTCGGTATCAGCCGGACAGCAAGGGAGTCTATCCCCTTTTCGCTAGCGCAAAACCAGGCAGATTGTTTTTGCTGAGGTGGAGCGCCATACATATTTCACCTCTACACTTTACCACACAGATCAAATTATACAATCTATGTTACTCATGCGCTGAATTGGCGGGGACTGGTATCGAACCAGGAATCTTGCGATTACCTTGGCGGATACTCTACCGACTGAGCAAAAACCGGACGCTAGTGGGGGGGGGGGGTAAATGATTAAAACATCATAGACGAGGAAAATATTCCAATTAAAAAAATAAAATTTGAATTAAAAATAAGTCTAACAAAATATAGATTTTAAAAGGGCACGAATTTCACTCTTAATTCTGGTTAAAATCAACACGATTTCGAATCTAATTCAAGAATAAATCTTTAATCTAAAAGAAAAAAAATTGATATATTTACTCCAACCTACTCACTGTTCTCTAGGGCTTTAAAAAATATTACTTCCGGAAACTAACAAACATAAAAATTAGTCAACAGAAGATGGTCTTTTTTTTAAGCAAAAGATTGAATGCCACTTTTTACAGAGCTGGACATATCTATATATAAAGAGGCCATTTGCATTACATTCTCGGCATTTGTACGAGACGATCATCACGTCTTTCTTACGTCACATCTGTAATATATGATCCTTTTTGTGGGGAAGAGCACGATAATGGCACAGAATACAATATCGTATTTTATGGTCTTATTTACTTATAGTCCGATTAAAAACACAGAAATGGTAAACCAAAGCCGAACTTTTTTTAGATCTTATTTTTCCGATGCAGGTATCATTGGTGTACGGGCCAGGGTTTGGCTCGTTTACCAAAACTCACCACGTTTTTAACCTGGACGATTAACTGACTTAATTTAATATTTTTTTATTTTTTAGTAGAACAAATTTTTAAAACAATTTCTTAATCATTTTCTTTCGGTGCAGTAGTTCTCCCGTTTCCATGTGCAATTTTTTTCAGACAGAATTTTTCATAAATATTAAAAGGCAAATCGATTTTATATTAAAGCGCTGATTTCTTGGTTCTTTGAGAAGACCAAAAAGAGTTTGGTACAAATGATAGAGGTGCCAATTTGTAGGAAAAACATCGGTTTAGACAAGATGATTTTAGCCGAAAGCTATAGAATATTTTTTGGTTAATAAGCAAAGCAGTTCCACTTATATTCTGTCCGTGAATATTTTACAAGTATTTTCAAATTTATTTAAAACTTTTTACAAAACCGTAAACTGCTGCTTTTCTTTGTTTCTTCAGATTGTCTGGTCAAATTGAGGAACCGCCGTTGCTAAGAAACGAAGTCAGGTCAGAGTCTGACTGCTTTTACATCCATAGATACACCACCCCACACCTCCTACTCATTATTTAGAGAGAAGCAGGGCGTTGCCAACTGAGCACCCTGTACTCCAAGAGATATTGTAGCAAGGATTTTCTACCTTCTTTGAAAAGGTGGCTATCTATACGGAAGGTATTTCATAATGGCTGTTGAATGATTACCATTATTGTCATACTTAGTTCTGGTTAAATCCACATGTTTTGGAATACTGTTCAAGAATAACTCCTTAATCTGAAGTGCAACCTGCAATAGTCTATCTCCGGCATTCATTAAAAAAAAACACCCACCCTGCTTGCTTATTTCTTCAAGAAATTCTAGCAAATATATTAATTAATCAACAGAGAATGGTCATATATTGTATGACTAATGACCCCGACCCGTCATTCAGGCCAGTCAGTTTACGTGAACTTCTTCATCGTCCAGACAAATGGATACATCGTCATCGCTATCATTTACTTCATGTTTCATATTTGAATGTGAACGGTGAAGGTGGAGTGGCCGCCCGTCTACGTGTTGCGAGTCTACACACAAAAGTTCGTCTTCATCATCATCGTCATCTGAATGGTGTGACGTTTTTGTACAATGACCACCAGAGGGCGTGGAGCTGCTTGCACCATGACTTCTGTTTTTTTTATGACTGTGAGGATGACTGTGATGGCTATTACTACCGATGCTGCTATTGCTGCTGTTATTGGTATTGTGTATATTGCTGCTGCTGCTGCCGTCGACACAGATGATTCCGGCGGGGGTAACCTTGCCATCGCTGTCCTGCCGTACATGAACCTTTCGATGTCGTTCGAGATTACTCTTGTGACTTGTAGCGTAGTCACAGACGGAACACACGAAGTCCTTCTGTCCATTGTGCACTGATAGGTGGCGCTTCAGTAGCGCCTTTCGACAGAAGCGTCGACCGCAGTAGTAACATGTGTAGCCATGGTAGTGAAATATCAAGGCGTGTTCGCGTAGTGATGCCTTTGTTGTGAATAAAATGCCACAGCACTCCAGTAATTTCGAACAGGCTTGGTGCATGGTAAGCATATGTCGTTTTAAATTGTTGCGGCGGTCAGTCGTATAGCGACACTGGGGACAGGGGAATACCTTTCGACCGTAGTTCAACTGACTTAGGGAGTCAGAAAACACGGGTAGCATGGTAGGGAAGGCTTCAGCTGAGGGCAGAAGCTTTTGAGTCCCAGATAAAGGGGACGTAAATGTCAGAGCAGCGTGTTTAGCATCTGTTAAGTAAGGCTGTTGACGGGCAGCCGCTGCAGCTGCTGCCGCCGCTTGTATCAATGATGGTGTTGCGCCAGCACTCGAATGGGCATGAGGTCCGGCATGGGCTCCGCCGTGGCTACTCATGGTTGGAATAAAGCTAGACACAGCTGCAGCTACACTTGCCGCTGTACTGTTATGAAGACTGTAGCAGGCATTGGCGGTGTCTGAGCCACCAGAACCCGGACCCGTTCCGATAGTAGAACCACCAGCATTAGTAGAACCGTTGTTATTGGTGCTGCTGCTGCTGCTACTGGCTCCGCCTCCTCCTGTCGTCCCAACACCGCCGCCACCCGAGCCATTAACCGCTGCAGCGGCCACGGCAGCAGCCGCGGCAGCACTTCGATGAAACGCATCCGCTGCAGAAGACAGTCGGTGGATTGATGGCGGACAAAAGGTGGACAGACAGTGTTTGTCGAATGAATAACGCGCACTGTCCAATTTCCAGGCTCCAAAGGGAATATGGCAAACAGAACGTCCGGTGGTCGCACAACGCGTTGAAGGTTCCAGGCAGGTGCCATGACCAAGCAGAGTCACTGGTGATCTGAAAAAAAAAATTAAAATTAGAAATTAGAAAAACATTAACAACATTAAAATTGCATTGGGCTAGTAACATGATAACATAGAACTTAGATCAGCTATTCTTTAACACTTTCCTGACCGTCCGACCAGATCTGGCCCATCAAACACATGCTTGTCTACTAACTAATCTAATTATACCAGTTGATCTTCCACCCCAATGGGGCCACCTGTTTGCCGTGGGTCGCGATCCGTGATGCTTAAGGACGGAATCCTGGTGGATGAGCCGTCCATTACTTGCAACACCCCACTTTGGTCCTTACTTAGACTAGACGGGCGGTCGGAGAGGGCTCCCTCCGATCAATCGACTGGTCACGTCAAGCCATATCTTGATACTCATGTTCTTTACTAGGTAGTAATATCTCATCCACAAAAAGCAATGTTAATTTTCGCATAGGAAAGGCATGGCCTACTATAACATATATATATATATATCAGATCTCACTGAAACGTTAAAGCGACAATTCTTCCAAGCCGTAGTTGTATCAGTGCTACTGTATGGTTGCACCACCTTGACCCTAACGAAGCGCCTAGAGAATAAGATAGGTGGGAACTGTGATGTTAAACAAATCATGAAAACAACATATCACAAGGAAGCAACTGTACGGCCACTTGCCCCCTATCACACTAGCTATCCGAGTGAGACGAATAAGACATGCTGGACACTGCTGAAGAACGAACTTATAAGCGACGTCCTCTCATGGAAACCAGTACAGTGATATGCCAGTGCGGGCCGTCCAGCAAAGACCTACACAGACCAGCTCTGCTCGGATAGTGGATACTGCGCTGATGACCTCCCTAGGACAATGAATGATGTTGGCGAGAGATTGTCATAGATATCCGTATTGCTTGTGTGACATGATGATGATGATATTAAATACTCTGCGTATGATTTATAGTAAAGCTTTGTAATTATTATTTTTCGTTTTTCGTACTTGTTTTTGTGGAACGAGATAATTTAATGCAAAATATTGGTTGGTATTTCGTTCGTATCAGAGTTAAAAGTTTTAAGTACGGGTTTACTTATTAGTGTTAAAATAAATGTGCGCTACGCTTGTACTTTATTACATACATACAGGGTGGCCCCTAAAAGACGGACACATAAAAAAAATTCAATCCTTCAATTTTTCGAGTCATAAGATATAGTCCAAGTAAATATATTTCTAGTTATATCCGAAAAATGATATCTTGTAGATTGCCTCCATTTTTCACGGTTGCAGCTTAATTTCGGGCACTTTGTATGACTGCTCAAAGTTTCTGGGGTCAATCTTCTTATCTCTGCATGAATATTATTTTCGAGATGTGGCAATGTCTTAAGCTTATTCAAATATACACACTCCTATTATAGCCCTACAAAATGAAGTCAGGCTGACAAAGTAGACAAATGGGTAGGCCATCTAATTTGTGCGGAATAGATCCGTATGCGTTGGTAAGGTCTATGTATAGTACAGCGAGGCCACCCTTATTTTCCTAGGCTTCCTCAGAATCTGCGTGACCACACTAGTATGTTTAAAACACCCCGGAAAACCAGGTTTCCCCCCCACTTCTGTACTGAAGTGTCGATGAAATTATTTCCCAGCAAAAATTTAGCCGCTGTGATAGAATACTAAAAAAAGATTTTGCTTTTAGGACACAGTAAAAAAAATACTCCTAAATTGAACTTATTCTCTAGAGTTTTCTAATAAGAAAATCAGAAAAATAATATAAAAATCAAATTAAAACAAGTAAGTTACGAATCTTTTAAACATTTCAGCATCTTGTGGTCCAACCTGTATTTATATATTTACCAACCCCTCCACACAAGCAGGATGCGACACAAGGTCAATTTATTAAGCGGATTTTAACAGGTTTGATTTCAGAGTTTTCCTTCTTCTAGAAGAGTTACCTAGCCATGGTTAAAGAGCTCAGTCTGCCCGTCTATTTGCCTATATCTGGATGGAGAATTGGATTCATACCTTTCCCAAGGGTATTAGCGCTATGTGAAATACAAACAGCTTCGTCCAGGAATTGAACTCGGGGCGACGAGTCCATTTCCTACGACTCAAACCATTAGACCACGTGCCACCAACCTGTATATATATGGATAATTTTTCTTCATTCAACCTTTTTTAGGTTAGATATGTGTGTAAATTTAGTCATTAAACTTTGGTAACGACGTAATAACGTCTTAAAATATAAAAAGGAATAATACGACTAGTCTGAAGGGTACGACGGATATGTTAATGTTATCTACTTAGATTTAATTGAAGTTAAACACTTTGAACACCAAAATTTAACTAATAAATCTACACACATATCTAACCGATAAAAGAAGATTGAACGAAAAAAAAATATCCACACTAGCAAAAGTGTGTACCCTCCGGGCGCAAGTATTTATGTTTTAATGCAATGAAATATATTAAATTAGAAAGACTAATGAAACTAAATAAGAATGCAGATAAAATAATTTGAAACAGAGTGGGTATAATCGAAAAATAAAACAACTTTGAAACTAACTCTTCCATCATTTTCCACCATTTCCGTCTTTCATTGCTAAGTTTTCCTATATTAACTGTTTAGTTAAATTAAGAAGTAAAGAATAAAGTTACAGTTATTTATTCTTGTTAATGGACTTCTTTTAAGATTTATTAAGATCTTTGCTCATATTTATTGAAATAAAACCAAACAATTAGAAATCAATAATACTAAGCACATATGTATTAAAATCACATTTTTAAGATCAATATGCAAATTAGCTTTTTCGTTCACACTGTAAACCGCTAAATAAGATTGCATATTATTATTATGTAAATAAGGCCAACAGTATTAATTATGTAAACAAGTTTATTGATAATTGAGGTTTAAATAAATAATAAAATCATGGAGAATGTGACGTAAATAATTAAGGGAATTGTGACTTGGATGCTAATATAGTTTGATCACAGATAGACACACAAAGAATCTCCATTATAATAAAAAATATACAGGTTGGCCCACAAAATACAGGAACATTTCTTTTAAGTTTATAACTTTCTTGCTTTCAATTTAATTTTCATGTCATTTTGCTTATATTGTTATAAGTGACCTAAGACAAATTTAAACGTGAAATATCAAATTGAAATAATAGAATTTCACAATTCAACTGAAAGTTTTATAATTTCAACAAACAGACATTTTTGGCGGCAGAATAATTTCAAGAAATTTAGAATTCAAATTGCCTCCCCATTCGACTGCTTTGTCTGCCTGACTTCTTTTTGTGGAGTTATCTAAAGGAGTGTGTATATATGTATATACAGGTCCGGCCACAAAATACTGAAACATTTTAAAAGATACATATTTTTTTATGTAAGTTTTATTTAAGTTTTTAATTTATTTTTTATATTATTTTCATGATATCATTATAATTAACCTAAGCAAATTGAAAATGTCAAGTTACAACGACTTTGCTTTAAGAAATGTAATAAAATGGGCTAGATTTTTGGGCCGGGGAATCGTAAAACTTGCGTTGACCTTGTGCCCAGGTTCGCAGTAGCATCACTGTAGCCACTCTTTTTGTAAATAAATGCCAGCGACAGATTTTAATAGGGGTCGGTTGCAGTGGTGCAGTCAACAACCAAATAATGTCGTAAAACTAAAGTTCGACGGAGCTAGTGGCAGGCGTTCGCTGACGAAATATTAGTATTACCTTTCAGTAGCGGGCGTTTGCTAACGAAGTATTAAGATCTATCGTAAAGCTTTGGATAGGCTAAAAGTTCTATTTTTATTCCAATTAAACGACTAGTGGTGATGGATATTAATGGTGAAAAATAACAGCTTACCGGTACAGGTACATGGATCCCAAGGGAGTTAACTCGAATCATACCCAGGGGTAACCCAAGATTTTTATTAAGTAGATGCGGGGGAGGGGAGATGGTGAGTATTAATTAGCAGATGCTTAATGGTCGATTCTCATTTAAACCGACGAATTTCTTTCAAGTTTAATACACTTTTGTTTGCTTTGTTTTGTTTTACGACATATCAACCTCAGTGGGTTATTTAATGCCCGCAAAGTTTTGAAAGATTCGTAACGATTGTTTCGTAGAAAATTATCTAAACTCAAATTTTATAAACAAATTTTCTATTAAATCCATAGATGGGACCCTAACAGGTACTACCACTCCGAGTCAGAGTAGACCTAGGAGCAATGGTGATTAAGGATGCTTCACATTTCCCAGACCTCCATTATAATAAGGGCATTATGGTTGGAACAATCGTATAAGTGCTAGGGCTTGACATGGCCAGCCGATTGATTGGAGGGGAACATCTCCGACCGCCCGTCTAGTCTAAGTAAGGACCAAAATGGAGTGTTGCATGTAATGGACTGCTCAGCCACCAGGATTCCGTTCCTAAGCATCACAAGTCACTACATACGGCCAAAAGGTGGCCACATTGGGGGGCCTTACCCCTCGGCACATGTGCAGTCGGTATCGAGGAGATGGCTTTTTCATCTAGAAATCAGGTCGGGCCTTTTCGGTGGATTGTATATGACGTTAAAAACCACCAAGGAGCTAGTACATCATATATTTAAAACGAGGCTGTTTGAATTTCACATATCACTAATACATTTGGAAAAGGTACGAATCCAACTATTCTCCTTTCTGGTATCGGTAAATAATAAGGCAGACTATGTTCTTGAACCTTGGTTAGACAACCAGTCTAGGAGAAGAAAAACTGAATTAAAACCTGTTAAACTCTACTTTTAAAAATTGACCTTGTGTCTCATCCTGCATGGTGGTGACGTAGTTTCGGTTACAGACACATAATATCCATTATTATAAGATTTACGTTTTCGTGTAGTTGTTTCTTAAGAGTTTTTTTGCACATGGTTAAACAGACCCTATTGATCCATAGATAGAATCCTAACAGGTTCTGCCACTCCGTATCCGAATGGAACTTGGAGCCTCACCACCAGAGACAATGTAGTATCATACTCAATCTTTTTTTTTATAGATAATATTTTTCTTTGGCGTAATAAATTTTGGTACAAATGCAGAATAGCGCGCAAGATATAATATCATTAGAATCTCATTTTACGTAGAAATCGCATCAGATTACGGAAATCCCGAAGTAGCTTAACACTAACCCTAACCATAACCCTAATCTTAGCTTCTTAAAGGTTTCGGTTATTTTCGTGAAATGTTATCCAATGATATTATCTCTTGCGTGCTATTCTACATTAGTACCGAAAACTTAAATGTTTTTACTGAACTTATTAACATAAGCGTATCTGAAGCTTGCTCGTATCTCAAATTTTAGCTCTCAACACAAAGCAAAAAATCGAACAAGCGACAGTTCGTAACTCAGAAGACTCGTAAGTTAGGGCACTAGTAAGTCTAAGAACCACTGTATTCCCAGTTATTAATTATAACGATATCGTAGGATTCAATTGCCCAAAGTGACAGTCGCATAGTAGGTATAACCTAATATTTCCCACAGAAGAAAAAAAATTGCCGTGTAAAACGAGGATAGCCACTTTTATAGCATCCTCGCACGCAAACATTGACAGGCTTGTTCGCTCTCTAAATCGGTGGATAATTTAGAAGCCCCTACTATAACGTATAGCTTGTCACCCCCACCTTCAATAACATCTTTCACCACCAATACACATCTACCTGTAAACATGGTCTACAACTCTACCACCAACTACGAATCAAAGGATCATATTGTTTTCCTTTTAATTTTGTTTTATCTTTTTTCTTTCTTTATTTATTTTTTATTTGTATTTTATTTGTATATTTTTTTTATTTTTGCCATTCTTTATGTCATAATCAACTGCGCCCGCCACTCTTTCACATCTGACCACAAAATGAGGCGATTTGTAAGTCAGTCGTAATACATTAAGTGAATTTGCAAGTGGTTCGGTCGATAGACACTCAACGCTATCTGTTACGATTATCGACCATTCAGCATTTGGGAACTTTAGCGCCTTAATGGCCATTCGCACGTGAGAAAAGTCTAGGGTAGGGTCGAAGCGTTGTTTTTTTTTTTTTTTTTTTTTTTTTTTTTTTAGAGGGGACAACGGAGAAAGCGGTTCATCGTAAGTAGGCAGGGAGACAATGCTGTCCATTTTGTAGAGATCCCGACGGCGATATATGTCTTTCCCCTCTTCGATCTCAGATAGGAACTTTATAGGGGGGATCAAAATTTTGAGAGTTATTATCATTCTTGGTAAAAAAAATACAGAATAGCACGCAAAAGATAATATCATTAGAATCGTAGAAATTGTTTAAAAACTGTCCGAATGTGCTGTTAGTATATACAGGGTGATTGTAAAGTAACTCCTTTTCCTATTTTACAAATCTTATAATTTATTTCTGAATCATTATCTTTACAAAAAAAGGAACATGAGAAGAACATACATAACATTGAATTATATTTAGAATTCTATATGATCACCAGCATTCATCCCCAAACTCTAAACAGGGTAGGTCGATTTTTTTACTTTTTTTAAATATCAAATTGTCCACCTATGCGAAAGCTGTGTGTTAGTATATTTAATACTGATACCAAAAACTAGATGTTTTAGTTGCACCATTGTTTGAGGAAATACCATCAAAGATCGTTTAATAAAATGCACAAGAAATCCTCGTTTTCCAAAAAATTAGCCTTTAGAAAATGAGAATTTTTAGTGAATTTTAGTAGACGATTTTTGATGCTATTTCCTCAATCTTGATTTAACGATTTAACTCTCTCTCTCTCTCTCTCTCTCTCTCTCTCTCTCTCTCTCTCTCTCTCTCTCTCTCTCTCTCTCTCTCTCTCTCACACACACATACACTTTTTTCTTTCTTTCCTTTTTTTCATATTTTCGTTCGAATTTGTTCGATTGAAACAGAGAGAAAAAGAACAGGAGATATTGATCAATGGGAAATAAGAGAGGGGAGAAAAGAGACAAAAAATAGGGGAGATTGAAGAAAGATAAGAAAAAGCACGATATTGGGAAATAGGGAGGGAGGGAGAGAGAGGGCATGGTAGAGATTGAAAGAGAGATGAAGGACAGGTGAGATTGAAAAAGAAAAAGAACCGGAGGGATTAAACAAGAGGGAATATCAAGGGGAGGGGGTGAACGAGAAGGAAAAAACGGAGAGTTTGAAAGAGAAAAAGGAACAGGGGGAGATGAAAAGAGAAAAAAAGAATAGAGGGTGGGGGCTGCAAGAAAAGATATAGAATGGAGGGGCTGCAAGAGAGTGAAAAAAGACGAAGAGATTAAAAAAGAAAAAAAGAATAGAGGAGATTGAACAAATATAAAAACAAGAGACATTAATATAATATATATCTTATCTCTTATTATAATGGAGATTCGATGTTTGTCTGTAACCGAAACTACGTCACTGCTTACGTCACAATATCCTCAGGAATTGCCTAAGTTTATCAATGAGTATTTAATTTATAGTCAAAATCATTAATACGTAGGATAGAATAAATCTTATCTATTAACGATGTTTCCATGAAAATCTGAGTTAGATTTGCCTCAAAACAGTCCATGTTATTGATGCGTTTAAAATACTGCAATGTGGTTTAAATATAATTAGGACATAAAGGTTTGCATAATATATTGGTTAATTTGCTAACCGCTTTTAACAAAATCGGTTTTAATAAATAAGTAATTGGTGTTATTGGTCTCTTATATAATTGTTTTATTCTCCAGCGTATTAAAATCAATCCTATGAATGATTTTATATAGAAACCAATTAAAATATATTTTTAAAAGTGTATCTTTTTATTTGCGTTCTTATTCAATTTCATTAGTCTTTATAACTTCATCACATTAGAATTTAATTACTTAGGCCCTGGGGACGCATATTCTTGCAAGTATATATGATATATAATATAGAGAGGAAAGGGCAGAGAATACTAAAACAAAAAAAGAAAAAAAAGAAAAAGAGAAATGAGATTGAGAGAGAGAAAGAGTGTTGGAGATTGAAAGAGATAAGGAGAGCAGAGGTGATTAAAAAAGAAAAAGACCAGGAGTTATTGAAGGAGAGCGATTAAATTAAATACTCATTGATAAACTTACGCAATTTCTGAGAGTATTTTAACGTAAGCAGTGACGTAATTTTTGTTAAAGACAGGCAGACAGAGAGACACCGAATCTCCATTATACTAAAACTAAAAGCGGCTACCCAGCGTTGCCTGGGTAGAGGAGGATTTTTTATTAGTCTCTCAGGCCCATTTATTACTAAATCGTGAGTTGGATCCCCGCAGGATGCCCCATTAAAATCCCCAGGAAAAAATACCTTGCGTTGATCCAGCCCCTCTAAAAACATCAATGCTCTTATCATTTAGATTTTATTTTTTAATTATCTTCACGAATATAAATCAAATCTTTATAATTCTTACTCAAAAAGCAAGACCTGGTGATAGTGAATGTGCATATATATATATTTACTTTGTCGTTAATTGTTTCGTAGTTTCTCTCAAGACATACATACACACACATGCTGCCTTTTATATATGTATAGATATATATCTTCTTATTATAATGGAGATTGTGTGTTTTTCTGTCTGTAACCGAAACTATATTACTACTCAAGTCACAATTCCCTTAATTATTTACGTCAAATTCTCCATGATTTCATTCTTTTAAACCTTCAGTTATTTATAAAAGTTGTTTTACATTATTAATACTGTTGACCATATCTACGTACTAATAACATGCAATTGTATTTATATATACAACAAAATAGCGGTTTACAGTTTGAACGAGAAGGCTAATTTGCATATTGATATTTAACATTTTATTTTAATAAATATGTGCCTGGTATTATTGATTTCTAATTGTTTGGTTTTATTTTAAGAAATATAAACAAAAATCTCGTGGATAAATCTTAAAAGAAATCTATTTAGAAGAAGAAAAAACTGTAATATTATCCTTTACTTCCTATTTTAACTAAATAGTTAAATTAGGAAAATTTACCAATGAAAGAGGGGAGTAATGGAAAATGATGGAATAGTAAGTTTCAAAGTTGTTCTATTTTTCGATTATACCCCCTGTGTTGCAGATCTTTTTATCTGCATTCTTAGTCAGTTTCATTAGCCTTTCTAATTTAATATGATATTTTATTATATCAAAACTTAAATACTTGCTAGTAATATATAATATAGAGGGGAAAGGACAGAGGATACTAAAACAAAAAAAACAAATGAGATTGGGAGATAGACAGAGGCAGAGAGAGAAAACAGAGAAAGAGACACAGAGAGAGAGAGAGAGAAGAGAGAGAGAGAGAGAGAGAGAGAGAGAGCAGAGCAGAGCAGAGGTGATTGAAAAAGAGAAAGACCAGGAGTAATTGAAAGAGAGCAAAGACTATTTTAGAAGAGAAAGCAGTTCTCTGCACCAACTATGAATATCGCCTAGTGGTAGTGCTCCTGATTTTGGCCTGTGAATGGGGCTACCATTTGCAATGCGACGTCTGCCCGGCATGAGACGGAGTTTTAGCCTCCTAAGTGTTTCTGTGAATCAAACGACGACAAGCTAACCAGCGGCCCCCATTGGCACCGAGTGTCCCCGGTCGCTAAACAAATTTTGAGTGACGCCTGTCATTCGAAACATGTGCGCCTAATGATAGAAGCGAAGAAAGGAAGGAAAAGGAAAATACGGAAGGTGAATGGCTGCACATTTCGATTGACTGGTCACATGTCTGGGTGGAGAGGGAGGGGTTGGGTTTGGTTTTAATATTTCTTAATGGAGTAAGGATTCGTTGTGATATTATTTTAAGCAGTGTTGTTTTTATTTCTCTTGCTGGAAAACAGAAAATGCGTCAGGAAGAGATAATAATACGTTAAGACGAAAGAGAAAAAGAAAAAAAAGAAAAGAAAGGGGAGAGATAGAATGTGTGTGTATGTGTTAGGGGGGAGTGAGTGAGAGAGAGAGAGCGAGGGAGAGGTACGGGGAGAGAGAAAAGGCTAAGGTAAGAGAATGTCAATAAGAGAAAAAGAGAGAAAGGGTCGAGAAGAAGAGGTAGAAGAGGAAAGAAAGAAAAAAAGAAAGAAAGAAAGAAAGGAGAGAGATAATGTGCGTGTGTATTATAGAGAGGGAGAGTGGGAAGGCTAAAGTAAAAGAAAGGATCGAGAAGAAGAAGAAGAAGAAGAAAAGAGAAGAGAGGAAATACGTGTGAGAGAGAGCGAGGGATATAAAGAGTAGGCTAAGGTAAAAGAGAGAAAGGGTTGAGAAAGGGAAGAAAGAAAGAAAGAAAAAAAGAAAGAAAAGAAAGAAAAAAGAAGACCAGAGCTATATTAAACGGTGACTAAGTTGAGTGTGGCTTGAATGAAAGGGTAAAAATACAGAAAGATTCGGAGAGAAAAAGAATGGTCAGAAACAGAAGAAGTGACAGATAAAGAATAATAAAGAAAGAAAGGGTCTGAGATACAGATGAGGTCATAAGAAAGAGAGGATAAAAGAGAAAGAAAAGGTCATAGACTCAGAAGGGGTGACAGAGAAAGAAAGAGTGTAAACGAGGAGAAAAATACATTGTGACTGTCCGTCTAATTTTTTGTATACGGGCGCATTTATCGAAATTAATTGTCCAAACGTCAAACTCTAAATTCGTGAAAAGAAATCTATTGATAATAGCGATTCGGTCTCTTTTTGTCTGGAACTGAAACTACGTCACTGCTTATGTCACAGTCATTTTAGGAATTAAGTAAGTTTGTCAATGAGTATTTTATCTATACTCGGTATCATTACTACATAAAAATATCAAGATTCTATGAAAAATCAATTAATTGTCGATACATATTCACCATTTAGATGAATTTAATTTTAAAATAGTTTTTTTTCCTAAAATATATTAGGGGAAATATTTTTTTACTAGATCGTCCCACCCCTTATTTAATTTGATGAAATCTGAACAAAATATATTTTACTCGTACGATTTTTAATTTTTTTCTCTAAAGATGAATCTGAATAAGTAAATCAGAAATTTTTAGAAACTTTTGGAGGTCCCTACTGTCGTAAAACAAAACAAATATCTCAGTGGAGTAAATATGACTTACTTACTTAAATAAAAGTAAGTAAGTAATTTAAAAAATATTAAGGCGGACAGGTCTGGCACCCAGTGGTATTAGGGCTACAACCTGGCCAAAGGGGCTCTGGCGAAAATCCAAAGGGCGTCTTCATCATCAGTTAGGAATCAACGGCTTTTGGCGTACTTGTCACTGCGTCTGTGGAAAGTCTGCAGCAAACAAAGGCGTCTCTTTTACCTGACTGGGATATGCATGCGGGGTTTGGGGACCGCTTGTAAATTTCAGATTCCCTTGTTACTCATTCCAGCAATTCACCACAGGAGCCGGCTCAACCAACTCAGGGTGAATGCCGTAACAGGAACAGTAATTAAAAATCGAGTGCTCAATAGGTTTTAAGTCATACTAATGATTTCTAAACAAATCTATTTGGTCCGTAGAGGGACCAAAACAGGTACTATCTCTCTGGAGTCAAACCTATTCACAAGGAAGGCACGAGATGTAATGCTTATTTCCAAGTTCAAATCCTGGACGAAGCTGTTTGCATTTTACATAGCGTTAATACCCTTGATAAAGGTATGCATCCAACTATTTTCTCTCCAAGTGTGAGTAAATAGTAGGGCAGACTGAGCCCTTCAACCTTGTTTAAGACAAACTGTCTCGGTGAAAGAAAACTCTGAATTCAAACCTGTTAAACTCCGTTTAAAAAATGATTTATGTCGCAGTCTACTCGTTCGGAAGATTTAGGTAAATATACAAGGTGCGTTAAAAAAGTATCGAGATTTTTGTACTTATTGACACACCTTGTATTCTGAAAAAATGTTCGTTCCATTCATTAATGTTCTTTGTCAGAATATGTGTATCAAAAATGTACCAAGTTTAAAGTTGTATTTACCTAGATAGAAATGAAGAATGAATGGAACGTGATTTTTTTTCAGAATACAAGGTGTGTCAAAAAGTACAAAAACCTTGATACTTTTTTGACACATCTTGTATATCTCTCTAGGTCAAAGTGAATTTGTATGTAATGGCAATAAAGAAGAAATGTACATTTTCCAAAGCTTCAGAACTCGAGCCTCACTATCTGGTGCAGTTTGATATCACACTCAAGACATTATACTAATTATGGTTCACAACTTGTGCATCAGTTGAATAATGATGATCCCACCTATAAGCATGTTTCATAATTTAAGTCCACCAGCAAGAATATCCGCCTTCCGAGCGTAAAAATTCAAGTTTTAATGTAATGAAATATATCATTTTATAAAGACAAACGAAATTAAATAAGAACACATATAAAAAGATAAACACTTATTTTAGTTATATTTTAATTGCTATCTATATAAAACCCTTTATAGTATTGATTTTAATACGTTGGAGAATAAAACAATAATATTAGAGATCAATAACACCAAGTGATTATTTATTAAAACCGGTTTTGTTAAAACCAGTATGCAACTTAACCATACCATATATTATGTAAACTTTTATTTCTTAGTGATATATAAGACACATTGCAGGATTTTAAATGCACAAACAACATGGACTGTTTTGAGGCAAACCTAATTCAGATTTTCATAGAGACATCGTGAATAAATAAGATTTATTCTATCCTATGTATTAGTGATTTTGACTATAAATCAAATACTCATTAATAAACGTAAGCAATTCCTGGGGGTATTGTCACGTAAGCAGTGACGTAGTTTCAGTTACTGACAGACCAACACCGAATCTCGTTTATAATAAGATTTTTGCTGGTCTCATTTTTTTACGTGTAAACCAAAAGTGGACAATTTTCGCCTCTACCGATATATGTTAGTTCTTATGTGCTATATGTGTTTTCACGCGTTTATATTTGTATATCTCAGAAAAAAGATAGATTGATAGATACAGAGAGAGAAAGAGAGAGAAGAGAGAGAGAGAGAGGAGGACATACAGAGAGACTGATGATTACTCCAGTTTGCATCACCGCAGGAGTCTCACATTGACTGGTCACACGGGAAGCCTATATAAAATGGGTCTACGGAGACCGCGCAATGATGAACAGATGTAAATACAGGTAAAGACCAGAAAACATCGAATGTGTATACACACACGCGCGCAGGCGTACACACATGCACACACACGCACACACACATGCACACAATTGCAAAAAGGGGGAAAAGTGAGGGAGCATTACATATAAACAGAGAGTCAGGGATGTCCGACCACACTGACTGACAATCGAATTTACGCATGCGCATATGAACAAAATAAGCGCCTATTCTCTCATTAATGATCGGGTTCTCACTTCCTAAAATGGCAGACCTGCTACGCACACACTTACAAGGAGACAATACTTGGTCTATTTCGATTCTTATCATGGTCCATTTTCACGACTTCTCAGCCTATCTACCTGTCTGCTACACATTCGCTTTTTTCTCCCTCCATTTAACATGGTCGTAACACCTTGCTACTTTGTTCAAATACAACAAACAAAAAATGTCCGAAATTCATCCCTGCACGAGAACATGTTAATAAAGAAAAATAAAATTAAAATAAAAATCAATGAAAGCCTTTAAAAATGTTAGCGGACAAAGAAGAAACAAGAAACGTGCAACCAGACTGTATTAAAAGAAACTAGAAGACAAACGAACGGCCATTTTGTAATAAGCCACCATTGTTTTGTTATGTTTTGTTTTAGAAAAACAACATCCAAAAAGCGAGAATATCTTTGCATTTTATTTCCAGGTTTATTTTTCAAAGACAAAATTCTTAGGTTTTTTTGTTATTGTTTTTGTTTTGGGGTTTGTTTGTTTTTTTGTTTTGTTTTTTACTCATTTTTATCGCCTGTAATATTTGTGGTGTTCAGAATAGACTGACAAATTCTGTCTCTTTTCTTGTCGTATGCTGTATCTTTTATTAACGGCTTGGATTTTATGGCCAATAAACGAGCAGAGAAGGCAAGAATGGATTGTGTTCTGTCGGACAAGCACTGAGCATGCGCACACCTGTTGCCTCGAAAAGAATCGGCAGAAACAGAGAGAACTAATAATTATTAGAGGATAAGGAGAAAAAGAGAAAAACATTGAGAGAGAGAGAGAGAGAGAGAGAGGGAGAGGGAGCGGGAGAGAGAGGGGAGAGAGGGAGTGGGAGAGAGAGAGGAGAAGAGTGGAGAAGGGAGACAGATTCAAATATTAAAAAAAACTACGGCGTATAAAAAGACCTGACAAAGGTAGATTTTAATTACGAGACGGAAAAAATACAACTAAATCTTTGACAAAATCCAGGAAAAAAATGCCAGAGAAACATTGGTGAATGAATGACACACAGTTGACAAAGACAAAAAGAGTATCATATGCATTCAACAAGACACACACACACACACACACAAACACACACACACACACACACATATATATATATATATATATATATATATATATATATATATATATATATATATATATATAAATGTAAGGTAATACAAATGACTGGTAAGTAAGGGACGATTCTATTTAGGATCATCAGATCTCACTTTACAACCATACTGTATACTCATGTACGTGCAAACATATATATTCATACAAAGATTTTTATAAATCCCTAAAAAGAGCACACTGTATAATAATTCATAAATTAAATCATATACAGACCAATATTTAACTTTCAAAGAAATAAAAACTTAACAAACTGTCATCCCGTCACGTTTTGTTAAGTTTTTTTTAAGTTATATATATATATATATATATATATATATATATATATATATATAAGCGTGGTAATAATATTTTGATGAATATATATATATATATATATTCATCAAAAAGTTACTACCACGTTTTCAGTGTAGTAGCATAAGTAGTTAATCCAAAAGGACTCAATATATTTCGTAAAATAGAGAGCATTTATTGTTGTAGAAAAAAGTTTTTTCTCTCTACCGCGGTTTTGGTGATTTTGGAGTTCTACTGAGGAAGATGTACCTTGAACACCGAAACCGTGGTAGAGAGAAAAACTATTTTCTACAAATATATATATATATATATATATATATATATAGTTGATTTAAACTATTGAATATGTTTAGTGGTAAAAGTAGTTTGCGTCAGGTGCAATTAAGACATGATAATGGCCACAACCGCATCTCGGAAAAATGTGTAAATGCCACAAAGAGTTAAATGTTTGGCAATGGTAGTCTACTGCGATTGTTATAGAAGAAAAATACCGTAATAAATTTGGTTGGTGGTTGGTTGGTTGGTTGGTTGGTTGGTTGGATTTTACTGTATGTCAACACTTAGATCAATATACATATTTACCAACCCCTTTGCACGAGTAAGATGTGATACAAGATCAATTTCTTAAGCAGAGTTTAACAGGTTTGAATTCTGAATTTTCCTTCTCTTAGACTGGTTTTCTAACTAAGCTTAAAGAGCCTAGTCTGCTCTAATATTTACTCATAGCTGGAGGGAGAGTAGTTGGATGCATACTTTTCCCAAGGGTATTAGCGCTATGTGAAATGCAAATAGCCTCGTCCAAGATTTGAACTCGGGTGTACTAGTCCATTTTCTACGTTTCTAAGCATTACACCACGCACCTCCGCATTATATTAATTTATGTCGAAAACAGTTTTGTTTGTCTGAATTTTTAAGATCAGGTTTGATAATTTGTTGCAGGTTCAATCCTGGCCAAGGGTGATAATGACATAGAATACTTAACATAGGTTAACACTTGTATCCGGTCATGGTCACCGGAATGAGGACAGTCTACCCCAATGTATGAATTAAAGGTTTCGATTCGGAGTTCCATGAAGTCTCCCGATTACGACATGATGCTCTCGAGTTCGACAATAGGTTACCGTGTTCGACAAGAAACACCCGAAAAAGTCCGTAGGGCAGACCGGCCAAAATGTTGTATATATAACAATAAAGATGAAGACAATAGACCGAAAAATCCAAATGATACAGAAGACATTTTTGTTTTATTTATTCTTGTTGGATTTTCAATTTTCTTTAAATTATTTTTATACAAATTTTTTAAATCTATTCAACCTATACATGGGACGCTCACAGGTACTTCCATTTCCATTGATCTGAGAGTAATGGAAATGAAGAGGTACCCCACACTCTGCATAGCTGAATTGTAACCTCACCACTAGATGCAGTTTAACATCATACACGAGCCACTAAGACTCTCAGCCACCGCCTTTTAGCATATAAATTAAAAAGGGCTTGGGGTTGCCATAAGAGCAATAGGGAGGAACAATTGCACAGAATTTGGAAATCACAGACACTGTCACAGTTGATGATGACACTGGTTCAATCGAAAAGTGCTCAGGTAACAGTGAAAGGAAAAATGAACGTCTCAGTCTTTATTCATTTGATGCCACCTTGACATTTCTATGTCCGGCATTTTTAGAAGCCCAGTTTCGTTAGACCGCTATTACATAGATTATATAATGACTGTCTGACGAAACTGGGTTCATTTATTGAGTTAACGGTCGAAATAAATTTATAATAGCCAAATTACGTTTTTGTTTTTTTTTTGTAAATATTTCTCTGTATATAATTAATTTATTAATCATCTTAATATATGGGGTGGGAGTTAAGCTTTCTGGGTGAGAAATTTGCTGGGGGTTGCGAATTACACTGAAATTGTAAGTTTCTCCTTAAAACAGATAGAGATCTAGCAGCCCTCATGTGTGTATGCATGTATGTATATATCTATATCAGTAAACATTCCATTCTTTAAAGTGGGTTGTGTTGAAGGTCCGGGTGGTAACGATTCTAACAGACCGTGATACAGCGAAACAGTACTATATGTGGATGACTATACATATATATATATATATATATATATATATGTGTGTGTGTGTGTGTGTGTGTGTGTGTGTGTGTGTGTGTGTGTGTGTGGTTAAGAATTAATGAATAAAATAAAAAATGAATGGAATAAATGAAAATTATTTTTTACAAAGGGACTTCTCCTAAAAGAATGAATATATATATATATATATATATATATATATATATATATATATATATGTGTATATATATATAAGATTTATCCAAAACTGGTAGTAAGGATGATTCTTATATGTGATTTCTAAGATCCACTGTACTAATATTGATGATCCAGTATGTATAAATACAGCGAATCATTAAATCACTAAAGAGAGCTCAATGTAAAATAACCTTTTAGATTATATACAGAGCAATATTTATCAATAAAGGAAGGAAGAACTCAATACAGTAATCCCATAATAAATTTATTTCGACGAAAATTGGGGCCCATATAAATCTAAGTTGATTTAAACCGGCTCCCCAAATTTTCGTCTCATCAGATGGGTCTCAATTCACTTATAGACAAGCATATCACAAAAACCCCAAAGAGCTGAATATATATAAATTCAAACAAAAACAAAAAATAATAAAAAAAATTATATATATTTTTAACAGTGTGGGATTGTAACCATAGAAACAGGAAGTGAATGAAAAAAAGAGATACATCTCAAAGTTGATTTCTAGGGTGTCCAGACAGACAAAAAAGTGACAGGACAGAAAAAACAGAGTAGTATATGAAAATATATTTAATTTTTTTTATTATTTTTTGTTTTTGTTTGAATTTATATATATTCAGCTCTTTGAGGTTTTTTGTGATATGCTTGTCCATAAGTGAATTGAGACACATCTGATGAGACGAAAATTTGGGGAGCCGGTTTAAATCAACTTAGATTTATATGGGCCCCAATTTTCGTCGAAATAAATTTATTATGGGATTACTGTATTGAGTTCTTCCTTCCTTTATTGATATATATATATATATATATATATATATATATATATATATATATATATAGTTTCGTATATCTATAAATAAAGACTGGTCAATATCAGTGATATAGCATTTATTCATAGGTAGAGTTGTTTCATTATTTTTATTCTTTATATATTCTTGTTTTTAAGTTATTTATTCTTATTATTATTGCTTGTATTTTTTCTTTTACTAGTCTTTTATTTGCTTTTTATTAGGTTTTATTTTTTATCAATGTGTTCTATTTATAATCATTTTTAATTAATTTCTCAATTTATCATTCATTTATGCTCTTATAATATGTTTATATACCTTTTTTATGCAAAATGATTTTAATCCCCTCTCGGACAAAAATAGGTTGTGGATTTTATTGCACTTCGGTCTTTGCTGGTCTCCATCAATTTCCCTTTATAAAAAAACGCGCGCTCGGTCGATGAATAAACAAACAGATAAACAGACTGGCAGACAAGTTGTTTTTTTTTTTATATTACGGCATGTCAAGCTTTGTTGAATTATTTTATTTTATTTTGGATTATTTTATGCCGATGACGTTTTGTTTTATTCATTCTTGTTGGGTATTCAAATGTTTTTTAAAAATCAATTTTTATCACGTTTTCTAAACCCATTTTTTAAACTATTTAACCCACAGATGGGAACCTAACAGGTACTACGACTCCAATAGACAGAATCTTCTTTATATATATATATATATATATATATATATATATAAGGTGATTAATACAAAATCTGGCTAGTTGTCAACACTTGTGAAAATAATGACAATTGGCCAGATTTTGTATTAAAATAGGGAGTTACGTTTCAATCAATCAGTACTATCTCTCTCTCTCTCTCTCTCTCTCTATATATATATAATATATATATATATATATATATATATTATTTCTCTGTTCTCTTTCACTTTCTCCTTTGTTCCACCTCCATCTCTCTCCCCCTCTCTCTCTCTCTCTCTCTCTCTTTCTCTCTTTTCTGTTTTATCTACCTCTATCGACCCCCCTCTTATATCTTTGTTCCTCTCTATCTATCTGTCCACCCCCTCTCTCTTCTCTCTCTCTCTATCTATCTATCTATCTCTATTCATCTCTCAGTTCCCCTCTCTCTCTCTCTCTCTCTCTCTCTCTCTCTCTCTCTCTCTCTCTCTCTCTCTCAGTTCCTCTCTCTCCTCTCTCTCTCTCTCTCTCTCTCTCTCTCTCTCTCTCTCTCTTTAAACTTCTAACGTTAAAAGTAAGCAGGCAACAAAACATATATATATATATATATATATATATATATATATATATATATATATAATCACCGTCACAATAGATCGGCTCTAATGTCTAATCTCGTATCTGTTTTCATGAAAATCACCCACTTTGATTCATTCAGGGTCAGTCATCCCAACAATCGTTTGGTCGGCCATGAAATCGCCGGTCTTAGCCAAGCTTCTAAGTCACATTTTTTGTTGCCGCGCCTAAATCACACACACACACACACAGCCACCTCTACCCGCACACATATAAAGAGAGGGAAGAGGGAGGGAGACAGAAGGAAATAAAACAACAACAACAACAACATATAAATGCATAAATAGACCCAGGTAGAAGAAAGAAAGAAAAAGAAACAAAACGAAGATAAAAAAAAATAAAACACGCAGACGGGTCTACGATTTCAGTTGGATTCCAATTCGGTTGCAATTGTAGACGCCATAAAAGAGACAAGACAAGGACCTCACCTTGCATCGCCTTCCATCTACACACTCTAACCAACCAACCCCCCACATTTAGATTTGCTTTAAATGTTTATGATCAGTAAAATAAATCAAAAGACAAATGAAGAAATAACAAAGAAAGGTAACGTGTAGAGGTAGGAATGTTAGGATGAAAAAAAAACGACTTATCAAGAAAATAAACTGAGATATAAAAAAAGGGTCCAACTGACAAGAGAGAAAATATAAATATATATATATATATATATATATATATATATATATATCTTTCCCCGTTGAGAAAGAGATTCTATTTGGTTAGACGGGTAGGGGTTAAAACGGAGAGGGTAACAGAAAGAGAGAGAGGGGGGATAGTGACAGACAGAGAGAAAGAGAAATAGAGAGTGAGTGAAAGAGAAGATTGGGAAAGAGAAGAGGGTGAAAGAGGAAGAAACAAATGGATATATACACAGATCTTTCCCCGTTGAGAAAGAGATTCTATTTGATGAGACAGGGAGGGAGGGTTCAGACGGAAATATTCTCTATTAGAGAGAGAGAGGGGGGGGAATGAAAGAGCAAGAGAGAAAAAAGAGAGATTAAAAGAGAGGGCGGGATAGTGAAAGAGAAGAGAGTGAAAGCGGATGAGACAAATGCATAGATACACAGATCTTTCCCCGTTGAGAGATTCTATTTGATGAGACAGGGAGGGAGGGTTTAGAAGGAGATGTAGTCTATTAGAGAGAGAGAGAGAGATTGAGAGATTTATTTCTCATATTATTTCTTTCTGTTTTTTTTTTCCTTTTCTCTCCTTTTCAAAGAGTCTCACAACAGAAATACAAAAATGTAGAAAGAGCTTCTATTTGGAGCGACAAAAAGAGAGGGTGTAAACGGAGAGGCTGTTGCAGAGGTAGTCTATTAGAGATGGAGAGAGAGAGAGAGAGAGAGAGAGAGAGAGAAAATGAGAGAGAATAATAGAGACAAAAATGAGAGAGAGAGAGAGATATATATATATATATATATATATATATATATATATATATATATATATATATATATATATATGACAATGAAAGAGCTTGAAACAAACCAGAAAAAAAAGAAATTAAAAACAAAAATAGAAGTATAAAAAGGAGCATTTCTTTTTCTTTCTTTCTTTCTTTCTTTCTTTCTTTTTTTCCTTTTCAACGACCTCACACATGGAAAAAAAAACAAAGCTTTGTCTTTTGACTTATGTGTTTTGTCATCGTAATTCAGAATGCGACGTTTTATCTCTGGAGAAATCGTAAAACGAACAAAGCCGCACAAAGACAAAATCTGTCATCAGCAGAAATAGTTTCAGATACTGAAAGACTTTTAAAGTTAGGGGAAAGGACTCGTTTCCGTGATCCTAACACCCTTCGTTACCCCCCCCCCTCCCCCCAATCCTCACACATTCAACCTGAATTAGAGCAATAGCAATGATCAGTTGAGAAATATTCACGGTTACCTAAAATTCTGAACGTCATCCCCGTTAGTTTGGCTGGCTCAAACCAGTCGGTTTTCCATTTTATTGGCCTTCTAGAAAAATCGAAGCATGCATTATTTGGATTTTTCGGACTATTATCTTAATCTTTATTGCTATGTACACAACTTTTCGGCCAATATGCACTCCGGTCTTCTTCAGGTGTTTCTTCTCGAACTCGGAAACCTTCTCTTCGAACTCGGGAACCGTCTTGTCGAAGTCTGGATTCTTCATGTCGTAATCGAGAGCCTTCACGGAACTTTGAATTTCGATCACACCTGAAGAAGGCCGAGAGCACATCGGCCGACATGTTGTGTATATTACAATAAAGATGATGGACAATAGTCCAAAAAACCTAAATAATACAAATTATCAAACCTCATCTCAATAATCCAGTCAAATATGAAAATATGCTTAATATACACAGTATTAAAACCAAAAGATATATGCTCTTGGATCAGCTAAATGGCAAGAACAGTGTTTGAATTCAAGCTACATTTTACCATAAAATTGATTACCGTATATACTCGCTTAATGAACGTCTTCATATAATAAACGACTTCGTATAATGAATGAACCTAATTTTTAACCACAAAAAGGTGTTTTTATCATATATTGCATGTAATGAACGATCCCTAATTTCTAACCACAAATAGTTGTTTTTATCATATATTGCATTTAATGAATGACCCCTAATTTTTAGACGCAAATAGTTGTTTTTATCATGTATTGCATGTAATGAACGACCCCTAATTTTTAGCTATAACAAAGGTGATCTTATAATATACTACATGTAATGAACGACCCCTAATTGTTAGCTACAAAAAGGTTTTTTTTTATATCATATATTGCATGTAATGAACAACCCCTAATTATTAGCCACAAAAGGTGTCTTTTTCATATATTGTATGTAATGAAAGACTCCTAATTTATAGCCACAGATTGTTTTTATCATATATTTCTTGTAATGAACGACCCCTAACTTTCCTGGTCAGTGCGGATGGGAGACCTCCGCCGAATCGAGAGTTTGATCATTACTGTCTGCGTCCTTCGTGCCCGGTGGCATCATTTTTTATCAAACGCCACCGTGTGTCTTCGGTGTAAAATCAACTCAGTAAAGCAAGCCGTGGTCACGAGATATTTGCGCTGGCGACGTCCGTGAAGCGATCACCCCAGACCACCCTCCGGACTGAAAGAAGCATTTTGCTGGTCAAAAAAAAAGTGGCTAATGACGGTGAAATGTTTACCACGTACCCCACGTGTACGGGTTAGGCACAAGGCCATATTAATGTGGGACCACCCACAAGCCGTGACTCATGGGTGGCGGTCCAAAGAATGCGTTGATCCCATCGGCATTCCCCTTCAAGGGGGCGCCTCAGGCACTGGGCAAAAAACCCAGCCCTGCCCCTTTAAATTGAGGGTACAGGTATTGCCTTGGGGGATAGCCCCTGGGATCAACGCTTTTAATTACTTTATCGATCCAGCGGCCGAAACTCAATGGACTCCCGGCTGGGCCAGGAAATTATGACGGTGAAGGCTGAGCTTGAACGAAATATCTGCCCTCGTGCCGACTGATTTCGCCGCTGAACCGTGACTGGCTGGAGATCTCACATTCGCTCGCATTCGTGCGGGAGTCAGCAAATTCCATAGATAGATTTGGTTCAACCCACCTCGGGTGAATGCTGCCACAACAACAACCCTAACTTTTAGCTAAGCTAGCCTATAAAATATTTCTTCAACATCCAAAAGATATAACACTTATTTTAATGTTATTTTAATTGATTTCTATATAAAATTATATATAGCATTGCATTTAATACGTTTGAGAATAACATATTAGTATTAGAAATCAGTAACAGCAAATAATTATTTATTAACTCCAGTTTTGTTAAATTCATTATGCAATTTATTCCCAACACATACTAGATAAATTCTTATTTCTGAGAGATATATAACACATATTTTAGGATTTTAAATGCATCAATAATATGGGCAGTTTTGCGGTAAATTTAACCAGCTAGACTTTAACAGAGATCATCGTTAATAAATAAGATGCTGATTAAGATTAAATAATGACTATTTAATAATCTTTGAGAATATAAATGAAATAAATAAGGAAATCGTGACGTCCATGATGACGTAGTTTCGGTTACAGACAGTTACATAATGTCCATTATAATAAGATATTTATGTATATGTGTCCGTGTCTGTGTCTATGTGTAGACTGATGGTATTTGAATTACTGCGAAAAGGATCAATATAGAAGAACTAGCCATATGTTACTTGTCGGGACATCGTCGATATTAAATAATGGAGCGTGGTTTACCGAGTGCTTCGGCTGTCAAAACGTAAATTGATCGACAAGCAATTGTTTTGTATTGGCCACATGATCTAAAGAATAGCGTACTCAGCAGTGTGAGGAACTGTTGGTCCTTTTTGAATTGCCAAATCGTGACCCTGTTAAATCAGGTGGTCGACACACTCCCTGCCTGCAAAATGTCATATCATTGATTGCTGTCAGCAAATGGCAAATAAAATTGTTGCTCCGAATTTATTTATTGTTTATATTACACGCCAACCCATCCCTCTCCAACGTACCGAGAGTCATTTTGCGACTCTTGCTAAAAATCTACGCTTATATTGTGTAAACAGTTGACTTATTAGAAGACCAAACGCGAGATATCGTTGGTTGGTTGGTTGGATTTTATGTCATGCGAAACCGTGTTGGGTTATTTTATGCCGAAGACATTTTGTTTGATTCATTCTTGATGGGTATTGAAAATTATTTTCTTTAAACTCAATTTTCAACACATTCATTTTTAAATTGTTGGTTGTTTTGGTGGGTTGGTTGCCTGGATTTTACGGCATGTCAACTGTTCTTGTGTTATTTTATGCCAAAAACATTGGTTGGCTGCTTGGTTGGCTGCTTGGTTGGTTGGTTGGATGGATTTTACGGCATGTCAACCTCTGTTGGGGTATTTTCTGCCGAAGACATTTTGTTTTATTCAATCTAGATGGGTATTGAAAATTCTTTTCTTTAAACTCAATTTTTTTTCAAAACAGATTTTTTTTTAAACTCGCTGGTTGGTTGGATGGATTTTACGGCATGCCAACCCTGATTGGGTTATTTCATGCCTTTTTAAACTCATTTTTACTATTTAACCCATAGATGGGACCCTAACAGGTACTTGCACTCCGTGTAAGTGTGAACCTGGGATTAATGACGATGAAGGTGTACCCCGAACTCCCCAGAGCTTTTGGAACTTCACTATTAGATGCAGTTTACCGTCATATCCAGGACGCTAAGACCCTCTGTTACCTCATTCTAGCACATATATAGTAAAAAGGGTTGGGGTTTGCCATGAGAGCAATAGGGTTGGGAGAATAATATAGGTGGTAGGACTTGACGTTATCAGCCAATTGATCAGAGGGACTTCTCCAACTACCCGTATAGACAAGTAAGAGCCAAAGTGGAGTGTTGCATGTCATGAATTGCTCAGCCACCAGGTTTCCGTCCTTAAGCATCACGGATAACCACCCACGGTTAACAGGTAGCCACGTTGGTGGGATTTTACCCCGCTGCAGAGTTGCAGTCGGTGTATTCTACTGCGTCCTTATTTCTGAACGATCCTCATATATATATATATATATATATATATATATATATATATATATATGGGAATAAAAAGGCCTTAAATACTAGGGGTATCGTGATTATGGACCTGCCTAGAATCACCTTGTACCAAGAAACTTCGTAACCCAACAAAGTATATATATATATATATATATATATATATATATATATATATATAGTTTTTTTTTTTCTATTGATATTCTACTCCATATATATGAACATATGTGTATATATGTTAATACATATATACATATATATGTGTGTTTGACAGACAGACAGTAAATACATGTATGCATGTTTTTAAACTTTATTTATATGCATATTTGAGTTATCTGTTTTGATTGAACCCTATCACGGAAATATTTTATATTATTCACCTATATATATATATATATATATATATATATATATATATATAAGGAGCTGATGGTAGGTGTGGCGCTCCACCTCAGATGCTAAAAACAATCTCCTTGGTCTAGCGCTATTGAAAAGGGGATAGACTCCCTCGCTGACTGGCTGATACCGACTTTAGGCCGCCCCGTCTACTTTACTTTATATATATATATATATATATGTGTGTGTGTGTGTGTGTGTACTGTTGTTAAAACTTATATTTGAAATCCAATTCTATATTTAGTTACAATTAATGTATAAATAGAAACTGAAGGTTAAACTATTTTAATTAATTTAATCACCTCATTGGTGTCACCCCCCCCCCTAGGCGTCCTATATGCCTGGCTTTGACCAGATTAAGCTAAGATTAATAAATCCCTAATACTCAGATCAATACTTAGGAACAGTAGTTAATGTAAGCAATCTGAGGCCTATGTGTCAGACTAAAACAAAGCTTAGTAAAATTTAAAGATTTAAAGTCAACTCCCGCTGAAAGCACCGGTTCCTATCAGAGCCCCGGAGTTAAGCAACGATGTGCCTGTTCAGTCCTGAGATGAGTGACCACTTAGGAACATAGTTAATGTAAGTAATCTGAGGCCTGTATTGACCTCTGGGTGTCGAGTTATTTAAACTGGTGGGTGGGAAAAAATAAATATTCCTGGGGGTCAGAAGGGCTCGATGATCGAGAAGGACAAACATACGGAATGATGGGAAGAGAGAAGAAAAGAATGAAGGGCGAAAGAGAGGAGAGAATTAAAAAATATAGAGGCGGAGCTCGAGGAAGTGAGGGAAAGATCTATATATTAATACTGGTGTTCCTTAATCCTCCGACCGTTATCATCTTGCAACAAGCTCTGCTTAAAAATGAGACCATCCAAATCGTCCAATATGAAATGTAAAATATAGATTATCTGGTGTTGCTTATTCACGGAATTCTTATTTCATATGGCCATCGTCACTTCGGCTAAATAATAGACCATTCCGTTTTTATTATAAAGAAACAAACGACATGCTACACAGAAAAATATAATAAGAAAGAAATAAAGATAGTTGAAGAAGATAGAGATGGGAGTGAGAACGCGAAAACAATAACGCTAACCTGTTTCAATTGAAAGAAGTGTGTGTGTGTGTGTGTGTGTGTGTGTGTGTGTGTGT
>CM042152.1:55689569-55717069 GCA_023376005.1 Doryteuthis pealeii
AGCATTCGTAGATCTAAGAAGTTCTCCCTTTCTACCCAGGCGATACTGGGTCGCTTCTAGTCACATAATATGCGAACACAGCAAACAGGCATAAAGAAGTACAGAACGAGGATGACTGGTTAAAAATGAAACCGTCCAAATCGTTCAAAATGAAATGAAAAAATGTACATCCTGATTATCAGGTGTTACTTATTCGCTGAATTCCTATTTCTTATGAGTGTCGTTAACTCAGATAGATAATGGACCATTCTGTTTTTATTATGAATAAATAAAGAGATGAAATATGACATGCTACACAGAAAAAATATAATAAGAACGAATGAAATTTTTAAAAAGAGAGTAAGGAATAAATAGAAAGACTGGTTGAGCGCACGGAAGCGATAACGCTATTTTGTTTCAATCGAACGTTATGAAAAGATGAAAAGAAGGAAAGAAAGAAAAAAAGAGGGAAAGATAATTAAATCAAGATTATTATAGTTTTTACATATTGAACTATTTAGCAATATCTCTTAAGTAAACATATCATACGTGGTAATAATTAAATTATCATATCGTGTTATATCAACAGATCTTACTAATAATAATAATAATAATAATAATAATATGATTACGACCATAAACAAAAGAACGATTACTGCCAATTATGCTGATTCGAATCAAGAATCCAAGTAATGCTAATTATTTTTGAACGGGCTTGTTTTTTCAATAGAACTAAATCAAATCTTTATTTAGACTGAAGAACCTCCTCCAGCCGCGTTCCGTGCCGAATTGTCTGGCATTTTCGCCTTTTCTTTGAGGCCGTACCTAATTAAGCGTCGATATAGATCTTAGACAAACACAGAGGTCCGGGGTCAATGTTGGCCAGGCGCGATTTTCCGTCCTTAAGGTGAGCGTAGCTTGTTTACTCTCGATAGTGATGGCGTCTGCACGAGGAGACCGCTAATCCCACCAAGGATTTGCTTTCGTGTGGATTACTGAGAGAGAAAAACCCTCCCACCCCCCACACTCACACCTTCGATCGGTGCTAATTCGCAGCCAAGTCAAAGAAGATAGAACGAATAAGTTCTTGCTAATGCTGCTGAGATCACAGCTAAAACAACGGCCGAGGGTCCTTCATGCCAAATCAAGGTCGGTGGTTGTACTTTTGAAAAGACTTGTAGAGAAACAAACAAAAGAATATTGTTATTAGCGGGGGGGAATCAACGGGGAGGGGGGAGATAGCAACAGCTTTTTGCTACCTCAACACTTTATAATCCTAAACTTTCAAAATACTTATATGCCGTCTTTATTGTTACCTAATACTTTTTAATGAGTAAAAATACCGTTCATATATATATATATATATATATATATATATATATATATATATATATATATATATATATATATATATATATGGAACTTAGCACATAACATCCAACTCAATTTCTCATTTATTTCACACTTTACCCATGCTTCAAACTAAATGCAAAAAATATATATTATAGACATGTATATACAAGGTGTTTCATAAAAGTATCGAGATTTTTGTACTTTTTGACACACCTTGTATTCTGAAAAAAATAACCTTCCATTCATTTTTTCATTTCTATCTTAGTAAATACAGCTTTAAACTAGGTACTTCTTTGACACACCTTGTATTCTAAAAAAATAATGAATAAAGTTTTTGCAAGTTTTTAACAGATTTTCTATTTCTTTGTCCTTGTCATACCAATAGATATAACTACTCATGAGCGCTTTCATTCTTTATTTTCCTGGATGTCCAATACGAAAATCCTTCAAGATTTTTTTTTAAACTTATGGTATTTCCACCCGATGTCTATATAACAATATACCGTTACATATAGAAAAATATTATTTCGTATATTTTCCTTCTAGTTCCTTATCTCATTCTTTTTCTCGGAAATGAATTTATCAAATTTTGCTTTGAACCTTATTTATTCCAAGGTAACTGGTAGTTATCTTACTGTGTCACAGAAAATTTTTAATATCCATTTCGGAACTCCGAGAAGCAATAAATGTCTCTTCTAATGGTTCTCTTATTGTGGAATTAGTCTCGACAAACCATCAGCGTGTGATATTTTCTTACATGGTAAGAACTCCATTCTCAAAGAGTAATTTAACAAAATGGTTCCTCATCTTTGTAGGCGATTAGCTGAATGTGTAGGAATTCCTTTTTTCGAGCCGAATATAGACACTAGTCGGCGGTGGTCAGTTTTAAAAATGAAATCTCTCCGTGTATGAATTTGTGAAATTTCTTAACAGCAAATATCAGGCCTAACCCCTCTTTTTTCAATTTGTGAATAATTAGTTTCTGCCGGGAGCAAAGTCCTTGAAACATGGTGTACGGACTTTAACTGACCATCTCTTTCTTTGTGTAAGAATACGACTCCTAGGCCCAGATTACTCGCATCGCTTGCCATATAAATCTCCTTATTAGGGTCGTAATGAATGAGAGTTAGGTCCGACGTCAATGAAAAACATTTATAATTTAGCATGGAACGAAATACATTTTTATCAAAGTGTAATTCTAAAAATAAAAATAAAATAGCAGGAGCATAATTCGATTTTTATGATGATCCTTAAACTTGAATCAAATAAGATATCCCATTATCAATTAAGAGATTAATTACGTACAAAAATGTTATAGACAATCCAACGTAGTTTCTAATTTATTTTACACTTTACTCATGCTTCACACTAAATCCTAAAAATATATATTACAGACATATATATAGATAACAAACATATATACAGATATAATATACATGTTATAATGTCATGATCAAATCCAACACCAGGCTTCGAGTGAGGCAGATAAAGAAAAAAGGCAAACTGTTAACCAAGAAACTAGATACCAGCATGATTAAGATTAAAAGCGCCAGGGAGACCAAGAAGTCTCTCTGAACAAGAGACTAACTGGGGTTGTACCGGGTACTGTAGGAGTACTATAGAGGAAAAATGGAACAGTTTTAAATCAATCGTCTGCGAAGTATCCAGCGAGAAACAGCACGGAACTAGGAGAACTCATTGACAACAGGAACTTAGCTAGATCTAACATGCTTGACAGGATCACTAGGACTTCCAGAGCCAGATATGAAGCCTGCTGCCAACTCCTCCAACGGAGATGTAGAGAACTAAAAAATAAATGGGGACGACAAAAGCGTCCGAACTCCAGTCTCTCCAGACTCAGGTGACCACAACGGTTTTTACCAGCTTTTTTACTAGCTTTTAAATAGCTAGACAAAGAACAAAAACCAAAAACTAAAGAAAAAAAGAATTAGCACCTCTAATAATAATAATTGTTCCAATAGCTCAGACGGTAAAGTGTTCGTCTGGGAACCTCAAGGTTCCTGGTTCGATACTGGCCCTCACCAACTCAGCGTATGAGTAGCTACAGGCATCTGTGTGGTAAAGTGTGGAACTGATGGTAGGTGTGGCGCTCCGTCTCAGACGCTAAAAAACAATCTCCTTGGTCTAGCGCTAGTGAAAAGGGGATAGACTCCTTCGCTGTCTGGCTGATACCGACTTTAGGCCACCCGACAACTTTACTAGAGAGAAATTGAAGGAGTGTCTTTAGATTGATTGGTTATAGTGAAATGCCAAACCGTCTAGGGATATTTTATGCCTAGAGGTCAGGGAATCGTTCATATTTACAATTTGTTTGTAATTGTAATTGAGGAGGAAGGCTGAAAGTACATGTATTTGGGATACAACACCCTTGATTTTAGTCAATCATTATAACACCGGCATCTTCAATTGTAACATCTCGCTAATATGAAAGGTTTAATAGAAAAATCCCAACTCTAAATCCTTTTCTGTTTTGTTTAATAAAACAGTTTTGAATAATTTTGATATTTCAGACTCGTTACCACTAGATCAAGGCACACTAAGCAGCATAAATGCCACCAGAATTATTGGGAGAAATAGGATTAAATGTAGAAAAAATAAAATGGAAGAAAATTACATATTCTAAAATAGGAAATATGTCATAAAGAACGTTATTACTTACTTTAAGCTGCTAGAAGCGCCAAAACTCGTGGTAATGATATTTTTAGCTCCGAAACTACGTTTGAATTCAAGGTTATCGTCAGATGATGACTTATTTTAAGGTAATTAAAAAGACACCTAAACAAGGCCCGAGGTTACAGTGGCCTGAACATTGTGTTTATACATACTATAATATAGATGAGGACAATAGTCCGAAACATCAAAATTATTTAAAACTTGTATTATTTGGATTATCCGAACTATTGTCCCCATCTTTATTGTTATCTGCACAAAGTTTCGGCCAATGTGCCCCCAGCCTCCAAATAATACCAATTATCAAGCCTAATCTCAAAAATTCAGATAATATTATTTAAAACTGTTTTATTAAAGATGACTGACAAGAATTTAGTTGAACTTATTATTAATCTGTTCGAAATATCAAAATTGTTTATATCAAGCCTCGTCTCATAAATACAGACAAAAATAGTTTGTGAACGGGCATTTTAAAAAATCAAACACTTTTTATGAGGTGTCAAACGAAAAGACTTAAACCTACGGATCTTAATAATTTTTACTGTCAAGTTGGTTATATCTATTTGCCTATGTGATAAGCAAGAATGAAGAGGAAATGATTTCAGAATTATCCTTTTATGAAAGTTATTTTGTTAAAAAAAATTTTTTTTAAAGATTTATTTAAAAAAATAAATAATTCCTTCAATAGATAAACAGTTTGTGTTAAAGGCGTAATTTTATCAAAATTATTCTATCAAAAAAGAAAAAACACCCTCTGGGCGATGAAAAATATAATTTTTTAAAGATCCTTAAATCTGAATTAAATAAGATATGCCATTATTAATTAAGAGATTAATTACATACAACAATGTTATAGACAATTCAACTCAATTTCTCATTTATTTCACACTTTACACATGCTTCACACTAAATCCCAATGCCTAAAGAAGTGGGAGTTAAAAATTCAATTTCAGAGTTTGTACCATAAGTAAGCAAAATCATCAAATTTATGTATGGAGAAAAAAAAGCAATTTGAAATGGAAATTTAGTTCTAATAACTAAATATATATTAAAATAAAGCAAACTATATATAAATATATAATACAGATCATACATTACATTTTTAAAAAACAAAAAAACAATGAGGATCGTCTTACGCTGCATGCTCAAATTTTTAGCGTATTTATTCTATGTTATGACGATTTTCGTGATGTAAGCATTGTTGTAGTTTCGCTTACAAACAAATAGAGTTCTAATTTCCATTTTTAATTAATAGATTAATAAACACACACACATACACACACATACATATATATATATATATATATATATATATATTTGTTATAAGGTACGATACATTAAGGTGCGATTGTTGCCATTGGATTCAAAGAAGCGTGTTAGCCACTTATAGTCAAGACCACGCACCTGTGAAAGACTTTAACGGGTGCGTTGTCTTGATGATAAGTGGCTAACATGCTGCCTTGAAACGAATGGTAAAAATCACGCCTTAAATGTACTGTACCCTATAATAAATACATGCAGCTCTTACACCCGTAATCAAGCACTTTATTTTCAGTTCTCGAATACCAGAAAAAAATTATATATATATATATATATATGTGTGTGTGTGTGTGTGTGTGTGTGTGTGTGTGTGTGTGTGTGTATTAGTTGCGACTTAAGCCCAGAAGTATGGCGCATGCAGTGAGGATTGAACTCATCATTAATGTTTCTCTCTGAATGGTACTCCCATAGAGGTATTAACATATTTTAATCCCCCTATCTCTACATAAATCAATAAATCTTTTCTCTTCACTTATCTCTTCTCTCTCTCCCTCCCATCTCCTCTCTCTCTCTCTCTCTCTCTCTCTCTCTCTCTCTCTCTCTCTCTCTCTCTCTCTCTCTCTCTCTCTCTCTCTCTCTCTTACGAGAAACAATCATTTATTGGCTCCCTACACTATTTTTTGTTATTCGATTTCAACTGAATAACCGTAAATTTATATTATCGAATAATAATTAAGGCAGAAAACAGTAGATATATATATGCACAAAAACAGACTGATTGTTTTTTTGCTTTTTTTTTCCATCGACCTCTGTTCACCAGACCAATGCTCATTAATCAATTTTCAACACATATAATATCCGTTTTTTTTTAATGATATTGTCAATTGAGGCTATTGTATGATACATCAATCATCTAATGACCCACACCTGGCATGATTTCTATGCTTCAATTTGTTTATCACCTATATACAATAGGTGACAATATAAGTGTTAGGTCGAAACAAATCTGATAATTTCACGGAAAAGGGTCAGCCAGAGGCGACAACAAAGAAAGTTGGACCAACTAACTCATTTCTGTCTAATTCTGATTTTTCGGACTTCTGTCTTCATCTTTATTTCAGTATGTATAGACACAACGTTTCGGTCGCTGTATCCTCCGACCTTCCTCAGGTGTTTTCTGTGTATCCGAGAATAGCGACAACAAAGAAAGTTGGAACAGAAATATATTTTTTTTAAAATAACTAACTCATTTCTATATAATTTTGATTTTTTCTGACTGTTGTCCTCATCTTTATTGCGGTATGTATATACACAACGTTTTGGCCGCTGGTTTCTACGACCTTTACTCGGGTGTTTCCTTTGTATCCGAGTATAGTAATGACCCGACCTGGGAAATCATTTTTACTAGTTTGAATACTGATCAAAAAGGCGTCGATGAACAAGAGTCACACTATTAAAATAATTACCCAGGTTGGATCATTACTATGATACGGAGGATGCAGCGGCCGAAATGTTGTTTTTATATATAACACAATAAAGACGAGGACAACAGTCCGACAAATCAAAATTATACACATCTCAAAATTATAGACAAATAATAACTCATTTCTCTTTTGCTAAACCCCTCTGTCGATGAGGCTTAAAATAGGCTCTTGGAGTTTGGAGTACCTCTTCGTTGCCATTGCTTCCAGGGCTACTCTGACCCGGAGTGGTAGTATCTGTTAAGGTCTCATCTATGGGTCGAATAGATATGTTTAAAAATTAATTGGTACAAATGCAGAATAGCACACAAGAGATAATATCATTAGATTACGTATAAAAAGCATTACATTTCACGGAATGATCCGAAACCTTTGAGACGCTAGGTGTTAAGGTTAGGGTTTGGCTACTTCGGGAGTTTCCGACATCTAATGATATTTATACTTAAAATACGATTCTAATGATATTATCTCTTGCGCGCTATTGTGCATTTGTACAAATTTGATAGTATCGTGTGCAAAAAAACTTCTAAGAAACAACTACACAAAAATGTTAATATGAACATACAATAGACGCCCGCCCTGTCGGCTGGGGCGTTAGAATGCACCGACTGCACCTCTGCAGAGGGGTAAGACTCCCCCAATGGGGCCACCTGTTGGCCGTGGGTGGCGACCCGTGATGCTTAAGGATATAACCCAGGTGGATGAGCAGTTCATGACTTGCAATACTCCACTTTGGTCCTATCTTGGGCTAGACGGGCGGTCGAAGAGGCCCCCTCCGATCAATCGGCTGGTCACGTCAAGCCCTAGCACCTATATGATTTTCCCAACCCTATTGCCCTTATGGCAAGCCCCAGTCCCTTTTTATCATATGGGTGCTAGAAGGCGGTGGCTGCGGGTCTACATGTCCTGGGAATGACGTTAAACTCTATCTGATGGTGAGGTTCCAGTTTTGGAGGTTTGGGGAATGTGGAGCACCCCTTCATCACCATTGCTCCCTGGTCCACTCTGACCCGGAGTGGTAGTACCTCTTAGGGTCATATCTATGGGTTAAATAGAAAAATGTATTTATAATAAAATTGTATTATCCATTAAGAATTGATTTATTTCAAAACTTTATCGGCATTAAATGACCCACTGAGGTTGATATGCCGTAAAACAAAACAAACCAAACAATAGACGCCATTCCTTATCTAGGCATAAAATAAACCTAGACGAGTTATCATCCCGTTAAAATTACACAATTAATCAACCAGTGTCTAGACGTGGAAATTAGAGTGTAATATTGAGATTGGAGGGTATACAAAGAAGAGTGACAAAAATAAAATGAATAAAAGGTTACAGCTAGCAAGAGAAATTAGAAAAACTAGCAGGGCCTGTGTATATACCACAGTAAGATAATTTAATTATTACAATGTTTGATGTGTTTACTTAAGAGCTATTGCTAAATAGTTCAATATGTAACAAGTATAATAATCTTGATTTAATTCTCTAGCTCACTCTTTTTTTTTCTTTCTTTCATTCTTTTTTTTCATTATGTTTGATGGAAACAGATTAGCGTTATTACTTCCGCGCGCTCAACCCATCTCTCAATCTTTCCCTTACCTCTTTCTTTCTTTCCTTCTTTCTCTTTTCTTTCTTTCTTTGTGTAGCAATGTCATTTTTCTTCCTTTTATTTATTTATAATGAAGACGGAATGGTCCATTATTTAGCTGAGGTGACAACATTCATAAGAAATAAGAATTCGGTGGATAAGCAACACCACATTATCAGGATATACATTTCATATTAGACGATTTAGCCGGTCTCATTTTTAACCAGAGGGTGTTTTGCAGATGATAACGGTCGGAAGAACAAACGTATTATTTAGAGAAATTAGGATTAACTACTTTTCTAGAAAGAAGAATGAGGGTGATCTAATTAAAACTTTCAAAATAGTAAATGAAATTACTAATTATAATTACATTTTCTTAACATTTCTCTTCGAACAAGAAATTTACTGTCAAGGCAGATTTCAAAACCTCTCCATTGTTATTATTATTATTATTTTATTTTTTTTGTTTTGTTTTGTTTTGTTTTTGCTAACGGAGTAATATATTTTTGAAACAAATTGCCTAATCAGATCAAAAGCAGCAATAAAAAGGTTAAGATCAATTTAGTTGGTTGGCTGGTTGGTTGGTTGGATTTTACGGTATGTCAACCCTTGTTGGGTTATTCTATGCTGAAGACGTTTTGTTTAATTCATTCTTGATGGGTATTCAATTTTTTAACCCATAGATGGAAGCCTAACAGGTACTACCACTCCCGGAGTGAGTGGACCTGGGAGTAATGGTGATGAAGGGTACCCCACATTCACCAGAGCTCCAGAATTGGATCTTCACCATTAGATGCAGCTTAACGTCATACCCAGGAGGCTTTCTAGGTCATATACGATAAAAAGGGTTGGAAGTTTGCTATAAGGGCAATACGGCTAGGACAATCATATAGGTGTTAGAACTTTACCATACGGACGTTACCAGCCGATTCATCGGAGGGAATTCTCCGACCGCCCGTCTAACCTAAGTAAGAGCCAAAGTGGAATATTGCATGTCATGGATTGCTCAGCCACCAGAATTACGTCCTTAAGCATTTCGGGTCGCCACCTACAGCCAACAGGTGGCCATATGTGATGTAGGGCTTGTCTTACCCCCCCCCCTACTGAGGTGCAGTCAGTGTATTCTACAGCCCCAGCCGACAGTATCTATTCAGCACACCACGATGAAAAAATGTGACACAGGGTCTGTTTGATGTGGGTTCCCCGCAAAAAGCAAGCCTCCCACAGGGCGATTTTTAAAATTACTTTAGGGGCAAAAACCTAGTCTTAACCTAATCCTAACACTTTTTAACGACGCGGGAGGTGCTACCTGGACTTAAGCTTATTATGTTCTTTCAACCCGGTCCGGAAACTGGGTTGTTGAGCAATATCTCTCACACAAATACAACAGACAAGAAATTAGTTATGGGGAAATATCTGCTCTAAAACAAAACAATCAGTTCGCTTTGAAATTAAGGGAAAAAATGACAAGAAGGAAAAAAGAAAGAAGAAAGAAGAAACGACAAGGAAAGAAAAGAAAGATTGGTAGGTTTAATGGCATTTCAACCCACGTGGGTTATCTAATGCCAAATCTTGTTTTATATATATATATATATATATATATAGTCATCCACATACAAGCCTGTTTCGATGTATCACGTCTTTTTAGTGCGGGTAAACTTAGCAGGCCGCCACCTCCTGTCGGGATAGAAACTCAGTCGATTTTTCATCAGGTAGAGCCTGTAACCACATAACTATGGGTGCAACCTACTATCTGATAAATACATACATCAATCCGGTTAAAGGAGAGCTTTATATATATATATATATATATATATATATGTGTGTTGTGTGTGTGTGTGTGTGTGTGTGTGTTGTGTGAAGAGATGGAAGTGAATCCGACGGTATGTAGTATATACAGTATAATACGGTATGTAGTATAATACAGCATAATACAGTATGTAGTATATATATATATATATATATATATATATATATATATATGCATATATATATATATATATAGAGAGAGAGAGACAGACAGACAGACAGACAGAGAGAGACAGAGAGAGAACAAGATGTTTTTATAGAATTAATTTTCATTATCTTCATGTGTACTAAAAATATTTTATTAACTGCCTGTGTATTAATAAATACTGGTGGTTGACCCTCAGCCACCGCCTTATTGCACATAATAGATTTAAAAAAAGCGTTGGGTGTTTGCCATAAGAGCAACTTGAAGAATTTAATCTGGAAAATCACATAATTGCTAGGGCTTAGCATGCGCAGCCGATTGATCAGATTGAGCCTCTCCGACCGCTCGTCTAGCCCAAGTAAGGGCCAAAGTCGAGTGTTGCATGTCATGGGACCACTTGGTCCTGGATCACAGATCGCTTTGCTACCACAATCCTGTCCTCAGGCATTATAGGTCGCCAGCAACGGCCAACAGGTAGCTTCCATTGGAGTGTTTCTACTGCCCCAGTCGATAAGGCGGGAGAAGGGATGAAAGAAAAGAAAGAAAGATGAGATAAAATAAGAATAAAATAGGTTGAAATAAAATTAAAAAATAGAAATAGATAGATCGATAGACTCTTCGATATATATATATATATATATATATATATATATATATATAGCTAATCGCATAGGCGAGAAACTATCAGTAACCAAACGCCGCTGAATTCATGTCCACGCAAACCCAACTTAGATTTAAATGGTCTATCCACGATTTAGAGATATAGCATTCATATTATCTATATTAATTTATTAATATAGATAATATGGATGCTATCAATATCAATATCAATATCAATATATATATATATATATATATATATATATATATATATATATATATGTGTGTGTCTGTGTCTGTGTCTGTATGTACGTGTGTGGATGTGGGTTTATGTGTGGGTGTGTTTAGCATGTGGGACACATGGTTTCAAAGCCCCCAGCAAGAAATGAGCTCACTTTACTTGCGAATTGACCTCAGGTGACCATAGATAGATAGATAGATAGATAGATAGATAGATAGGAATAGAATGAGGGTAAGAGAAAAAAAAAGAAGAAAAAAAGGAGAAAAGAAAAAGCGAAAGGAAGAAAGAAAGAAAGAAAGAAAGAAGAAAGAAAGAAAGAAAAACATGTAGAAGGTTGAGAATATAAATAAACCAATAAAAAGGTTTTAGGTGCGAAGGCAAGATAAACAATGTTTGGGGTGAGGTAAAAGGGATGGGGGGTGGTTTCGACTCAAAGCAACAGGTAAGCTGCCTAAGGGAAGCAAGCTAACATTAATAAAGTCAAGTATTGCGATGAAGGGACAAACTCTCTCTCTACCCCCCCCAACACACTCCATTCAGCTTCACTTAGTCTCTTCCTCTCTCCACCCCCAGTCCATACTCATTATTGACCTTACAATTATAGTTCAATTTGAGCCGCCCACGAGTTTGATGAAAAAACAAAAACAAAAAATAAATAAACAAAAACATTAAAGATAAATAAAACCCAAAGTTTTTGGGGACGATTTTTACTTTTCTCTTGATGTGTCAGTCACGCTGACGTTGAATAGGCCACTAGCACATAATTACAAGGCACTATATATATATATATATATATATATATAGAGAGAGAGAGAGAGAGAGAGAGAGAGAGAGAGAGAGAGTGGGAGGGAGAGAGAGAGAGGCGGAAGGAAAAAGGAGTCCGCATGCTATTTGCTTACGTTGTAAATTTGACCTTATCTGGGTGTCCCACGAGAATTTCTCTGTGCTGGGCTATGCCAAATTTAGTGCATATAGATATTTACAAAGCTTAATATATATATATATATATATATATATATATATATATATATATATAGAGAGAGAGAGAGAGAGAGAGAGAGAGGAGGGAGGGGGCGGAAGGTAAAAGGAGTCAGTATGCTATTTGCTGACGTTGTAAATTTGACCTTATCTGGGTGTCCCACGAGAATGTCTATGTGCCAAATTTAGTGCATATAGTTATTTATGAAGATTAACATAGTTTTGGCACAAGGCCACTAACATGCCGAGCCCAGATATTTATTATAATGGAGATTGTGGGTTTGTCTGTCTGTAACCGAAACTATATCACTACTCAAGTCACAATTCCCTTTGTTATTTACATCATATTCTCCATGATTTTATTTTTATATAAACCTCAATTATTAATAAAATTGTTTTACATCATTAAGACTGTTGACCATATCTACATTCTAATAACATGCACTTGTATTTATATATACAACAAAATAGTGGTTTACAATGTGAATGGGAATGCTAATTTGCATATTGATATTAAAAATTTGAATTTAATAAATATGTACTTAGTATTATTGATTTCTAATTGTTTGATTTTATCTTAATGAATATGAGCAAAAATCTCGGGGATAAATCTTAAAAGAAATCCATTAACAAGAAGAAATAACTGTCATTTTATTCTTTACTTTTTGTATTTTAACTAAATAGTTAAATTAGGAAAATTTACCAATGAAAGACGGGAGTAATAGAAAATGATGGAAGAGTTAGTTTCAAAGTTGTTCTATTTTTCAATCATACCCCCTCAGTTCCAAATCTTTTTATTTGCATTCTTATTCAGTTTCATTAGCTTTTCTAATTTAATATGATATTTTATTATATTAAAACTTAAATACTTGCACCCGGAGGGTGCATATATTTGCTAGTTTATATTTACTAGAAGCGGCTACCCAGCGTCACCTGGGTAGAGAGGAGAAACGCTAGAGTATTGTTTACCTTTAAAATTTACAAATGCTGGACATTTTTAAGTAGAATTTCAATGCTATTTCTATATATCTTTTAATTTTTAAATATGCTTGAATATAAATCAAATCTTCGTAATTTTTTTCTCAAAAAGCAAGAGCTGGAGATAATTAATGTGTATATGTATATTTACTATGTCGTTAATTGTTTTATGTTCGTAGTTTCATCCATCCATACATACATACATACATACACATCAACTGCCCTTTATATATATATGTACTAGAAGCGGCTACCCAGCATCACCTGGGTAGAGGGGGGACCAAAAAAAGGTGATGTAATGGTTAGCAAGTTAGTCTCGCAGATCCATTTTAATTGATTATATTTCAATTTTTAGATATCTTCATAAATATAAATCACATCTTCGTAATTTTCACACAAAAAGTAAGAACTGGAGATATTTAATGTGTATAAATATTTACTTTGTTGTTAATTGTTTTATTTTTTTTATTTTAATCCGGACATACTCACACACATATATACATATATAAATACATACACACACACCAACAGCCCTATATATATATATATATATATATATATATATATATATATATATATATATATAACTAAGGAATTACATCCACTTAGTTAACGTAGGGTAGGGTCCTGAAGAAATCATTTCAATTTGGTTGAAACCATGATATTTTTTTTATTTTTACTGATGTCATTGCGACGGAAAAGTTAAAGATGGCAATTGGATACACTATATATATATATATATATATATATATATATATATATATATGTGTGTGTGTGTGTGTGTGTGTGTGTGTGTGTGTGTGTTTGTGTTTACACACCAAATGTTTAATATAATTTATTGATTTGTATTTACATGGCGTATTTTACGAACGTGTGTGCATAACTACCATGTGGTGATTTTGTCGACGAACAGGTTTACAAATGCATATATCCGTACACAAACGCGCACACACGGATATATACAGGATGATTTTTTAATATGCAGTCACATTTTTCTCAATTCTCTAATGTGTATTCCTTGATATATGGCAATTAAATCTGTGTTGTGCAAGATGTTACTCCTCCAATTTTGTTATTGTTGTTCGTGAATTGGTGAATCACCATTTTTCTTGGGAAATTGATGGGTAGACGTGTTCTGCATGTGTGGCCGACCAGAAGCCCTGATTTAACAAACTGTGACTTTTTTCTTTGGGTTTAGTTGAAGGGGTAAGTCTACTCTAAGAAACCAACGAATTAGGAAAAAACTTCAAGGACGAATACGAGAATTTATTTCTGCTATCCCACAAGAGTTCCTGGTAAGATCAGTTGATGCTATTTCCGAGCGGCTTGAGAGGCTGAAGGCGAATGCCGGTGTCTATATAGAATTTAAAATAAAACTCCATGTTATGTGTGTTCTTCATTTTTTGTAAGTATAATGATTCAGAAATAAATTAAAAAATAGAGAATTACTTTATAATCACCCTATATATATATATATATATATATATATATATATATATATATATATATATATATATATATATATATATATCGTTGATTGGGTTGTGGCAACCTTTGATGCACGATTCTTTCCTATCGACTGTGCCAAAAAGTGTGGATGGTCCAACACAAGCCTTCACCACTATAAACAAAATCCCTGTGTGGGAATTCATTGTGTGTATGAACCCTCATACGTCGATAATCGACGGGAGAGTCTTTTTTTATATATATATTATAAAGTGTTGTTATGGGTCCAACGGGAGAAAATTAAATATCTTATAAAAAGAAGGTCCGCAAAATGGATTTTTAAAAAAATCTATTATTATTTTACATTTACGATACGTGTTTCAGATATTCTTATATCTTTTTCAGGTGTTAATTAACCATATTCTGGTTAATATGGTTAATTAACACATGAAGAAGATATCAGTCGTGAAATACGTGTCGCAAATGTAAAATAATCATTTTTTTTTTAATAAAAAAAAAAATGCATAATCCATTTTGCGGACCTTCTTTTTTAATATATATATATATATATATATATATATATATATATATATATATATATATATATATATATATTGGTTTGGAGGTTGATTTTGAAAGCTATAACAATGCAGGTGTAAATAAAAAAATAATAAGGTAACAATGGTGTTGTTTGTTAACCTGTAATTTATTCTTGATATTTCGAGATAAAATCTCTTTTTCAGAAGAGCACTGGAACTGAAGTAGTTGTCCTCTTATTATGGCATTTCTAGTTAAATGATTTTTTTATTTTATATATATATATATATATATATATATATATATATATATATATATATATATAAGACTTTCGTGTCGTTGCTAAATTTTTAAAAATGTAAAGGAGAAATATAAATGTAAAGAATTTTCTTTTTGATGCAAAAGATTAAATGACTATACAAATTCTTTTTTTTTTCTCTAAACTAAAAGCATAAAGCTTCCCAAATTTAAATAAAAATGTTTTAATACATTTTGAAATTCCCGCTTCAGGGCAGATTTTCTGCAAGAAGCCTTGTTCCTTTTCAAAGATTCATAAACGATTTAAATTCTCTGAAGATTTGTAATATCTATAAGAAGTATAATTTTTTTCCCCATGCAGGACATGTTTTAAGACTTTATTTGATTTCGAAACAGTCAAAGACAAGGGAGATAATTATGTTATTTGATGCTAGATCTGAATCTTTTCGAATTTGAGATTCCCAACAAGTACCCATAACTGGACTCCCGGTAGCCAAATCGACGCAAAACCAATTTCAGTTTCATCACCGGGTAAACCACCGCGCACCATATCATAAAAAATATTTATGCTAAACTGTCTTGTTTCGTCACACAAAAGTTTGGTTCCAACAAAGAGTCACAGAGAATATATATATATATATATATATATATATATATATATATATATATATATATATATATATATATTAAAAGAACTTAGAAATTCATTTATGTATGAATTTTTAGTTCATTATAGTAGTATAATTATAAGTAGCTGTATTCAATTATTTTCACTGTGGAGGCTACAGGACTACTGTAAAGAAGTTTTCTGTAATACAATTTATAGGTCATTATTTTGAAAACTAAAAACGGCTACCTTGCATAGACTAGATTAAATAAATTACAATGAATAAATATTTATATTAATAAAATGGCTTAGATTTATTTATTTAACATTTTAACTAAATAATAGGTTCATATTTCAAATAATGATCATTAATTACAAAATACTCCATAAAAATATTTTGCGGATCCCAAATTTTCTGTGCCGGTCTCATTTTTCAATTTTTACCTTACACCCCCACTAATCTCATGGCTTACCAGTGCGGGGGCATATGGCCCTGTTGAGAAACCCTGATATAATTTGTTAACGATTATAATGAACTCGACAAAAATTGATGACCGAGAATTGCCACTGGTGTGTGTGTGTGTGTGTGTGTGTGTGAGTACGCACGTGTGTGTGTGTGTGTGTGTGTGTGTGTGTGTGTAAGAATGTCCGTAGACTTCCCTCTATGTGCACACCCACATCTGCCACAATACACACACGTACACACACACACTCACACACACTCATACAAACACAATAATATTTTCTGGCTCGCGTCGGTTTCCCAAACGTTCAATATTGATGTTGGTGTAACATGTTGATCGGCCACGTCCGGCCGAGGTGCGCAAACAAAAGAGCAAGTATTGACATAGCAGCTTTTTACGGAAACCGAATCAACGTTGAACGTTCCAGCCAGCTCAACAGGAAGTACTTATCGGCAATATCGCTAAGCAGCCCCCACTGAAGCAACAATAGCGACTAAATACATTCAATATTGGTGTTGGATCCTTGCTAAACGAACCAACAATGGGGTAATTTTACGTTCAATCACGCTGTTGGGGTAGGTGGATGGTCGTGCCTAGAGCGTGTGCTGAACTAACAATAGTTCTCCTTCACCCACCGATATCACTTCGAAAGGGCGTGAGGTGGGGTTGAGGGTGTGTGGGTTAAAGCCAAGCAGCCAGCTATCGGTGTGGGCCCCTTGATTAATCGTAAGCAATGTGAGGGGGACGGGGAACCGCCGGGCGCTAACTAGACAGGGACAGTGCACTGCATCAGATAAAGAGTATCTTGACGTTAAAAACGGGCACTGATAACACTCCAATAAAAGGTGGTGATGACATAGTGAACAGAAAAATATTTATTTGTTGATCTGAAGCCGAAGACGTCCTCACGGAGAACGAGCCAATGGGCTACTGAGGTAGTTATGTAAATAGGATGAACAACAAAACAAAATAAAAGGGGCTTTTCGTTTGACTTTAACAGCACAAAGCACTGAGTACACGCTGTAGACGTCAGGAAGCGACATTTGCATGAATATAAGCTTTAAAAAAACGGCTCAGGTTCACAGACTCTCAGGTGAATATATTGATACCCATTGTATGTTTTGTGAGGACACACATCACTGTCAATGGTCTGTGGGTATTGTGTGTTAGCGATTTTAATTCCCCATGCACGATTAAATAATTAACAGGCTTAACTTTGTTTACTAAAATGATACTAGGGTGTCCCACTCGCGGTGTAATGGCTAGCAAACTACTCCCGAAGATTCATTAATACTGGAAAGCGAATTCGACCTATGCTGGATGCGAGCTTGTCTCATATCCTACCCATGGTGAACGGGTTAAGTAAATACCTAAAAGGTGTAATAGCTTACAAACTAGTCTCGCAGATCCATCTCTACAGGAAAACGATTTCGACCTCTTTGGATGCCCTACATTTGCGACCTTGTGTCACATCCTACCCATTGTTGAACGGATGGGGAAAATAACTAGGCGTCCAATATTGGTGTAATGGCTAGCAAACTAGTCTCGAAGATCCATTACTACTGAACACCAAGTTCAATCCTCCTTAGCAGCCCCATAGTTGTGACTTTGTGTCACATCCTACCCGTGGTGAACTGGCTAGGTAAATACCTAAAATACGTCATATCGTGGTGTAATAGCTAGCAAGCTAGTCTCGAAGATCCATTACTACTGAACATCGAGTTCGATCCTCGTTCGCAGCCTCACCCTTGTGACCTTGTGTCACATCCTACCTACTCGTGGTGAACGGGTTAGGTAGATACCTAAAATGCGTCCCATTGTGGTGTAATAGCTAGTCCCGAAGATCCATTACTACTGAAAAGCGATTTCAAACCTCCTTGGATGCCCCATACTTGCGATCTTGTGACACATCCTGCCCGTAGTGAACGGATTCCTTAAATGCCTAGGCGTCCATATTAGTGTAATGGCTAGCAAACTCGTTTCGTACATCCATTACTACTGAACATCGAGTTCGATCCTCGTTAAATGCCCTATACTTGCGCCCTTATGTCACATCCTGCCCGTGATAAACTGAAAAGGTAAATACCTACTAAAGTAAGCCGTCGGGGTGGCCTAAAGTCAGTATCCGCCAGACAGCGATGGAATCTATCCGTTTTTCACTAGCGCTAGACCAAGGATATTATTTTTGCGTCTGAGGTGGAGCGCCTCACTTACCATCAGCTCCTCACTTTACTTCACAAATCCCAGTGATACTCATACACTGAGTTGGCGATGGACGGTATCGAACAAGGAAACTTGTGGTTCCCCGACGAACACTCTACCGATTAAACTAAAGGTGAATCAAACGTTTCGCATTTTTTTCGGTGTCAGTTTATGATCCGTATATCACGTGACCGAAGCCGATTAAGCCGCTCTGGTTGGTGCGCTGACATGTTGTGTATTGCTTTACCTCGTGTGTGTAATTTGAAAGCCGCACAGATTAACGTGTATTGTAGTCTAATTCGATAACTTATGCTTTACGAGTTCCAATTGTGTGAGAAAGAAAAGGGGAGGGGGTGTGGAAATAAATTGTAGAGCGAGAGAGGGGGATAGAGGATGGGAAGATATGATCAAAAAAAGAAAGAGAAAGAGAAAGAAGAAAAAATTGATGAAGGGTTGAAAATGAGATGAAGGGAGAAGGAAAGAGAACAAAAAGAAAATTGATGAGAGAGGGCGGGGGGATGGGAAGATATGTTCGAAAAAGGAAAGAGAAAGTGAAAGAAGAAAACTGATGAATAATAGAGAAAAAGACAGACAGACAAAGACAGAGGGGTGGGAAAGAAATTAAGGAAGAAAGAAAGAGAAAGAGGAAAGAAAATTGGTGAAAGAGAGAGAGAGAAAGGGGAAGAAGAAAAAATTATGAAGGGTTGAAGATGAGATGAAGGAAGAAGGGAAGAGAAAAAAGAAAACTGATGAATGATAGAGAAAGAAATAAAGTAAGCAAACTTGAAGGAGTGGCCAATTGTATCAGCCGGACAATGGGGGTGTCTATCCCCTTTTCGCTAGTGCAGGGAGACTGTTTTTGCTGAGGTGGCAGCTCTCCACTTTACCGCACAGAGCAAATTACCTAATCTGAGCTATTCCTGTGCTGAGTTGACGGGGGCCGGTATCGAACAAGGAACCTGGCGATTCCTAAGAGGGTGTGTGAGTGAGTGTGGAATGAACAAATCATTATAAAAATACATAACACACACTCACACACATACACACGCAAAGAATTCGGAGTAATATATAACCAGAAATACAGCAGTATTGACTGATCCTAGCCACAAGGTAACACATCCAGAACTTAAATTTTCAGAAATCTTCTGACAAAGGGATCATTATCTCGAAATATTAAGAAAATAAATCAAAGTTAGACAAACAACATCATAGTTACCTCATTTTTCTTTACACTTGCATTGTGATAGCTTTCAAAACCAACCACCAAACCATTATAAAAACGTTTTTTTCTAAATTCAAGAAAGTGCTGAAATACTGACCAGTCGAGCAGGATAAAATTTACATGGGTTATTTCCAATAACTCCAACATAAACAAAGGGGAACCACTCTTGACTGATAAAGTATCTATTAATTTTCCAATTAAACTAACCCTAAACCCTAACCCTAACCTTAAACCCTAACCCTAAACCGTCTTCTTTTTTCCTAGTAGGTCAATAAATAAATAAATAATTTATCAGTCAAGAGTTGTTCCCCTTGGTTTATGCTAGAGTTATAGGAAATAACCTTTACATGTATTTTTTTAAAAGAAAATACAATCGTCAGATGAAACACGCTGTGAGTATGAAGTATCCAGTGAGGTATTAAAAGAGAGATCATGCGTTGAGTTGGCAGAGACTGGTATTGAACCAAGAACATTACGATTTCTAGGCGTGTGCTCTACCGGCTGAGAGGTAAACCGGCCCGATAAAGAAATAGTGAAGGCAAAAAAAGAGCTTCAGAAAGACAAGTCATTCAATTATCCGAAACTTATGTTGATATATCAAAGCAGTCAGTTTGGTCGCGAGACAGTCTTAATTGATTCATTAACACTGTGCAATTAATCCACTGATTAACAATGGCAAGCAAATTAGGTCTTTAGTAGCGCCATATTGATAGCTGAATCACAGCTACAACTTAAGTCAATGAGTACCTCCTCTTTGCCGCCAACCCGGACAAACCTAATTGGCTGGCCAATTGGGTCACGATTGGTTGACTGAAGTCAAATCACAATATTCATCTGCCCTCCTCGGAGGGCTGGGTCTGGTGGCTTCAGCCACTGGACCGGAATGGAATTAACGGCGTGATCCCAAGGGTCCATGCCCCCTTGATTTAAAGGGACAGGGCAGAGCTGGGTTTATTATCCAGTGCCTGGGGCGCTCCCTTTAGGGGGGTGCCAAGGGGATACACGTATTTTTTGTGCCTGTCATTCCATGAGCTTCGGTTCGTGGGTGGCCTCACAAGTGGACCTTTGTGTCTGACCGTCATAAATAGGAAAATGTCTATGATTGAATAACAATTTAAAAATATTCGCCAATCCGTACTAACGGCAGGGCGTAGAATATGCCGACTGTATCCCTTTCACTGCGGGGGGGGGGGGTCCTGGAAACGACATTAGACTGCATATGATAATAAGGCTCTTGGGAGTATAGAATCGCCGATTCATTGCCATTACTTCCAAGATCATTCGGAGTAGTAGTACTTGATAGGTTCCTATCTATGGATTTACTCTGGTTTGGTCTAATGGCATATCAACCCCGTGGGTTGTTTAATGCCAACTCTTTATCTATTAGTAATGGAGATTACGTTTCTATTTGTCTGTAACCCAAACTACGTAACTCCCTACGTCACATTACCCAAAATCGTCTTCACAGAATAAACACACTCTAAATTTGAGCATGCAACCTTAGACGATCCTCATTGTTTTGTTAAAACAAGTTTTAATAAATACATGCCCGGTATTATATAATTATATATTTGTTTTATTTTAATACATATTTAAAGTTATCATAATTAAGTTTCCATTTCAAATTGTTTTATTTTTTAGACCATTAATAAATTTGATGATTTTACTTACTTATGGTACAAACTCTCTGACATTGAATTTTTAACCCCTAAGGCAATATATTTGAAATATCAAGTTTTACACCGCTAGGAGTTGTTTTTTTTTTTGCTAGCATATATGTAATATATATAAAATATGTAATATGATATATATAACATAAAACAGATTGGTTGGTTGGTTAGTTGGTTCGTTGGATTTTACGAAATGTCAACCCTTGTTGGGTTATTTTAAGCCGAAGACATTTTATTTATTCATTCTTGCGTATTCATTTTTTTTTATTCAAGCTCAATCTTTTTTTAAACACATTTCTAATACTCATTTTTTTATCTATTTAATCCAGAGATGGAGCCCTAACAAGTTTTACCATTCTGGGTTAGGGTAGAACTGGGAGTAATGACGATAAAGGGGTACTCCACATTTGTCAGAGTTCGAAAAACTGGAAAATCACCACTAGATATAGTTTAACGTGATATCCAGAACACTAAGATCCACGGCCACCGCCTTCTAGTCCATATATGATAAAAATGGTTAGGGGGTTGCCATAAGGGCTATAGGGTTGGGATAATCATATAGGTGCTAGAGCTTGACATAACCAGGCGATTGATTGGAGGGGATCTCTCCGACCAACCGTATAGCCTAAGTATATGGCATATCAAATGTCAATATTCCTTTTACAAGCATATACATGTCCAGAGGATACTTATATATAAATGTCATTTTAATTGGTTCTAATTAGTCGTAATTTGCAATTAAGTAAAAAAAACTGACCCCTCTCTTCCTCACATTCTACCAATCACTTACCCCTCTCTATGTATATCTTGATTATCTCCTCGTTATGTTAGTTTCTCAGTGAGAGTTGAGAGAGAAAGAGAGAGAAGGGGAGAGATAGTTTGGAGAGTTAAGAAACGTATTTGTATGTTAAGTTTCATAAGCAGTCAGCCGGGCCAACATCTTGGATCTTAATAAATCTAAATTAGGTCAAACTTTCCCTTTCTTAGAAATCTTAAAAAATGATTTTAATGTTTTTTCTTTTACATTTTCGGCTCGTATTTTTTTTATTCAATTCGCTTTGCAAACTCACTTTTCCCTAATCCCAATTATCTACCTAGAGCTCAATTGTTGAGCCAACGGATCAAGTTTTGTCTAGTATATTTATACACACGCACACACACACACACACACACACACAAATATATATATATATATATATATATATATATATATATATTGATATTGAGAATATAGTTTGCTGTAATTATAATATCATTGAGCATAAGCGAGAAACTGACAGTTACCAAGCCCCGTTGGCTTTATGTCTTCGCTATCATAACTTATATATATATATATATATATATATATATATATATATATATATGTGTGTGTGTGTGTGTGTGTGTGTGTTATTTACCTACTGGTACTTAGAGGTATGGTTAGAAGGTTATCGGTTTGTGGAGGTGATTCCCCCTCTCTCTCTCTCTCTCTCTCTCTCTCTCTCTCTCTCTCTCTCTCTCTCTCTCTCTCTCTCTCTCTCTCTTTCTTTCATCTTATTTTCCATATTCTTCCTATTCTTCTCATACTCTTTTCTTCTTTATTTTCTTTATCTCTTTCTACTGATTCTCCCCTTCCTTTTTTCTCGTTTGTCCTTTCTTTCACCTTCACATCTCTCTCTCTCTCTCTCTCTCTCTCTCTCTCTCTCTCTCTCTCTCTCTCTCTCTCTCTCTCTCTCTTTGTTTCTCACACACACTCACCTACACTCTCACTCACACACGCACCACCTTGATCCGCCGCACCCCTAATCGTTTTATCGCCCGACCCTCGACTCAAAACTGACCCGCAATCGTGAGCCGTGACAAGGTAAACACTCAGATCAGCTCAGAGGATGATGGGACCCGGCCGCAGATTACCACCGCCGATGAGATTGTACAAAACATGAGGTCATTTCATCGAGATTTCTTCTTCTTCTTCTTCTTCTTCTTCTTCTTCTTCTTCTTCTCTCTTTTCCATCTACCATTCTTCTTCTTCTTCTTCTTCTTCTTCTTCTTCTTTGTACTTATCCACTATCTGTCTATGTTTTCATTGTCCCCGTTCTTCTTCTTCTTCTTCTTCTTCTTCTTCTTCTTCTTTCCATTTATCCTCTTTCTTCTCTTCTTATTTTCTATCTTGTCTTCTTCTTCTCTTTTTCATCTACCATTCTTCTTCTTCTTCTTCTTCTTCTTCTTCTTCTTCTTCTTCTTCTTCTTCTCTCTTCTCTTTTCTTCTTCTTCTTCTTCTTCTTCTTCTTCTTTTTTCTTTATTCTCTTCTTCTTTTCCATCTTTTCTTCTTCTTCTTCTTCTTCTTCTTCTTCTTCTTCTTCTTCTTCTCTTTTCCATTTATCTTCTTTATTCTCTTCTTCTTTTCCATCTTTTCTTCTTCTTCTCTTTCCATCTACCATTCTTCTTCTTCTTCTTCTTCTTCTTCTTCTTCTTCTTCTTCTTTTAGATTTAGCTACACTCAATTCCCTTGCCCCCTCCTCGACACTAGTGTCCATTTTGTTCTGCTATATTTGTTCGTGTCGGCAAGGTTGAAGGAAAAAGCAAAGCTGGTTACACAGTAAAAACAGCAAAGCCAAGACAAGACACAGAGTCGGCATTTTTCCTACTTAGATAGGTAAGTGTGAAAGAGGATAATTTCGGTCGCGCAAGTCCAACACCTACAGCCCCACCACCACTAAAACCGCCGCCGCCGCCGTCACTCTCGAGGGTCGCGAGCATCGATCACATGACCCGTTCACTTTGCTAATGACGTCAACAAAAGACGGTGATTAAGCGTTATCAACGTTATTTTGACTCCAGTCGAACAAACAAGAGTAAAAAAGCAAAGGGTGACGGCGGGAAAGGTTGGCACGCATGAGGATGGGAGTGGGGGGGGATTTATGTTAGGTGCGATTTGGAGAGATGTAAAGAAAGAGAGGGAAAGATGAGTGAATGGAAAAAAGAGAAAGAGAGAGAATGAGGATAAAAAGAGTAATAGATAGATAAATATAAACAGATTAACGTACAAACTCACAGAGAGAAAGAGAGAGAGGGAGAGAGAGAAAGGGAGAGAGATAGGGAGGAAAGAATCACAAGTGTGAAGATATGAAAAGAGTAACATCACACACAATCACACACACACACACACACACACACATATATATATATATATATTAGTTTGGACCTGAAGATCACATAAGTGAGAAACTGTTAGTAACCAGATGTTGACTCACGCTACCTAACTCAAATATGAACGCTCTATCAATGATATTGAGCATTGTGTGCCTGGAAATATAGCACATATATTATCTACAATATATATAGTTATTTACTAAGCATAGCGTAGATGCGGCACAAGGCCAGAAGTATGGGGCAACCAGTGAGAATCGAACTCACTAACTATGGTCTGCTATTCTAGCGTGCTAACCATTAAACCACATGAGTGCACAATCTACAATATATATATATTTATATATAATATGGGCGCTATATTTATAAGTACACAGTTCTCAATATTATTGATATAGCATTTAAATTTAAATTAAGGTAGCGCGGACAGAGCGTTAACGGCACTTGGTCTGAAGATCGCATTGGCGAGAAACTGTCGGAAACCAGGCGCTAGGCTTTATGTCCACGCAACCTTAACACACACACACACATGCACACACACACAATATCCTATTGATATAAGACTGTAATTGGTGTATGAATCCACCAAAGGTTCTAACACGAGTACTTTCTGCACTACATCGTGCCATCATCAGGTGTGGAACTGGTGAGATGTTTCGAACAAACAGTAGCAGTAGGAATAAGTAGGTGGAGGGGCTCACAAGCTTATAAGAATGTTATGGGGAATGGTGGGAGGAGAATTGGCGTGAAATTATAGGCATTTGAGAATATGTTGACTGGTTTCAAGGTTGATCTTGTTTAAGGTTTGTTTTTTGTTGTTTTTGTTTTTGTTTAATGTATAGGGCTTCGATTATTTGAAGTTTTTCTTTGTTTTTCTTTGTGCAGTATATGTGTGTTTTCAGTTAGAATTAGAGGGGGTTGCATGAATGTGATTTTGTGGTGCATGATGGAGCTTGTATCAGTTTAGTGTAGTGTTAACCGGCGTGACAAAATCGTCGTTGTGTGACCAATGTACGTGCTTTCAACTTTGGATAGGCAGTCTCCTACTGAGAAAGGATAGAAAAAACTCGTCAGATAAGAATTGTCTGTTGAGTTCAACAAAACATGCATAAGAGAAAAAATGCTGCCAATATATATATATATATATATATATATATAATATATATAATGCGCATTATTGTCCGATTTTAATTAAATCTTCAACACTTTATTAATTTCTTTACTTAATTTCATAATTAATGTATTATGTTATTAAAATACTTGAAAACAAAAATGTTTTTATCAATTATGATTCTAGATTCTAGATTCTTGGCCATTTGAATTTAAAAAGTTTCCAGTCCCTAATTTTTACATTTCTAGAAAGATCAAATCCAGAAGACCACATGAAAATAATTTTTTAAAAAGTAAATGAAAAATGTTTACACCCAAGGAAGAAATGTAGTAATATGGACACGCTACACCTCAGAGATAAAAATGGTTATTTGAAAGTTACTTTCTTAAAAATCAAAAAATAATTTTGTAACGTGTTTCCCCTTTTCGAAGTTTTAAAAACAATATTTTTCTGTGAATTGATGTAATAAGTACATTCTCTCGTTAAATTGGCCTATTTTTTAAATTTTGAACGTCTGAAAGGTGGCATATATGACACTATATTTTTAGCTGGAAAACAGCTAAATCTCTCTAAAAATGTATACTCTCACTAAATGTAAATCTCTCTAAAAATATATAATTAAAAATGCGCAACATATTTTCCCATATATATATATATATATATATATATATATATATATATATATATATTATATATAAAATAGTTTTTGTAGATTTGTTTAATTGCATGGAGGTTTATGTGCTTAAGATTAAATACATTTATTAAAAGTACACAACCTGTTCATCTCAAATTATATATATATATATATATATATATATATATATATATATATATATATATATATGGAGGTTCTTTCATATATATATATATGCTAGCGCTAGACCAGGGAGATTGTTTTTGGTGTGATGGAGTGCCATACTTACCGCCAGCTCCCCGTGTTACTGCACAGATAAGATCACCCAATATATGCTACTCATGCGCTTGGTTGAAAGGAACCGGTATCGAACCAGTAACCTGGTGATTCCTCTGAGTGTGTGTGTGTGTGTGTGTGAGAGAGAGAGAGAGAGAGAGAGAGAGAGAGAGAGAATGAACAATTACTTATGAAAACGTTTTTTCTAAAATCAAGAAAGTGCTCAAATACTGGCCAGTTGAGTATGATAAAAGTTACATGTATTTGAAAAAATACAATCGTCAAATTAAACACACTGTAAGTATGAGGTACTCAGTGAAGTATCAAAAGAGATATCACTTGCATAATGAACATGTATATATATCACTTGTATGATGAACATATATATATATATATATATATATATATATATATATATATATATATATATATATATATATATAATGTACTGGGTGATTTTTAATCATGAGAAAAAGGCGCAACTAATAATTTAAATGGATGCTAAAGAAATACAGTTGACTTATCAATTTTCTATAGACTAATTGTGTATTAAATAAAGTTTTATATACCAACTAATCAGTTGCTAGCTTCCGGTTCAAGAATTATGTTTGCTAATATTGAAAACAATTTTTTAAGTATGTGGATCTTGATTAAAATGCAATTTGGAAAATTATTTGCTAAATACAAAACTAATAAGTGGTGTTATGATTTAACTACAAATAAAAAGGGTTGGATCTTGCCTTAAAGGCAATGGGGTCGGGAAAATAATATAAGTACTAGGGCTTGACGTGACCAGCCGATTGATCGGACGAAGCCTCTCCGACTTCCCGTCTAGCC
>CM042152.1:55722069-55732069 GCA_023376005.1 Doryteuthis pealeii
CTTCAAACAACCCCAAAGAAAAAAGTCGCAGGGTGTTAAATCTGGGTCTCTGGCCGGCCACATATGTGGACCACGTCTACCCATCAATCTCCCAGAAAAATGGTGATTCAGCCATTGACGAACAACAATAGCAATATATATATATATATATATATATATATATATATATATATATATATATAGAACATATATGTATATATAAATATATATGAAACCTATATATATGTATATGTATATATATGTATAACATATATATATGTATACATATATATAACATATACATATATATATATATATATATATATATATATGTAAATATGTATATGTATATGTATATGAATTCGGACGAAACGTTTCAACTCTTAGTTTTGTTTTGAGTTTTTATTTCTTGTTCACCATCCTTCTACCTACCTCATACTGTCGGATTCTACTACATCCATCCATATATATATCATTGACAAGGTTAATTTCGCAGGGATTGTTCGCTATGTACCGGCGGCCGAACGGATATGGTCTCTGACTATGCCTGTGAAGTCCCGGTTTCGATTCCTGTCGGAGGGGAGTCGTTAGTATACATCGCTGAAGAGACTTAATAAAGTCGAAACAGTCTGTACGGTGTTCTGCATAGCGAGCCATCCTTTGCGGGATTTTCTTGTCAAGATTATTTTCTATAATTATCGAATCTTATTCGATACATGCATTTATAATTGCCTTCAAGCAGAAATATAAATAATAATTTATTCAACTTGCTTCTATAAAAAAACAAACATCCAAAAATCTTATTCACTTCGCCGAAGAGCTAAACGGCCGGGTTTGTTTACTAAATAAAAACGTCTACTTGCCTGCTATGGCAGGGCGTGTAATGTTTCTTCATTGACAAGGTTAATTTCGCAGGGATTGTTCGCTATGTACCGGCGGCCGAACGGATATGGTCTCTGACTATGCCTGTGAAGTCCCGGTTTCGATTCCTGTCGGAGGGGAGTCGTTAGTATACATCGCTGAAGAGACTTAATAAAGTCGAAACAGTCTGTACGGTGTTCTGCATAGCGAGCCATCCTTTGCGGGATTTTCTTGTCAAGATTATTTTCTATAATTATCGAATCTTATTCGATACATGCATTTATAATTGCCTTCAAGCAGAAATATAAATAATAATATATATATATATATAGATAGATAGATAGATAGATATAAAATATATATAGATATGTATATACATATAAAACATATATATGTGTGTATGTATATGTATACATATATAAATATATATAACATATATATATATGTATATGTATACATCCATATATATATAAAACATATATGTAAATGTATATATATATAAAACATATATGTACGTGCATATATATATGTATATATATATGTATATACATAAAACATATATATATGTATATGTATGTATATATATGTGTAAATATATAAAACATATATATATGTATATATATAGAACATATATTTATATGTATATAAATGTATATATATGTATATATATGAAACATATATATATATATATATATATAAAAAACATATATTTATGCATACATATATATGCATACATATGTATATATGTATAACATATCTATATATGTATACCATATTTCTGTGTATATGTTTATATATCTATATAAAACATATATATATATATGTATATATACATATATAAACATATACATATGTATGTATACATATAAACATATAAATATGTATATAAAACATATACATATATTTATGTATATATATAAGACATATATATGTATATAATATATATGTATATATATAAAAGATATATATACATGTATATGCATATACATATATATATATATGTAAAACACATATGTGCATGTTTATATATTTATATATATATATATATATATAAAACATATATATGTATATGTGTATATACATATATATAAAACATATATGTATATATATATATAAACATATATATATGCATATGCATATGTATATATATATATATAAAACATGTATTTACATATATATATATATATATATATATATATGTGTGTGTGTGTGTGTGTAAATACATGTTTATATATATATATATATATATATATATATATATATATATAGCATATTTCGGTAGAAATTACCAAAAAAATGTTCTTTTTTTTCGTAATCATAGATTTATTATCATCCAAACCCCTACTTCTGTTGATTAGTTTAGAATAAACTCTATAAAATTTGCTCATAAAAAGTCTAATAAGGATTGGTACCACCTAATGGCATCACATTTACAGAAAATAAATAACAATACACATAAAACATACGACAAAGGTAACATGTTCTTGAGTAACTAAATTCATATAAACAACTAACAACATAAAACATTCGTAAATATTGCAGATAAGCAAATATCACCTCATAGTCGTAACTAACATATAAAATCCATAATGAACAAGATAGAGACATCTTCACACTGGATGGCAAGACTCTGAAATTAGTAGACCAGTTCACATATCAAAGTGATATCTCCATAGGGGTGGCGTGGACTGCCATAGACAGATTATCGATCATATGGAAATCTGATTTCTCAGATAAAGCGAGAATTCTTCCAAGCCGTATCAGGACCTTAACGAAACGGTTGAAGAAAATGCTAGATAGAAACTCCACAAGAATGCTACATGTTGTCTTGAATAAATCTTGGAAGCAATAATTCTCAGGGACTTCGAGATAAAGTCTTATCCCAGCCAGGAGACCAGACCTAGTGTTGATTAGCAAAAAAAAAAAGAGAACGTGTCAACTGGTGGACTTTGCGGTCCCAGTAGATCACAGGGTGAAGCTGAAGGAAAATGAAAAGATGAAAAAATACCTTGCCAGAGAATTGAAAAAGCTGTGGAACATGAGAGTGAAACTGATACCAATTGTAATTGGTGCACTTGGAATGGTCCCAATAAACTTGGAAAAAAGACTGGAGGATCTAGAAATCAGAGGAAGAATTGAGACCATCCAGACTACTGCACTGCTGCAATCGGCTAGAATACTCAGAAGAGTCATGGAGACCTGAGGAGACTTGTTGTCACTCAGACTCCAGTGAAATACCATCAGCTAACGCTGATGTAAAAAAACAAACAAAAGGAGTGAAAATAATAATAATAATAATAATAATAATAATAATAATAATAATTTTCCTCATACAATGTATAATAAATACCACGTGGGGTACCTTGTCCTCGTCAGCTATTAACTAAGGGTGATAGCACAGTTTCGGTGGATAAAAGCGGGACTGCCACACCTACGAACACCAACAATGGGAATATCTATGATTCAAATAGATCTGTTTAAAAATTATTCATATTCGATAGGATAGGACTGTGTGCAAAAGAAAACGATTTGAAGTAACATCTACACATAAGAATGTGAACATGAATGTGCAGTGAACGCTATTCACTTACCACAGGGCATAAAATAGCCCTACATGGGCTGACATGTTGTTAAGATCAATCATAAAAATGAATGCATGTCATGGACTTCTCAGTCACCTGGGTTCCATTCTTAAGCATCACTGGTTGCCACCTACGGCCAACAGATGGCCCCATTGGGCGATTCTTCCCGTTCTGCAGAGGTGCAGTCGGTTTTTTCCAACGCCCCAGCCGACAGGGCGGATAAAAATCTCCGATATTCAACCTATACACGAATGCATGCGTATAATTATTTTTCATTCTTTGTGTGTTTTTCTCACCAGTTTTAATTGATAGTTGGTCACTGAAGTCTTAAGAGTATTCTAGCCGATCTTAACAATGTATGCTCTCGATTTTACCTCTGATTTCCAAGTATTATTATTGGAGCAAACCGTGTCACCCTCTGACACAGATTAAGTGTTGAGTACAACAGTTGATCTATTGGCGACATAGAGTGGAATGCGGGGCCCAGGTTCGAGCCAAAAGCTCACTGAGGTCAAAACTTCGTCGCCGGTCAGATTATTCTTGCCTTTGCTTCTGGCTCCGCCCACCCACCGATCGGTCTGTTTTCTTTGTGGGTACCTTAATGCTCCAGTTAAGTTTTCACAAAAGAAAGACACATTAGCTCGTCATGATAAGCGCCATTCATAATGTGTGTAATGAGCTCCCCGTTTGGATTTGTGTCTTCATACGAATTTGTCACCGCTGTTTGCCCAGTTTGTCTGATGTTGAGCGGCCTCTTTTTCTTCGGAGCGGTGGAGGATGACCCCTAGAGTTTATCTGACTCGGGACATCTCTAAAAATTAGTCGCTCAGGTCATATTACACATTTAAGAGGCCTGTTGATAATGTTGACCGGTTATTTTACTCGACCCCCCACTGATTTGAAAATGGACATACCTTTCATCCTTAAAAGGAAAAAAAGGATAGACAGAACAATAAAAAAAATTGCTTAATGTTTTGGAAGAACTAAAAAAAAAAAAAAACGGCATTATTTTTACTTATTACTTACCATTGGGTTGGTATTTGAAATCTGTATGATCATAATTCTTAGGGTATCACTTAGGACTTAATTTTTTTCTTCAAAGGAGATTTCGCTTCATTTACAAGTAGAGTGAAATTCATGAAAAAATGTTCACCGCAAGCATTCGTATACAGGTTGAATGTAGGAGACTTAATTTTCATGATTGATTTTAACAGCATGTCAACCCGTCTAGGGTTATTTCATGGGTAATTTTGATCTTTTGTCGTCCCGGCCTCCTGTCCTAATTTACGCTATGTTTTCTCAAGTTGGCCTTAAGCGAATTTCCGACCCAACGTAGATATTTTCCGAGTTGTGTTTTGGTCGTTTTTTTCTGTCGGGAAATTAATGTAGATATTTTAAATGCCCCTTTTAATTTTTTTCTCGATTGAATTTGTACAAATTTAAATTGAATTTTTACAAAACTCAATTCACAAAGCGTAAATTAGAGCAAGGGGCCAGGACGACAACAGCTTGGCAAGGTAACTCACCGCGGGGAAGTAGCAAAAGAAAAAATAAGAAAAGAATACCTCAGAAGAACAAAAATCTGTTTCCCGAAACTAAGCTCAGCAACAGATATCTTACAAAGGGAATAAACACCTGGACTATCCTCCTTATAAAATAGTGTGGACCATTCCTAAAATAGACAAAGGAGGAGCTCCAACAAGTTGACCTAAGGACAAGGAAATTGATGACGATGCAAACAGACTATATGTGTCAAGAAAAGAAGAAGGAAATGGACATCAGCATTGAGGATTGCGTATATGCGACAATTTGAGAACTCGAAGAATACACTAAAAAGAAAGATTAATCACAACAGCTTGTAACAGCAATTGCAACATATGGACTAACAGAAACCCGGCAAAAATTACAAAACAGTAATGGGAAGAAAAACAACCATATTGATACTTCAAGTGGCAAACTTGAGAGATTGCAAATGAGAAGCCCTGAACCTGGCTAAAAAGGGAAATTTCAACAGAGAAACTGAATTTCACAAAAATAATGCCATAATGACCAATAATAGCAAAGTAAAAACAGATATTGGCATTTCAGTCTCGGAAGACTATAATAAAGTTTTTGTGCCCCTGAAATTACAGCGCCTCCTGTGACTGTGAAGTCCGATGTTTAAAAAACATTCTCGACCACAGATGTCGCATTTGAAGGCTGTCCCTGAAGATGTTGATGTTCCGGTGCTTTGTTGCCGCTGCTTTCTTCTGGACCTCTTAGCTTCATGGTGTTGCGTCAGGGTGACTTCTGACATGAACAGTCCTCTACGGAGATTCTGCCGCCGCCGAGGGCGGACTTGGGCCAAATTTTCCCAGCTGGAAGGGGCAATGCCAAAGCATCTGAGATCATTCTTGCAGACAAGAAGAAAAGGCAGAAAAAATAGCAAATGAAGGATGTGTGGAGACAGAGAGTTGAAACGATTAATCACGTAATAAACGAATGCAACAAACTAGCACAAACGGGGTATAAGATTAGGCACGACTGGTTTTGAAAGGGGATTTACAGGGGATTGTGTATAAAATTAAATTTTGATCATGCTACAAAATGGTATGTGCACAAACCGAAATCCGTCTTAGAGAATGAGCGCAAAAAATTCTCTGTTGCTTTGAGATACTAACTGATCACCCAACCCCGGCCAGAAGACCAGACTCAGTATTAATTAACTAGAAATTAGAATTTATGAACAACGATATGAATGAGGCCATGGGTTATATTCTAAGAAGATCAAAGAGTGCGAGACGTGAGCCATCTCAAATTTAGCAACAGCTGGATTTGAACACCGACAGCTGACGCCATATATATATATATATATATATATATATATATATATATATATATATAGGCGAGTATGAATAAGAATATGAAATATATATATAAACCTTAAACAAGCTACTTTTTCAATATTTCAATATTTAACAATATAAAAATTGCATAATACGCATGAAACTATAATTACGGAAAATGAACATCATAATATTTCCTCTGTGATTTATATAATATATATATATATATATATATATATTAATTTTTATGTAACAATAAGATCATGTACATCATTTCATGTCGTTAATATAATTGTAATGGCTATAAGCACGTGGGCATGCAAGCAGGAATATATATATATATATATATATATATATATATATATATATATGGAAAAAAAAAGAGAAAATCAGTGTGCTATTTTAAACACACACACACACACACACACACACACACACATATATATATATATATATATATATATATATATATATATATATATATATTAGTTTTGTGTCTAGCCACACTGAAGAGGCGTGAAACATCGAAAGATGTGTCTGCGGATGACTTATATATATATATATATATATATATATATATATATATATATATAGTCATCCATATACGTGGATTTTGACGTATAAGGTCTCTTCAGTGTGGTTAGATTTATCAGGCTACTTCCATATATATATATATATAGTTGTAATGGTTATATGCACGTGTGCATGTAAACATGCATATATATATATATATATATATATATATATATATATATATAAACTCCGACACTATAAAAGAGACTCCTGGCTTTATAGTCTGTAATTACACAATACAAACTTTCGCCTGGAGAAAAAAATAATAAAAAAAAGAAAAGACCAAATCAAATCCTGAGAATAATCAGTTGATACTCTTAAAATGTCCAAAAGAAAAAAAAATACTGTATGAGTTTCCTAAGTTAGGTATACTAAAGTGCTCAATACAATAAGTAGAGTGAATAAAAAATGAAATGAGCCTAATGAGTCAGAGAATACCTACCTAGATTTCTCCAAACGGATCATCAGGATAATTCTGATGATACGTTAGGATAAATCTAGGTAGATATTCTCTGGTACATTAGGCTTACTTTATATATATATATATATATATATATATATATATGTGTGTGTGTGTGTGTGTGTGTGTGTGTGTGTGTGTGAGGGTAGCGTAGATATAAACCAAGAGGTTTGAAAATCGCATAGGCAAAAAACTTACAAAGTTACCAAGCGCTGTTGACTTTATGTCTACGCTAACCTAACTTAGTTCTATCAATGATATTGAGCACATGGCTAAACTTTGAACACGTATCTTTGAGGCGTAACACAAATTCTCAAAGATACGTGATTCAAAGTTAACTGACCTGAAAAAATGTAAAAGATTTTAAATAGAATAACTAGTGCATTATATTTTTTATTCATTAATATATCAACACTGAAAATTTCATTAAATTCGTTAATTTTCAGATTTTTGGTATTTTTTTTATTTAGGCGTGGTGTCATACGATGGTGGAATTTAGGTCCGCTTAGTTCGATTTAACCGAGCGCCCTTTACTTTATTTATATATTTGTGTACGTATGGATGTGTGTTTGTTAGTCAGTGCGACTTTTGTATCCAATGTTGAAATTACATGAATTATTCATATTGTATTTATTTATAACTAATTGTATATAGCCGATATTGTCCAGGTTATGTAGTATCATTTTTTTGTTACGTTTTTCTGATAAAAAAATAGTACTCTATTATATGAAAATATAATAAAATAGACTGTAATGAATTATGTACTGTAAATGTTCTAATGCTCCCTTTTTTATTTTTCTAAATAATATTTTTTCTTTCGTGTAATAAATTTGAAAGCTTAAATGTTTTTGTGAACATATGCGTATCTGAAGCTCGCTCGTACATGCAATATTAGCTCGCAGCACAAAGCATATATCAATCGAGGCACAGCTTGTAACTCCGAAAATTCGTAAGTTGGGACACTCGTAAGTCAAGGTACCTATGTAATAATAATAATAATAATAATAATAATAATAATAATAATAATAATAACCATAATAATAATAATAATTCTTTTCCAAATTAGACAGATGTTAGTGGAATATGAAATGAAGTCTAATGTATATCTATCTATTATCTATTAATAATGGAAATTCGCTTCCGGTTTTTGTCTGTAACAAAAATTACGTCACTGCTTACATCACATTACCCAAAATCGTCATAACATAGAATAAATACACTCAAAATTTGAACATGCAACATTAGACAGTCCTATTTGTTTTTTAAAACAAGTTTTAATAAATACATGACTGGTATTATATATCTATATGTAGTTTGTTTTATTTTAATAAATATTTAAAGTTTACATTTCAAATTGTTTTATTTTTTAATCCTTTAATAAATTTGATGATTTTACTTACTTAGGGTACAAACTCGCTGACATGGAATTTTTTACTCCCACCCCTCAGTGCGTTTTTTTTTTATTTTGTACTAGTATTTTTAATTTCTCAACTGGGATTACTACTTTTAATAAAAATGAAACTCTAAGGAAAATATAACTTAATTTGTTAATAGTTGTCATTTTTTTAATTAAAGGACAGCATTTATTGGTGTATAGATTTAAAGTTGTTGCGTTTATTTATTTATTTTATTTTTTAATTTTTTTTTTTGTTAAACTTGCGTTTAATTTTTTAAACCTTATAATTGATTTAACTTATTAATTATGGACTGGCAAACGAAGCCAAAAATGCGTTTTTGACAAAATGACTTTAGCCCTCCTACAGAAAATAATTTACCAAAAATCAGGAAATTATCGGATTTTAATGAAATTTTCAGTGTTTATGTATCAATAAATGATCTTTATAATGCATTATTTATTTTATTTCAAAACTTTCTCATTTTTTTCAGGTCACTTAATTTTGACCCCCCTTATGTTGGGGCGTAAAATGTTTTGCAAGTTGATCATTTTCGATACTAATTACAGTATAAATAATGAGATAAAAGACCGAAATTATGAATAGAAACAAAAAAACTTTTTTACGGTGGCTTTTCTATGAGAAAATAAGTACCAAAAATTGAAAAATAAAATGTAAAAAAATGATAAATAATTAATTTTTTGGAGATTTCTTTTTTACTCATTTCGATAATTATTTAATTGGCTATTATTTTATAAAAGAAAAAATTATACATCGATGTTTTTTCTGCTTAAAAGGGGGAAGGGGTACATTTTCAATCGAGTTTTTCTTCAAAACCTATTACTTTTGGCGCCTGAAATAAGTTTTGCATTAAGTAGATATTTATTTTTAGAGTCTAAAAATATAAGATTTTAGAATTAACATCAGGATTTTCATATTTTAAATGAATTTTATATATTAATTTTTCATAGCAAAAATATTAAATTAAAGTTTCGAAATAAAATAACTGATGCATTATAAAATTCATTAATTGTTAAATCAATACTGAAAATTTCATTAAAATCGGATAATTATCTGATTTTTGGTAAATTCTTTTGCAATCGCGAATGTTACAGTAAAATTGTAAACAAGCACTTAAAACCATCGAAAAAGAGGCTGAATGGCGGATCGCGTCGAAATTGACCAAAACAAATAGTTTTAAATCTTTTTAAGATAAACTGCATATGTAATTATATTTTTCTTACTTTAATGTTGGTTATTATGCTACTATTTATCGATTTAGACAAAGTTTAACCTTAAATAATAGATTTAATTATTCTTAATTCG
>CM042152.1:55737069-55739569 GCA_023376005.1 Doryteuthis pealeii
TAATCTGGGACTTCGAGATAAAGACGGATCACCTTATCCCAGCTAGATTACCAGACCTAGTATTGATTAAGAAAAAACAGGGAACTTGTCATTTCGTAGATTTTGCAGTTCCAGCAGATCACAGGGTGAAGATGAAGTAAAAAGAAAAGATAGACAAAAACTTGGACCTTGCTGTGGGATATGAGGGTGAAAGTGATACCAATTGTAGTTGGTGCACCAGGAATCAAAAACCTTGGAAAAAACCTGGAGGAACTGTAAATCAGAGGCGGAATTGAGACCGCCCAGAAAACAGCATTGCTGAAATCAGCTAGAATACTCAGAAGAGTACCGGAGACCTGAGGAGACTTGTTGGCGCTCAGACTCCATCGAAAGTCCATCAGCTTACGCTGGCATGAAAAACTCACAGGAATGAACACAATAATAATAATAATAATAATAATAATAATAATAATAAGAAGAAGAAGAAGAAGAAGAAGAAGGAGGAGGAAGAGGAGGGCTGGGAATTAATATTTATGGTAATGAGGAAAAGATAAGCAAAGCTGATGAATGGGATTTGGTTTCAAGGTTTTTTTTTCTTTCTAAAAATGAGAATTTTTTTCTCTGATGTTTATTTGGCTAATTGATAGTAATCTGAATTCGAACACTGACAATAAAATGCGGAGGTTAAATTGGTCCGGATGCAACCATCGAGGCACACGATTTGAGAGAGGTTTGAATAACATGCATTAATATATATATGTATATATATAGTCATCCACAGACACCGTGTTTCGACGTTTCCTGTCTCTTCATTGTGGCTAGACTTCTAGCCGGAGTGACACCTGACTGACTTTTCATCAGTAGAGAGAGAGAGAAAGAGAGAGAAAGAGAGAGAGAGAGAGAGAGGAAATTGAGTTTAAAAATTTTTCAATGCCCATCAAGAATAAATAAAACAAAATGTATTCGGTATGAAATAAACCAACAAGGGTTGACATGCCGTAAAATCTAATGAACCAACCGGCCAACAAGTATAAATAGCTGCAAGAAAAAATCGAAAAAAAATCGTCTTAAATTAGAATGAAAGGCAGGATGCGACACAAGGTCGTAAGTATGGAGCATCCAGTGGGGAGTTTATCTCGTTATTCAGTAGTAATGGATATTCGGGACATGGTTGCTACCCATTACACCACGATGGGACACCCCGAGAATGAAAGATGGACAAACCAAAAAACTAATCAGAAATGATAAAGCGAAAGAATTATGTCACAAAGGATTTGGAAGCAGCCATTGTCTACAATGAAATGATATATCATGTTTGTGTCATCCAAACAATGTATAGTTATTTACCAACCCCTCCGCACGAGTAGGACACAAGGTCAATTTCTTATGCGGTGTTTAATAGATTTGAATTGGGAGCTTTCCTTCTCCTAGACTGGTTCCAAACCAAGATTAAAGAGCCTAGTATGTCCTACCATTTACCCATAATTGGAGGGAGAATAGTTGGATTCATACCTTTCTCAAAGGTATTAGCGCCATGTGAAATGCAAACAGCCTCGTCAAGTATTTGAACTCGGGTCGACGAATTCATTTCCTATGGTTCTAACCATTACATCACGCGCCTCCATATTATATATATATATTATATATATAATATATATATATATATATATATATATATTATCATTCATTATATATATATATATATATATATATATATATATATATATATATTAAAACACATGAACTAAGTTTTATCGGAGTTCACATGGAAAGAAGGTATGTCCACAATAGACGGTAAGCTAGGGTGAAATATTCAACTCGATCCTCTAGTTAGAACTAAAACATGATAATTGCTACCAGTACTCTAATTATCACCATTTTTACTATAGCTGTTATTCGTCCTAGTAATTAGGCTTACTAGCAAGAATATACACCCTCTGGGCGTAAGTATTTATGTTTTAATGTAAGGAAATATATTGAATTAGAAAGAGTAACGAAATTAAATAGGAATGCATATAAAAAGATTACACTCATTTTAATTATATTTTAATTGGTTTCTTTATAAAATCATTCATAGGACTGGTTTTAAAAAGTTGGAGAATAAAACAATAATATTAGAGGTCAATAACACCAGGTAATTATGTATTAAACTCGGTTTTATTAAAACCAGTATGCAAATAAACCATACCGTATATTATGTAAACCTTTATTTCTAAGTAATATATAGTTATTTACTAAGCTGAGCTTAGATGTGGCACAAGGCCAGAAGTATGGGGCACCCAATGAGAATCGAACTCACTAACAATGGTCTGCTAAGCTAGCTTGCTAACCATTACACCACGTGAGGTAAGTAATATATAAGACACATTGCAAGATTTTAAATGCACTAATAACATGGGCTGTTTTGAAGCAAATTTCATTCAGATTTTCATAGAGACTTCGTTAATAAATAAGTTTAATTCTATGTATTAATGATTTTAACTATAAATCAAATACTCCGCAATTTCTGAGGGTATAGCGA
>CM042152.1:55744569-55747069 GCA_023376005.1 Doryteuthis pealeii
TCGTTGTCCCCTTCTTCTTCTTCTCAAAGGGAAAAAAACAAAAGCTTAGAAGTTACCTTCGAATGGTGGGTGTCCCTGACAGACACATTCATTGCCCAAATCTTTTCCACCCGCCACCCTACACCCACCCCGATTTTCCACCCGTTAAATTATCTTTCTTTCCTTTTGTCAACTTACACAAGTCAGAAGAAGAAGAAAAAAAATTACATTCTTTCTTCACGCACCTGTTTAATTCATCTCGCTCGTATGCGCCAAGATGTAATTTGCACCTCAAGGACCGGATCAGTTTTCAAAGACTTTACCATTTTTTTTATACCCGCTTACACACACACACACACACACACACACACACACATGTGTATATATATATATATATATATATATATATATATATATATATATATATATATTCCTTGCCTTCCCCCTCTTTTTAGGGACCCTTTTGTTGTTTCTTTTTGGTAGTTGTCTTTATTTAAATTTCTTGCTGTCTCTCTCCCTCTTTGTATCTATCTATCTCAATATGATTATCTATCTATCTATATATCAATATATATATATATATATATATATATATATATATATATATATATATATCAGGAAAAACTGTAGCGTCGACTTAATAAACATCACCCGTCAATGAAACTTGTTTTTTCATTTTCATAAAATTACACACACACATACACACACACACACACGGATATATATATATATATATATATATATATATATATGTGTGTGTGTGTGTGTGTGTGTGTGTGTGTGTGTGTGTGTGTGTGTGTGTAAATTTTATGAAATGAAAAAAACAAGTTGCATTGACGGGTGATGTTTATTAAGTCGACGCTACAATTTTTCCTGATATATATATATATATATATATATATTGTAAAAACAATCAGGCATGAACTGGAGAATTGCAATGGAGACTACGAGACTGTGGCAAAAAGAAAGAAACATAACAGACGATCTGATTGCGTTCGTACAGTAGAATTCCTCGAAAATCTGCAAAAAGGGTATCTGGTTGAATTCAGATGCCTACGTGGAGTTGCTAAATACTGTATTCAAGCCCTGAATAACAAGGGTAGCTAATGATAGGCCATATGTATGGCAGTAGGATTCGGTACCCTGCCACACCTCTGGGAAAAGTAAAAAATGTTTGGTCGGCGAATTTTTACGACAACACCAGTCCCAATGTTTGGCCTCCGAACTCCCCAGATTTTAACCCCACGGACTATTATGTATGGGGCGCTGTTGAGAAAGACACCAATCACCGTACCAGTACTACAAAAGCCCAGTTAATCGAAAGAATTAAGGTAGTTTTTGAGGCCCTTCCCAGGGAAACTGTAATATCAGCTTGCTTCAAGTTCCGGAGCAGGATTGAGGTTGTGATCAACGATAATGGCGGTTATTTTGAGTGAAACTTGTTGTCAGTAGTGTAATTTCCGTGCCTGTTGAATTTCTTTACAATCCATTAAATTTTGTAGTTATCAAGCACTTTTTCCCCTTGAGAAACTGTCAAATTTTTCCTGAACACCTCATATATATATATATATATATATATTATATATATATATATATATATATATATATATATATATATATATATAACTACCTCTCTATATATCTATCAATCTGACTAACTACCTACCTATTTCTTTTTCTTCATCTGTTCTTTATTAACACAAGTTTCTTTTCTTCTTACTTCTTTTCCCTTTCCATTCTCTGAAAAACTCTCTCTCTCTCTCTCTCTCTCTCTCTCTCTCTCTCTCTCTCTCTCTCTCTCTCTCTCTCTCTCTCTCTCTTTCAGTGCCAAAGTCAATTATACAAGTCATTTTAAATGGTTGATATCCTTTTATCTACGCCTGATATCCCCACTGAAATGAATGACATACACTTGCTATTATTTTCGGCCATTTTAAGGTATTATTTTAAATTGGCCTTCCTAGCTGCTGAATGTGCTCATAGAATTTGGGAAAGAAATGAAACAATATCTGGCCGTACTGCCCCAAACTGTCCCTTAGGGTCTAAAGGGTTAAAGATTTGCCTTTTCAAACAAAGTCACTAAATAGACAACAATCAGTTGACATTTATGACGTTTTAAAAGTAAAGTAGCCAATTCCCGCTACTGCAACTCGGAAAATTTCAGAAGAGCTAGGATTATCGTCCCTCTTGGTCAAGGATTTGTAAAGTAGGGTAGATCGATTTTTCACTTTTTTGAAAATATCGAATCCTCTCAAGCAGCAAAGGTTGTGTGTTGGTATATTGAGTACTGATACAAAAACTAGATCTAGTACTTGCACCATTGTCTTAGGAAATAGCATCAAATATCGTCTACTAAAATGCACCAAAAAACCTCGTTTTCGTAACAGCTAGCCCAAAAATTGGTTAGAACATTTAGCAATTTCAATACTTAAACCAGAAAAGCTTGTCATTTTAAACAAAATAAATAAAATATTATAACAAGAATTCAAATTGAAAATATGCCCCTATCACCACCGACACC
>CM042152.1:55754569-55759569 GCA_023376005.1 Doryteuthis pealeii
GGTAATTTAAGATATGAATATTTAGCATTATTTAAATTTTTCGGACTGTTGACCTCATTTTATACACTGCGTTTCTGCAGATGAATAAGCGGCAAAACTGCTTTATCATTTGTATGGTCTCGTACTACAACAAAGTTAAGCTTAATATATATATATATATATATATATATATATATATATATATATATATATATAGTAAAGTCGTCGGGGTGGCCAAAAGTCAGTATCAGCCAATCAGCGAGGGAGTCTATCCCCTTTTCATTAGCGCTACATCAGCTCCTTACTTTACTGCACATATCCCTGTGCTACTTATACGCTGAGTTGGCGAGAGCCGCTATCGAACTAGAATCCTTGTGGTTTCTAGCCGAACGCTCTACCGACTGAGCTAAATGGGCTCTGGGGAAAATGTTTTAGGAAATTCTTTAAAACGTTTTCAAAGTAGTTGATATGCCCCAAAAGAAGCAACGAAAAATATACTGGTGGCTTATTCATTTTTTGAGTGAAAACCATCAAGTGTATATATATATATATATATATATATATATATATATATATATATATATATATATATATATATATAATTGAATTGAAAATAAAGTGCTTGAATACAAATGTATGAGCTGTATTTATTTGTTATAGATTACAATACATTTAGGGTGCGATTGTAACCATTGGTTTCAAGGCAGGGTATTAGCTAATTATCACCAAGACAATGCACCTGGGAAAGAATATACAACGAATATCAATTCATTTATATATGTATTGATTTAAATGTATTATACTCTATAACTAATGATATATATATACATATATATATATATATATATATATATATATATATATATATATATATATATATAGTGTGTGTGTGTGTGTGCGTGTGTGTGTTCATACAGACATACACATAAAAATGCATGATACGCTGGGTAGGGAGATTTTATTTATTTGTTTGTTTTGTACAGAACAATCTTTGCTTTCTGTTAATCTATCCCCAGTACAAAATATCCCAAGAAATTTCATTTCGCGCCATTTTAACCTTTTAAAGACACCTGGAAACCCCATAAATTTCAGATCTTCCTGGAAGACTTCGACTTTTGAATTTCTCAAATAATTCAAACTTATTTCATGACATTCAACCTTGTTCTCTCTTCTCTTCTCTCTCTCTCTCTCTCTCTCTCTCTCTCTCTCACTCACACACACACACACACACACACTCTTTCTCACTCACTCTTTTATATTGATATAAATCTCTCTCTCTCTCTCTCTCTCTCTCTCTCTCTCTCTCTCTCTATTTTCATGAAATTTATTTCCAACGTGGTTTTGATGTGCAGTCTTTTCGGTATTACTGAATAACAAATCAATAATAATACGAAATAAATCGTACACTTAAAACCCCTTTGTATGTCATCGCTTTCAAGATGTCAAGTCTTTTAAGATTTTATTACTAGATTCATCATTACAACGAAAAAAAAACAAAAAAAAACAAACAATATAACTTGCTTTGGTTCTTGTTGTTTAGTTACACAGGGAGAAAAAATTTAAATGTCTTTTCTTTTATAATTTCTTTCTTTTTCATTTTAGTCTCCAAGATTATTAGCGAGTAGATTTTACATTGATAATTAATTTGCTTTTGATTTTTTTTTCGCAATAACGTTATATACCATATCCTAAGTATGACATTAAATTATCTGATGGTGAAGTCCCAATTCTGAACCTCTGGGGAATGTGGTGTACCCCTGCAACTACTCTGACCCGGAGCGTTAGTACCTGTTAGGGTCCCATGTATAAGCTAAATAGAAAAATGCGTTTAAAACAAAGTGAGCACCCATCAAGAGTGAATAAAACAAAAAGGTCTTCGACATAAAATGACCCAATGGATTGACTTGCCGTAAAACCCAACCAACCGTTATATACCCGTTATATACCCGTGTAATGAATTACATTCTAAGACCAATTTTTAAAGAACAAAATAAAATATATAAAAATTGAAATTAAAAACCTATTTTAATAATAAATAATTTAATACCGAATAGAATTAAATTTACTAATGAATATCGAGGTATTGTGACGTAAGCAGTGACTCAGCTTTGGTTAGACAGACACCGAATCTCCATTGTAATAAGATATCGAGAAAGAATTAATGAAGCTTGAGATATTTAATAAATAAGTGTAAGAGTCGTAGTTTTTGTAATACAATGGTTTCTTTGAAAAGGCCCATTGGAAAATAATTTTTATATGTGATATTTGTTAATCAACAAATAATTGATGACACCTCAGCATATAATTTGTACAAATATTATAAATAATAAACTAAGTTACGAGAAAATTCATTACTTTTCAAATAAAATCGGTATACTCTAACAATTTCGAGACTACATTATCTATTTACGATATTACATTGATATTAATGGTATTAGAGTATGGACCTGTTTAGCTCAGTCGCTAGAGCATCAAATTATTAGACACAACAAAACATCAAATGTAGAGTGTATAGTAACAGAGATGGGACAATCAGCCATGTATTAAACGAATGCAGCTAATTAGCACAACGAGAATGCAAACTAGGCATGACTGGGTTGGAAAGGTGATCCACTGGGAATTAGGCAAAAAAACTAAATTTTGACTATACAAAAAAAACGGTATATGCATAAACCATAATCGCTTCTTGAGAATGAAACATAAAATTCTCTGGGACTTTGAGATTAAGACGGATCACCTCATCACAACCAAAAGACCAGACCTAGTAAAAAAAAAAAAAGGAAGCATATCAACTGGTAGATTTTGCAGTTCCAGCAGATCCCAGAGTTAAGATAAGAGAAAACGAAAAGATAGACAAATACCTGGACCTTGCCAGAGAATTGAAAAAACTGTGGAATATGAGGGTGAAAGAGATACTAACGCTGCTGGGAAAAACTCTCAAGGAGTGAAATAATAATAATAATAATAATAATAATAATAATAATAATAATAATAATAATAATGAATATTCGCTGTCTATCTGTCTGTAACCGAAACTACGTCACTGTCTACGTCACAAAATCCAATAGCATAATACTCTCGCCCTTTTTCAGTAACAAGAAGTTAACTAAAAGGTAAAATAAATACCTACGATTTTGTGTAAATTTTATGTGTAAAATATTCAAACTAATTATTTAATCAATAATTAACAGATGCTCGCAACATTTTATTTAAGGGAGACAGACTAAGTTTCCATTTCAAATTGTTTTATTCTTTTACTCTTTTAATAAATCTTATGATTTTGATTATGATACAAACCATCTGACATTGAATTTTTAACTCCCACCCCTCAGGCAATATCTTTCAAAAATTATTCTTACACTGCTCGGAAGGTGTTTATTTTTGCTATTAATAATAATTCGAGCCCTTGGTGGATTTTGCTGTTTCAGTGGACCAGTGAGAGAGAGGGGTTGAGAGAGGGGGTGAGAGAGAGGTGTGAGAGAGAGGGAGAGAGTGAAGGAAGCTGAAAAACTGGACAAATATCTGGACCTTGCCAGAGAGATGGAATAACTGTGGAACGTGAAGGTAACAGTAGTAACAATCGCAGTTGAGATCCTTGGAACAATCCTCAAGAACAATTGGATAAACTGCAGATTAGAGGAAGAATTAAAATTATCGAGACCATTGTACCATTAAGCTCGGTTAGGATACTTAGAAGAGTCCTGGATAGTTGAGGAGACTTGCTGTCATTCAGACTCCAGTTTAAACTGGTGTGAAAAAAACTCACATTAAGTGAATAATAATGATTAGAACCCTTGAAACAATCCAATAGAACCTGGAAAAGAGACTGGGGAAACTGGATATTCGAAAACGAACTTGAAACCATCGAGTCTGAGATCGTCTAGAAAGAATACTGTTACTCGTACTCCAATGATGACCACAGGCCAGTAAAGTAGTAAAGTTAGCGGAGTGGCTATTGTCGGTATCAGCCGGCAGCGAGGGAATATATCCCCTTGTCGCTAGCGCTAGACCAGAGAGATTGTTTCGCATCTGAGGTGGAGTGACACACCTATCGTCAGCTCCCCACTTTACCGCACAGATCAGATCTGTGCTACTCATACGCTGAGTTGGCAGGGACAGGTATCGAACCCGGAACCTTACGATGCCAAGGCAGGTGCTCTATCGTCAAAATTAGAATAAAAGAAGAAAGGCGTTGTAGTTAAGACATTTTAGACCCCAGCAGTGTAGGGGTCGACAAGAGAAGTGAGTAATAATCATAAGAGGATATTTGCTGTCACTTGATTCTCAGTACAAACGTTTTTTGTTTTTTTAAATTTACCTTTGTCTGTTTTAAAGTTAATGTAACATTATTCATAGTCATCTATACATATATAAAGGGCAGTTGGTGTGTATGTATGTATGTATGTATGTATGTATGTATGTATGTCCGGAATAAATTACGAAAATAAAACAATGACTAAGTAAATGTATATACACATTAAATATCACCACTTCTTGCTTTTTGTAGAAACATTATGAAGATTTGATTTATATCCGAAGATATTTAAAAATTAAAATACACATAGAAATAGCATTGAAATTCTACTTAAAATATGTCCAGCATTTGTAAATCTCAAATGTAAACAAATCTACATACTAGGGGTTTTTTTTTTTTTTGTTTTTGGTTTTTTTGGGGGTGGGGGTTGCAAACCCCTCTACCCAGGCGTCGCTGAATAGCCGCTTCTAGTGTATACCTAAAGGAATTCACAATAATATAAACTTTTTTTTTATGTATATACGGAATGTTACCTACAGTTATACTTCTTCCTGGGAGGGGGTGACTTGATTAAATTGGCGACGGGTCCCGGCCTCGTCGCCACACAGGCTAAAAACTGTGAATTGGCTAGGTGATTGTTGTTTTAGGAGAGATTTCTTTTTGTACCTATATTGCAGTTGAGAGGATCGCTGTTCTGATCCCCCGAACAATGTCCTAACCGGACCGCTGACCTTAGGGACTAGCCCCCCGTGAGGTTAAATAGTTG
>CM042152.1:55780015-55803364 GCA_023376005.1 Doryteuthis pealeii
AAATGCATGTAAATTTTATCATACTCAACTGGCCAGTATTTGAGCACTTTCTAGATTTTTAGAAAAAATGTTTTCATAAGGAATTGTTCATTCTCCACCCCCCCACACACAGAGGAATCATCAGGTTACTGGTTCGATACCGGTCCCCATCAACCAAGCGCATGAGTAGCAGATTGGGTGATCTTATCTGTGCAGTAACATGGGGAGCTGGCGGTAAGTATGGCACTCCATCACACCACAAACAATCTCCCTGGTCTAGCGCTAGCATATATATATATATATATATATATATATGAAAGAATCCATATATATATATATATATATATATATATATATATATATTATAAATATATAATTGAGATGAACAGGTTGTTTAGTTTTAATAAATGTATTTAATCTTAAGCACATAAACCTCCATGCAATTAAACATATCTACAAAAACTAATTTATATATATATATATATATATTATATATATATATATTAATATATATATATATATGGGAAATATGTTGCGCATTTTTTAATTTATATTTTTTGGGAGAGATTTACATTTAGTGAGAGTATATTTTTTAGAGAGATTTAGCTGTTTTCCAGCTAAAAATAGTGTCATATATGCCACCTTTCAGACGTTTAGAATTAAAAAATAGGCCAATTTAACCAGAGAATGTATTATTACATCAATTCACAGAAAAATATTGTTTTTAAAACTACGAAAAGTGGAAACACGTTACAAAATTATTTTTTGATTCTTAAGAAAATAACTTTAAAATAACCATTTTTATCTCTGACGTGTAGCGTGTCTATATTCCAACATTTCTTCCATTTTTTCATTTACTTTTTTTAAAATTATTTTCATGTGGTCTTCTGGATTTGATCTTTCTAGAAATGTAAAAATTAGGGACTGGAAACTTTTTTAATTCAAATGGCCAAGAATCTAAAATCTAAAATCTAAAATCATAATTGACAAAAACATTTTTGTTTTCAAGTATTTTAATAAGATAATACATTGTTTATAAAATTAAGTAAAGAAATTAATAAAGTGTTGAAAATTTAATTAAAATCGGACAATAATGCGCATATATATATATATATATATATTGGCAACATTTTTTCTCTCATGATGTTTTGTTGAACTCAACGGACAATTTTATCTGACGAGTTTTTTTCTATCCTTTCTCAGTGGGAGACTGCCTATCAAAGCTGAAAGCACGTATTGGGTCACCAACGACGATTTTGTCACGCCGGTTAACACTGCACTTAACTGATACAAGCCCATCATGCAAAAAATCCCATTCATGCCACCCTGTAATTCTAATGAAAACATATACTCGCCACAAAAAACAAAGAAAAACTTCAATAAATGAAAGCCCTATACATTAAAAACAAAAAAACAACAAAACAAAACTTAAACAAGATCACCTTGAAACAGTCAACATATTCTTCAATGCATATAAATTGCACGCAATTCCTCCCACATTCCTAATTCTTATAGCTTGTGAGCTCGCCCTCGAATACTTATTCCTATGCTACTGTTTGTTTAAAGAAACAATGGAAACATCTCACACAGTTCAACCTGATGATTCGATGTAGTGCAGAAAGTTCGTGTTAAGAAACACTTGGTGGATTCATACCACAATTGCAGTCTTATTATAGGATAGTGTGTGTGTGTGTATGTGTGTGTGGTGTGTGTGTGGTGTGTGTGTTGTGTGTGTGTGTGTTAAGTTGGCGTGGACATTAGCCTAGCGCCTGTTTCCGACAGTTTCTGCCATGCGATTTCAGACCAAGTGCCGTTAACTTCTGTCCGCGCTACCTTAATCTAATTTAAATGCTATATCAATAATATTGAGCACTGTGTACTTATAATAAGCGGCGCCATATTATATAATAATATATATATATTGTAGATTGGTTTAATGTTGGTTTAATGGTTAGCACGCTAGAATAGCAGACCATGGTTAGTGAGTTTCGATTTCTCAACTGGTTGCCCCATAATCTGGCTTGTGCCGCATTACGCTATGCCTTAGTAAATACCTATATATATTGTAGATAATATATGCTGTATATCTAGGAACAATGCTAATATCATTGGTAGAGCGTTCAATCTTTGAGTTAGGTAGCGTGAGCTAACATCTGGTTATAACAGTTTACGTTATGTGATTTTCCAGGTCAACTAATATAATATCTATATTATCCATGTGTGTGTGTGTTGTGTGTGTGTGTCGTGTGTGTGATGATTGTGTGTGATGTTATCTTTTCATATTTCAAAACTTGTGATTCTTTCTTAATCTCCTAATATATATATATACTCTCTCTTTTCCTCTGTGAAGATATATGATATATTATATAGATATTATTTTATAATATATTCTAATTTTATCCTCAATTCCTCTCTCTTATATATTATATATTATAATCATCTTCCCTCTCTTTCTTTCATATAATAGAGCACTAAATAATCCAATATATAATAGCCGTGCAACCTTTCCGGTCCACTTTGGCTTTTTAATCATTGTTGTCTCACGAATGGCTAAAAATAACGTTGATTAAGCTTAATCAAGTTTTTGTTGAGTCATTGAAAGTGAACGGGTTCATGTGAAGATGTCCGAAAATAGAGAGTGACGGCGGCGGCGGCGGTTGTGTGGTGGTGGGGCTGTAGGTGTTGGACATTGAAGAGCGAACCCGATTATCTCCTACTCCACACTCAAACCACACAACACCTACTATAAACTAAAGTAGAGACAAAAATGAAGACTCTGTGTCTGTATTGCTTTGCTGTTTTTACTAGTGTAACAGCCTTTGGCTTTTTCCTTAACTTGCGAACGAACAATATAGCAAAAAAATGGACATAGTGTCGAGGAGGGGGCAAGGGAATGAGTGTAGTAAATCTAAAAGCGAAGAAGAAGAGAAGAAGAAGAAAAAGAAGAATGGTAGATGGAAAGAGAAGAGAAAGATGGAAGAAGAAGAGAATAAGAATATGGAGAGAAGAGAAGTAAAGAAGAAGAGAAAAGAAGGAAGAAGAAGAAAGAAATAATGGAAAAAGAGAGAGAATAAAGAAAAATGAAAGAGAAGAAGAAGAGAAGAAGAAGAGAAGAAGAAGAAAAGAAGAAGAAAAGATGGAAAAGAAGAAGAGAATAAAGAAATGGAAAAGAGAAGAAGAAGAAGAAGAAGAAGAGAAGAAGAGAAGAAAAGAATGGAGATAAAAGAGGAAAGAAGAAGAATAGATAAATAAAAGAGAAGAAAGAGGATAATGAAAGAAGAAGAAGAAGAAGAAGAAGGAAGAAGAAAGAAGGGGACAATGAAATAGACAGATAGTGGGTAACTACAAGAAGAAGAAGAAGAAGAAGAGAAGAAGAAGAAGAAGAAGAAGACAGAAGAAGAAGAAGAAATCTCGATGAATGATCATGTTTTTTTGTAAATCTCATCGGCGGTGGTAATTGCGGCGGGTCATCATCCTTGGCTTGATCTGAGTGTTTATTGTCACGGCTAGATTGGGTCGTTTTGAGTCGAGGGTCGGGCGATAAAACGATTAGGGTGCGGGATGAAGGTGGTGCGTGTGTGAGTGGTAGGTGGGTGTGTGTGGCGACAAGAGAGAGAGAGAGAGAGAGAGAGAGGAGAGAGAGAGGAGAGAGAGAGAGAGAGATGTGAAGGTGAAAGAAGACAAACGAGAAAAAAGGAAGGGGAGAATCAGTAGAAAGGATAAAGAATAAAGAAGAAAAGAGAATGAGAGAATAGAAGAATATGGAAAATAAGATGAAAAAGAGAAGAGAGAGAGAGAGAGAGAGAGAGAGAGAGAAGAGAGAGGAGAGAGAGAGGGGGTGGGGGAGGATGCACTCCAAAACGATAATTCTAAGCATACCTTAAGTACCAGTAGGTAAATACAATACACACAACACCAACACACAACACACATATATATATTATATTATATATATATATATAATATATTTAAGTTATGATAGGAAGACATAAGCCACGGGGGCTTGGTAACTGTCAGTTTCTGCTTATGCTCATGATATTATTAATTACAGCAAACTATATTTATATAATATTATTAATATATTATTATATATATATATTTATTTTGTGTGTGGTGTTGTGTGTGTGTGTGGTGTGTATAAATATACTGAGCAAACTTGATGTTGGCTCAACAATTGGCTTCTAGTAGATAATTGGGATTAGGGAAAAGTGAGTTGCAAGCGAATTGATAAAAATACGAGCCGAAATGTAAAGAAAACATTAAATATTTTTAAGATTTCTAGAAAAGGGAAAGTTGACTAATTTAGATTATTAAGATCAAGATGTTGGCCCGGTGATGCTTATGAAACTTAACATACAAATAAGATTTTTACTCTAACTATTCTCCCTTTTCGTTTTCTCTCTCAACTCTCTGAGAAACTAACATAAGAGAGATAATCAAGATATACATGAGAGGGGTAGTGGATTGGTAGAATGTGAGGAGAGAGGGGTCTAGTTTTTTTTTTACTTAATTGAAATTACGACTAATTAGAACAATTAAATGAATTTTATATATAAGTATCTTGGAATGTATATGCTGTAAAAGGAATATTGAAATTTGATTTTATGCATATACTTAGGCTTATACGGTTGGTCGGAGAGATCTCAATCAATCGTGGTTATTGTCAAGCTTCTAGCCCTATATGGATTATCCAATCATAGCATTATGGCAACCCTTAAATTTTTATCATATATGGACTGAAAGGGGTTGGCGTGGATCTTAAGTGTATCCTGGATATCAGTTAACTTATTAGTGTGTTTTCCAGTTTTTCGAACTCTGACAAATGTGGAGTACCCTTTATCGTCTTATCCAGTTCTACGTAACCAGAATGGTAAAACTTGTTAGGCGTCCTTCTGGATTAAATAGTAAAAAATGAGTATTAGAAATGTGTTAAAACAGATTGAGCTTGAATAAAAATGAATACCGCAAGAATGATCATAAACTGTTTCGGCTTAAATAACCACAAGGGTTGACATTCGTAAATCAACGAACCAACTAACCAACACGCAACAATCTGTTTATGTATATATATATATTTTACATATTTTATATATATTAATATAGCTAGCAAAAAAAACAACTCATAGCGGTGTAAACTTGGATATTTAAATATATTGCTTAGGGGTTACAATTCAAATGTCAGAGGTTTGTAGCATAAGTAAGTAAAATCATCAAATTATTAATGGTCTAAAAATAAACAATTTGAAATGGAACTTAATTATGAAATTTAATATGTATTAAATAAAAAAATATATATTATATAATACGGGCTGTATTTATTAAAATTGTTTTAAAACAAAAAATGAGGATGTCTAAGGTTGCATGCTCACATTTAGAGTGTGTTTATTCTGTAAGAGATTTGGGTAATGTGACGTAGGGAGTTAGTAAGTTTGGGTTAAGACAAATAGAACGTCATCTCCATTCTTAATAGATCAAGAGTTGCATTAAACAACCACAGGGTTGATATGCATAGACAAAACAAAGAGTAAATCCATAGATAGGAATATCAAGTACTACTACTTCCGAATGATCTTGGAAGTAATGGATGAATCGGCGAATTCTATACTCAAGAGCCTTATTATCATATGCAGTATAATGTCGTTTTCCAGGACCCCCCCGCAGTGAAGGGATACAGTCGGCATATTCTAACGCCTGCGTTAGTACGGATTGGCGAATATTTTTAAATTGTTTTCAATCATAGACATTTTTCCTATTATGACGGTCAGACTACAGGTCCACTTGTGAGGCACCCAGAACGAAGCTCATGGAATGAAGGCACAAAAAATACGTGTATCCCCTTGGCACCCCTAAAGGGCGCGCCCCAGCACTGGATATAAACACAGCTCTGCCCTGTCCTTAAATAAGGGGGGGCATGGACCCTTGGGACACGCCTTATTTCCATTCGGTCAGTGGCTGAAGCCAGCCCAGCTCGAGATGGGGGGGGGGCAGATGATATTGTTGATTTTTCCGTCAACCAATCGTGACCATTGGCAGCCAATTAGTTGGCGGGTTGCGGCGGCAAAGGAGAGGTACTCATTGACTTGTTGTAGCTGTGATTCAGCTATCAATATGGCGCTACTAAAAGACCTAATTTGCTTTGCCATTGTTAATCAGTGGATTAATTTGCACAGTGTTAATGAATCAATTAAGACTGTCTCGCGACCAAACTGACTGCTTTGATATATCACATAAGTTTCGGATAATTGAATGACTTGTCTTTCTGAAGCTCTTTTTTTTTGCCTTCATTTTCTTTATCGTGCGGTTAACTTCCAGCCGGTAGAGCACAGCCTAGAAATCGTAATGTTTTTGGTTCAATACCAGTCTCTGCAAATCAACGCATGATCCTTTTAATACTCACTGGATACTTATACTCACAGGTGTTTCATCTGACGATTGTATTTTCTTTTTTAAAAATACATGTAAAGGTTATTTTATAACTCCAGCATACAAAGGGGACAACTCTGACTGATACATTATTTTATTCATTTATTGATCTACTAGAAAAAAGAAGACGGGGTTAGGGTTAGGGGTTAGGGTTAGGGTTTAGGGGTTAGTTATTGGAAAATTAATATACTTTTCAGTCATCTTTGTTTATGTTCGAGTTATTGGAAATAACATGTAAATTTTATCCTGCTCGACTGGTCAGTATTTCTGCACTTTCTGATTTTAGAAAAACGTTTTTATAATGGTTTGGTGGTTGGTTTTACACATGCAAGTGTAAAGAAGAAATGAGGTAATATGATGTTGTTTGTCTACCTTTGATTATTTCTTAATATTTCGAGATAATGATCGACTTTGTCAGAATATTTCTGAAATTTAAGTTCTGGATGGGTTACCTTGTGGCTAGGATCAGTCAACACTGCTGTATTTCTGGTTATATATTTCCGAATTCTTTGCGTGTGTAGTGTGTGAGTGTGTGTTATGTATTTTTATAATGATTTGTTCATTCACACACTCACTCAAACACCACTTAGGATCGCCAGGTTCCTTGTTCGATTACCGTCGTACCACATAGGAGTAGCTCAGATTAGGTAATTGCTCTGTGCGTAAAGTGAGAGCTGCCACATCAGAAAACAGTCTCTGCACTAGCGAAACGGGGATAGACTGCCCATTGTCCGGCTGATCAAATAGGATCCTCAAGTTTGCTTACTTTATTTTTTTCCTATATTCATCGTTTCTTTTTTCTCTTCCCTTCTCTTCATCTCATTCACCTCATCTTTTTTTCTCTTCCTTTTTCTCTTCTTTTTACATTTTTTTCTCTTCTTTCTTCTCTTAAATTTCTTTCCACGCTCTCTTATCTGCTGTCTGTCTGTCTTTTCTCTATTATTCATCAGTTTTCTTTCTTCACTTTCTCTTTCCTTTTCGAAATATTCCCTCTCCGCTCTTCTCATTCAATTTTTTTTTGTTCTATTCCTTCTCTTCATCTCATCTTCATCCCTTCATAATTTTTCTTATTTCCTTTCTCTTCTTTTTTGATCATAATTTCCCATGATCTTCCCGGCCCTCCTTTCTCGTCTACATTTATTTCCACATTCCTCCTTTTTCTTTCTCACAGTTGGAACTCCGAAGCTAAGTTATAGAATTAGACTAAGATGCACGTAATTGTTGCGGGTTTCAAATTCACTGTAGCGCCAAACTTAAGCGGCTTAATCGACTTCGGTCACGTGATATACGGATATAAACTGAACACGGAAAAAAAATGCGAACCGTTTGATTCACTTTAGTTTTAGTTCGGTAAGAGTGTTGCCAGGGAACCAATAGGTTCCTGGTTTGATACGTCCATGCAACTCAGTGTATGAGTAACCTAGGGATTTGTGAAGTAAGTGAGGAGTGATGGTAAGTGAGGCGTCACTCAGACGCTAAAATAATGTCTTGGTCTTTGCGCTAGTGAAATAGGGATAGAATCCATCGTGTCTGGCGGATACCGTTAGCGCACCCGAGGCTTTTTAGTAGGTATTTACTTTTTCAGTTTTACAGGGCAGGAATGTGACATAAGGGTGGCAAGTTAGGGCATCCTAACGAAGGATGAACTCGATGTAGTAGTAATGGATCTTGAGAACGAGTTTGCTAGCCATTAACTAATATGGACGCCTAGGCATTTAAGGATCGTTCACTGGCAGGATGTGTCACAAGAGATCGAGTAATGGGTCTCCAAGGGGTTTGGAATGCTTTTCGTAGTAATAGATTTCGGGATAGCTATTAAACAACGATGGGACACTTTTAGGTATTACCTAACCGTTAAAAGTGGTAGGATGTGACACAGGTCAAATGGTGAGGTGCGAAGAGGATGACTCGCTGTTCAGTAGTAATGGATCTTCGAGACTGCTGCTTGCTATTACACGATGTGACGCATTTTAGGTATTATAGCAGTTCAATCACGGGTGGATGTCGAACAAAGTCACAAATATGGGCAGATAAGGAGGATCGAACTCGGTGTTCAGTAGTAATGGATTTCGAGACTAGTTTGCTAGCATGACACTAATATTGGACCCTAGTTATTTTCCGCTCCGTTCAAGAATGGGTAGGATGTGACACAGAAGGTGAAATGTGGGGCATCCAAAGATGGTCGAATCGTTTTCCCCTGTGGGATGGATCTGCGAGCTAGTTTGTAAGCTATTAACTTTTTAGGTATTTTACTAACCCGTTCATGGGTAGGAATGTGAGAACAAGGTGCAAGTATGGAGCATCAGCATAGGTCGAGAATTCGGCCTTCCCAGTATTAAGAATCTTCGTGAGTAGTTTGCTAGCCATTACAAACGCGAGTGGGAACCAGTAATCATTTTTTTAGTAAACAAAGGTTAAGCTGTTAATTATTTAATCGTGCATGGGGAATATGTACAAAATAACACAGACTAGTGGACAGTGATGTGTGTCCTCACAAAACATAAAATGGGTTCAATATATTCCTGAGAGTCTGTGAATTGAAGCGTTTTTTTAAAGCTTTATTCATGCAATGTCGCTTCTGATCTACAGCGTGTATCAGTGATTTGTGCTGTAAAGTCACGATAAAGCAGCTTTTATTTTGTTTTGTTGTTCATCTATTGTTACTAACTACTAGTAGCCATTGTCGTTCTCCGTAGGAGTCTTTCGTTAGATCAACGAATAAAATATTTTTTCTGTTCATATGTTCACACTTTTTATTGGAGTGTTTATCAGTGCCCGTTTTTAACGTCAGATACTCTTTATCAGATGCAGTGCACTGTCCCTGTCTAGTTAGCGCCGGCGGTTCCCCGTCCCCCTCACATTGCTTACGATTAATCAAGGGGCCCACACCGATAGCTGGTGCTTGGCTTTAACCCACACACCCTCAACCCCACCTCACGCCCTTTCGAAGTGATATCGGTGGGTGAAGGAGAACTATTGTTAGTTCAGCACACGCTCTAGGCACGACCATCCACCTACCCCAACAGCGTGATTGAACGTAAAATTACCCCATTGTTGGTTCGTTTAGCAAGGATCCAACACCAATATTGAATGTATTTAGTCGCTATTGTTGCTTCAGTGGGGGCTGCTTAGCGATATTGCGATAAGTACTTCCTGTTGAGCTGGCTGGAACGTTCAACGTTGATTCGGTTTCCGTAAAAAGCTGCTATGTCAATACTTGCTCTTTTGTTTGCGCACCTCGGCCGGACGTGGCCGATCAACATGTTACACCAAACATCAATATTGAACGTTTGGGAAACCGACGCCGAGCCAGAAAATATTTATTGTGTTTGTATGAGTGTATGTGAGTGTGTGTGTGTACGTGTGTGTATTGTGGCTGATGTGGGTGTGCACATAGAGGGAAGTCTACGGACATTCTTTACACACACACACACACACACACACACCACACACACACACAACGCACACACGCACACCCACACACACACCAGTGGCAATTCTCGGTCATCAATTTTTTGTCGAGTTCATTATAATCTTTTAACAAATTTTATCAGGGTTCTCAACAGGGCCACATCCCCCCCCCTCTGGTAGGCCATGAGATTAGTGGGGGTATAAGGTAAAAATTGAAAAATGAGGCCGGCACAGAAAATTTTGGATCCGCCAAAAATATTTTTATGGAGTATTTTGTAATTAATGATCATTATTTGAAATATGAATCTATTATTTAGTTAAAATGTTAAATAAATAAATCTAAGCGATTTTATTGACAAAATATTTATTCATTGTAATTTCTTTAATCTAGTCTATGCAAGTAGCCGTTTTTAGTTTTCAAAATAATGACCTATAAATTGTATTACAGAAAACTTCTTTACAGTAGTCCTGTAGCCTCCACAGTGAAAATAATTGAATACAGCTACTTATAATATACTACTAAATGAACTAAAAAATTCATACATAAATGAATTTCTAAGTTCTTTTATTATATACTATATATATATATATTATATATATTATATATATATATATATATTATATATATATATATATAATATATTCTCTGTGACTCTTTGTTGGAACCAAACTTTTGCGTGACGAAACGAGACAGTTTAGCATAAATATTTTTTATGATATGGTGCGCGGTGGTTTACCCGCTGATGAAACTGAAATTGGATTCGCCGTCGATTCGGCTACCGGAGTCGAGTTATGGTACTTGTTGGGAATCTCAAATTGGAAAAGATTCAGATCTAAACTCAAATAACATAATTATCTCCCTTGTCTTTCACTGTTTCGAATCAATAAAGTCTTAAAACATGTCCTGTATGGGAAAAAATTATACTTCTTATAGATATAACTAATCTTCAGAGAATTTAAATCGTTTATGAATCTTTGAAAAGGAACACGTCTTCTTGCAGAAAATCTGCCCTGAAGCGGAAATTTCAAAATGTATTAAAACATTTTATTTAAATTTGGGAAGCTTTATGCTTTTGGTTTAGAGAAAAAAAAGAGCTTTGTATAAATATATATATTCCTTGTCTGTTACAACTCAAGTCATTTAATCTTTTGCATCAAAAAGAAAATTCTTTATATTTATATTTCTCCTTTACATTTTTAAAAATTTAGCAACGACACGAAAGTCTAATATATATATATATATGAAATAAAATGGAACTTAATCTGACAGTGTGAATGTGATAAATTGAAAAAACAAAAGATGTTTACAAATGCATGGGATCATCAGGAGAGAATGTGCAAACCGTTTCGGGGCCTTCCTCTCAACGGTTTAAAAAGCAACATCGGCCCCTCACTGATGTGAGGTCCTAGAATATCTGTATCGACCGCATGTGGATCGGTCTTCAACAAAATAAAAATAAGACGGGATGAAATGACCCGACCGTTAGAAGAAAAAATGCGCAAACAAACGCTGCTAGTCAAAAGTTGGAATATTTAAAAAAAATGCCTGTCTGTATTAAAAATAAAATGAATTTTATTTAAAATAAATGAATTTTATTTTTAATTAAAAAAAAAATATCAGAAGCATTAAAGTTTATAAAAAGACTCAAAAGAGCCTGAAGTAAAATATTTTAAAAAGTGTATAAATTATATAAAAAGTGTATATTAAAATATCAAAATTTCGTAACACACTCGACTATTAAATAAGTAACCACTAATATATATATATATATATATATATATATAATATATATATATATATATATATATATATAAAATTAAAAAAATCATTTTAACTAGAAATGCCATAATAAGACGACAACTTACTCAGTTCCAGTGTTCTTCTGAAAAGAGATTTTATCTCGAAATATCAAGATAAATTACAGGTTAACAAACAACACCATTGTTCCTTATTATTTTTTTCTTTACACCTGCATTGTGATATATATATATATATATATATATATATATATATATATATATATATATATATATATATATATTATTAAAAAAGAAGGCCGCAAATGGATTATGTATTTTTTTTTCAATTTAAAAAAAAATATTATTTTACATTTTCGACACGTGTTTCAGATCTTCTGATATCTTCTTCAGGCGTTAATTAACCATATCAACCAGAATATGGTTAATTAACACCTGAAAAAGATATAAGAATATCTGAAACACGCATCGTAAAAGTAAAATAATAATAGATTAAAAAAAAAAATCCATTTTGCGGACCTTCTTTTTTAGAAGATATTTCATTTTCTCCCGTTGGACCCATAACAACACTTTATAATATAATATATATATATATATATATATATATATATATATATATATATATATATATATATTATATATAGTATATATATATATATATTATATATAATATAGGGTGATTATAAGTAATTCTCTATTTTTTAATTTATTTCTGAATCATTATCCTTACAAAAAATGAAGAACACACATAACATGGAGTTTTATTTAAATTCTATATGAACACCGGCATTCGCCTTCAGCTCTCAAGCGCTCGGAAATAGCATAAATGACCCGAAAAGATTGATTAAGCCGATAAAACACAGCAACCAACCAACACACTTAGAATCTCCCAAGAAAAGAGACAATTAAAATTCTTTGGAAATTCATATCTATCTATCTCAGTCGTTTATTATCTTATCTTAGGGTGATCACATTGGAGCAACGTGAGGTACTGTAAGCAACCTGAGACTTTACCTAAATGACTTGAATCAGCCATAAAAAGGGTGATAAGCTGTTAAAACAAAACAATCAACCAACATATCTATCTATATAATTTCATTTCAGTCATATCTATGATATACTATCTTCAGTCTGATCACTTAACAGCGTGGTCACTATAAGCAAACCTGAGTCTTTTGTTTATCAAAATATAACTTGATTCGTATTAATAACCCGGAAAAGGGTTATATGCCGTAAATTCACAACAACCAACCAACACACCAGAATCTCTCCTAGAAAATGAGGACAGAATAAAATTCTTTGAGATAGAAATAGATCACCCATCCCGGCTTGGAGACTAGACCTTAGTGCATAATCAACAAGAGAAAGAACTTGGACATCTATTAGATTTGCTATCCAATGAAGCACAGCGTGAAAATTAAAGGAAAAGGGAACAAGATACACAAATACCTGGAGCGTCTCTGCCAGAGGGTTGAGTTGCAAAGCTTTAAGGGACATGAATAGGTGATGGTTATGTAGCAATTGTCTTTCCTTGCTGAGATGCGACTTAGAGTCCAAAGGGTTATCTTCCCTTACGGTGCAGGGTTCGCCAACTAGGTGGTCTCTACTAGCTGAAGTATTTATTTAAATCTGTCGAGAAGCTCTCCTCTGTCTTTTGGCTACGCATTCATGAAGATGGTCTTAGATGAGTAGCGTATCTTGCTCTGTCCATTTGAACATGGTGAGGCTTTATCCCCCACATTTAAGCTTGTACTCGTGTGGTCTGTACATATCCCTATTAGACCCCTGTCATGTGGGTCATGCCACAAGTAAGTGACTCTTACATTCAAAATGAAACTCTTTTCTTACTTTCTATAGACTTTCGTCTTCATTGTTTTATCTTGTTATATGTTATGTTCTATTAGCATTCCCAGTTGATATTTTATTTGAGGTCATTGTTATTATCATGTTAGTATATAGAGCTTTGTAAATGCGAATCAGAACTTTGAATTATGCAATATCCACAGTGTTCAAAAGTTATGAGAATTTAAAGCCCAAAATTGGAGGTACAAAAGTGGACATGATTTGGATAAAAAAAAATATGTCAAATCACAGACCATTTCAAAACAAGAAATTAGTAATTCTTCACCATTCTGTTATTTTTGGAGTAATTTTGATACAACTTTGCAACTCTTATGTAAATTGTATGTTTCTTTCTGATTCTGCACTTAGGTTTTATGTACTCCATGCTGGAACCTATTAGTTGGGGAATACGAAGTAGGGATATCAAGGTTTTTTTTTTTTGTTTTTTTTTTTAAAGTTTACCACAGATTATTCAACATTTTATTTTAATATGACCATATATACACCATATATAGTATTAATTTATATAAATGACATCACTTTGGACTTAAAAAACCTTTTTAAAATACCTTGCAATGTTGTATTACAATATGTGCTCAGACAATAAAGTCTGCATCTTTGTTCGGATTTTATTATGTATGTTTTAACCTACGTTGGAAAGGTTTCTCTGAAGCCTTTCTAAGCCATTAAAGCCAAAACTACACATTTAATTCTTATGGTTTACCAATTGTAGTTTGGCCCTTGGAATGTTCCCAAAAACCTGGTGTAAGAATTCACCAGTTGTGTCACCAGTTGTAAGATTCAAAGTGAATATTTGAAGAACATACAACTCCGACAAGGGTTGAGGGACAATACATTTAATAGATAACAGCACATGAATACAAAGGATACATAATAGAAGAGTACATGGATACATAAGATACAAATACAAGAGTAGATAAACCTACATATATAAAAGGACTGGAAGCGTCCATAGATAGAAATGACTTACAAGGAGGGGGGCCGGAGCCCCCCGAGAAAGGGGTAGACCGTGTCTAACCCATGGTCTCGTAGCGAGGAAAGAGGGAGAGAAATTTGAATCCGCCGCTTAAATATCATACGTCCCCTGGTGGGAACAAGCAACAAAAGCCGGGCAGAGAACTCTTTCAGGCGAATGGAAGATATCCCTGCACTGGAAAAAAGAGATTGTAACAACTGGAGATAAGAGGAAGAATCGAGGCCATCAGACCACAGCATTGTTAAGACCTGCTAGAATACCTAGGAGAGTCTTGGAAACCTAAGGAGACTTCTGTCACTAATACTTCAGTTAAATAATAATAAAGTAATAATCATGACCTGTGGAGTCGGTACACAAAACCTTTGACTTCAACTCCTCTATTTTTGCACCACCAACTACGACTCCTCTTTATGAAATTAAGTGATTACAACTCATAATAAATATAAAAATGTTTTTAAAGAAACTATTTGTAATGTAATAACTTTACTCTGACTAAACTAGGGCCATATAAAGTGTAAATTCAACTGGAGTTGGAGTCTGTATAGTAGTTTTACCAACTCCAACTCCAAACTCCAGTGACCCCCTTAATTGCTTCTGACTCCGGATCCACAATCCAGATAATAATGATATAATAATTATAAGTTAGAATAGCATAGACACAGAGTCAATGGCTATTGGTGACTGTCAATTTCTTACCTACGTGATTGGTTTGATGATTGCATAGGCCAAAAAACTGCCAGTCCTAAAACGCCATTGACTACACACACACACACACAACACACACAACACACACATACATATATATATATATATTGGTTTTGGGTGATTTTGAAGGCTATCACAATGCAGGTGTTGTGTTGTTAACCTGTATTTTATTCTTGAATTTTTCGAGATAAAATCTCTTTTTCAGAAGATCACTGGAACTGAAGTCGTCTTGTTTCTAGTTAAATGAATTTTAACTTTTATAATCATTTAACTAGAAATGCCATAACAAGAAGACTTCAGTTCCAGTGATCTTCTGAAAAAGAGATTTTATCTCGAAATTCAAGAATAAAATACAGGTTAACACACAACACCATTGTTACCTTATTATTTTTTTTCTTTACACCTGCATTTGTGATAGCCTTTCAAATCAACCTCCAAACCAATATATACACAATGCTTCAAGCAAATTATAAAACTCTTCTTATATATATATATAAAACTATACATTTACACACACGCATACACACTATATATATATATATATATATTTGAAAAAGAGAATTTGTCTATTGTTGAATTTGAAATATGTCTTCTTTTTCAAAAACTGTTACACTAAGATATACATTATGTCGCTGACCGAGAAACGTGCTTATGAAGAAACGATCGCATGACTTTTGGAACATCAATGTTTTTCGTTTTGAATTCAAATTATTTTCAGCTCCTCTCTCAATGAGTCCGGAGTAAAAAACAAGCTCTGAAGATGATTTTTATAAATCGAAATATTGTTCAATATTAGCTATGAATATGATATAAAATATTTTCATTTTAACAGCATTGTGTGTTGCCATACCCTTTTATCTATACTCATATATATATATATAATATATATATATATATAAAGACAGGATATAAGTATACAACACGGAGTATAAACAAGCTCTGATGATGATTTTCATAAAATCGAAATATTGTTCAATATCAGCTAAGTTATAAAATGTTTTCACTTAACAGCATTTTGTGGTTTTTCATATCTTTTTATATTACTCAATATATATATATATATATATATATATATATACATACATATATATATATATATACATACATATTACCTACTTCCATGTTGGTGGGATCAAGAACATTGTGTCCAAAAAGGAGTAAAGAATAAAAATTGCTTTTGTATGCAAAGAGCGGGATGGAATCTGTGAAAGGAGGCCTCAGGTATAGCCAGGAGCAACTCGTTGTTGAGGATGCCAAAATGGAGAACATTGCAGGTTTATATGCATACAAAAGCAAGTTTATTCTTTACTCCTTTTCGGACACACTGTTCTTGATCCCACCATATGAAGAAATAATATATATGTATGTGTGTGATATATATATATATGTGTGTGTGTGTGTGTGTGGGTGTGGTGTTTGAAAGAGAAATAAAGGAAAGAAAGTATTGAATGGATAAAATAGGATATTTTAATTAATATAACTTACACGTGTTTTGGTCAGGAGTTTATCCATGTGTACATTATTCAATCTATTATTATTTTAAATAACAAAATGAATTGAAATAATAATAACATTTTGTTATTTAAAAATAATAATAGATTAATTAATGTACACATGGATAAACTCCTGAACGAAACACATGTAAGTTATATTAATTAAAATATCCTATTTTATCCATTCAATACTTCTTTCCTTTATTTCTCTTTTTAACATACCGTCAGATTCACTTCCATTTTCATTTTACATATACATATATATTTGGGAGAATATGTGCTTAATTGAAGTCGTACCTAATTTTGAAAGTTAATTAATTAATAATTAATTAGCGGGCCATACCTATTTAAATGTAAGCCTAAACAAATCGAGGAAAATCAATCTCTGTATGTACATTTCAGCCTATTAGGCCTCATCAGCAGAGCTATAGATAGGAAGACTGCCTTGTGCATGATCCGATCCTTGACTGTCAAGCTGACAGGCGAGGACCGTAACCCCCACACCAACGGACTTTCTTAGATTTTTCGTTTTGTTTAGAATTAGGTTTATATTCCTCCTTATCTTATTATAATGGAGATTGTGTGTTTGTCTGTAACCGAAACTATATTACTACTCAATTCACAGTTCCCTTAGTTATTTACATCACATTCTACATGATTTTATTTTTATTTAAACCTCAATGAATAATAAAATTGTTTTACATTATTAAGACTGTTGACCATATCTACATACTAATAATATGTAATTGTATTTATATATACAACAAAATACTGCGAAAGGGAAGGCTAATTTGCATATTGATCTTAAAAAATTGATTTTAATAAATGTATGCTTAGTATTATTGATTTCTAATTGTTTAGCTTTATCTTATTGAATATGAGCAAAAATCTCTTTAATAAATCCTAAAAGCAATTCATGAACAAGAAGAAATAACTAATATTATTCTTTACTTCCCATTTTAACTAAACAGTTTAATTAGGAAAATTACCAATGAAAGACGGGAGTAACGTATAAATGATGGAAGAGTTAGGTTTCAAAGTTGTTTCTATTTTTCAATCATACCCCCTCTGTTCAAAAAATCTTTTTCTCTACATTCTTATTCAGTTTCATTAGCCTTTCTAATTTAATATGATATTTTATTATAAAATTTAACTAAAATACTTGCACCCTACGGAGGGTGCATAAATTTGCTAGTATATATAATCAGCATAGAAACATCCTCCATTATGTTTTTGTCCATTACTATTTGCTTTTACTTTACCTCCAAATCTCAATACAGAATTGAGTTTACATAAATAATGTTTTTTTTGTTTTCATCTATTAGAGAGTTTATATTAGAGACACTTTTTTTTTTTTTTAACTTATTTCATGTTGTTGTTAATTCAATAACAATTCTTTTTTAATATAAATCTTTAATGGTAACACGGAATGATTAAAGCTATAAAAAGTATATTATAAGAGTTTATAATGATAACTGCAACCCCTAACCCTGAACCCCTAACCATCCCCAAATTTTTAATATTAACTATCAATAGAGGCACATGGAAAATAAATAAATGTCTTTTTTTTTAAGTTTTATTTTTTAAATAACAATAATTAGTTTATGTTTAGTGCAAAAATAATTTTTTCACATATGCTAACGACAACAACATGAAATAGTTTTTGTTTTTTATTATTAAAAATCATCCATTATGTTGTATATTATAAGGTTATAATGATAACTGCTAACTCTAACCCTGAACCCCTAACCATAACAAAATTTTTAATATTAACTATCAATAGAGGCCACATGGAAATAAATAAATGTCTTTTGTTTAAGTTTTTTTTTTTTTTAAATAACAATATTAGTTTATTTTAGTGCAAAAATAATTTTTTCACATATGCTAACGACAACAACATGAAATATTTTTTTTTTTATTATTAAAATCATCCATTATGTTTGTATATGATATAAGGTTATAATGATAACTGCTAACTCTAACCCCTGAACCCCTAACCATAACAAAATTTTTAATATTAACTATCAATAGAGGCACATGGAAAATAAAAAATGTCTTTGTTTTTAAGTTTTATTTTTTTTAAAATAACAATATTAGTTTATGTTTAGTGCAAAAAATAATTTGTTCACATATGCTAACGACAACAACATGAAATATTTTTTTTTTTTTATTATTAAAATCATCCATTATGTTTGTTATATATTAAGGTTATAATGATAACTGCTAACTTAACCCCTGAACCCCTAACCATTAACAAAATTTTTAATCATTAACTATCAATAGAGGCACATGGACAAATAAATAAATGTTCTTTGTTTAAGCTTTTATTTTTTTTAAAAAATAACAATATAGTTTATGTTTAGTGCAAAAATAATATTTTTCACATATGCTTACGACCAACAACATGAAATATTTTTTTTTTTATTATTAAAATCATCCATTATGTTGTTATTATTATAAGGTTATAATGATAACTGCTAGAACTCTAACCCCTGAACCCCCCTAACCATAACAAAATTTTTAATATTAACTATCAATAGAGGCACATGGAAAATAAATAAATGTCTTTTGTTAAGTTTTTTTTTTTTTAAATAACAATATTAGTTTATGTTTAGTGCAAAAATAATTTTTTCACATATCTAACGACAACAACATGAAATATTTTTGAATGGATAAAATAGAGATATTTTAATTAATATAACTTACACGTGTTTTGGTCAGGAGCTTTTATCCATGTGTACATTATTCAAACAATTATTATTTTAAATAACAAAATGAAATGAAATATAATAACATTTTTGTATTTAAAAATAATAATAGATTGAATTCAGGCCTATTAGGCCTCATCAGCAGAGCTATAGATAGGAAGACTGCCTTGTGCATGATCCGATCCTTGACTGTCAAGCTGACAGGCGAGGACCGTAACCCCACACCAACCAGACTTTCTTAGATTTTTCATTTTGTTAGAAGTAGGTTTTTATTCCTCTTATATATATTATATATATATTATATATAATATTTATTTTTTCAACATGGAAAGGAGTAACTACTCGAGTTCATCGAATTGATTCTCAGGGTTACTTTAAATTAATCGAGTTTTCGATTAATTTTAGGTGTTATAAAATATGCCCGTTGGAATGGATTAACTTTAGTGAGGAACGTTGTATGAGCACTTTGTATTTGTTTTTTCTCAACTTAGCCTCTGGATATTGTGCGCTCCAACGATCGTACTTATACCACCGGTAAGTTAATACTTATACATATACAAATATATATATATTATATATATAATATATATATATATATAAATATATATATAATCAGCATAGAAACATCCTCCCTTATGTTTGTCGATTACCATTTGCTTTACTTTATCTCCCAAATCTCAATACAGAATTGAAGTTTACATAAATAATGTTTTTCTTGTTTTCATCTATTGTCTTTTATTTGTAGATTTGGACATTTGCTTCCTTGACCGATAAGCAATATTCCTACCAACACATCAAGGCATTTTGGATGTCACAACCATCTACTGATTGACCAGTGGCAGTCCAGACTGGATGTTATGTAGTATACTTTATTGATAAAGACTGGAATGTACGCTGTGTGGAACTTACCACGGTAAGTTGTTGATCAGTGAAAAATGATGTTACATAATAATGGATCCCTAATACAATTTTTAAGGTATTGTAGAAATCATTACGGCGATCAGCTACAGCTGATGGCCTTGAGAGTGAGTGACGGCGCTTGACCTCGATCTCACCTTGCGTTCTGGGGATGGAACGTGAGAACCGGAAGGCATAAGAAGGCCTTTCCGGTTTAAGGAGTAAGCAAGTTAGGTAGTTAGAAGTTAGAAGCCGAGCTAGCAACATGTAAGCCTCATCTGCGCAGATTGTCTGGGTGGGGATCTGGAATAAAGTAAATCCAAAATCCAAGTCTTGTGTTTATTACTAAAAACAAACAATGACACAGGGCTTCTGATAAGGAATGATCCCCCAACAGAAACCAGACCCGGAATCCTCAATAGAAGACCAGACAAGACCTTAGAAAATATACCAGACCAAGATAGATGATAGACGATCAGAAGCAAATCCGGCCAGAAGAATAGACGACCAGAGTAAGAATTAAAGAAAGGTATATAACGTTATATGCTGATTTGGCTTAGTGAAAGGACCAGTATATAACATATACCTATTTAGTGCCGGTAAAGAAGGCACTATGCAACAATGATAGGTTTGCTATTTTCAGTTCTGTCCTTTTGTTCCAGAGAGAGAAAATATGATATCAGTATTTCTTAAGCTTAAACGTTTAAAAGTGTAAGGGGTATAGCTGATCCCTCCTGGCAAAGAATTGCCTGTGCGTGCACAAGAGACCCGGATGGAATGAGACGTAATTTGCAAGGGACTGGGTGAGCTGTAATAAAAACATGCTGATCGCTGAGACTGGTAGAATGAACCAACGAGAGGGAAACATTTCGGACGGCTACTGTGATTGTTGTGAGAGAAGGAAGGTCAGAGGAAAGAGATTACCATGGTGGTAGACAGACTGTTGCAGGAAAGTGAATGTTGTTCAGAAATAGTATCACACAATTTGTAAAATTTATTTTTGTCAGATACAATATAATTGCAAAAATCGTCTGTTCGTTTATTTTCAAATATTTGTAAGTGAAACTTACCAGTGTAGAGTTAAGATATGAACCTTTCATTCATGTTGTTGATTGAAAAGACTCAAGTTCAAAAACTTTCTGTGTATTATGGGGTTACTTTCCAACAGTAAGAGACATTAAATGGCATCTCATGGTGAAGTTCCAATTCTGGAGCTCTGGGGAGTGTGGAGTTACCCATTCATCGCCATTACTCCCAGGTCCACTCTGACCCAAAGTGTTAGTACCTGTTAGGGTCCCATCAATGGGTTAAATAGGAAAAAGATGAGTTTTAAAAAATGTGTTTAAAAACAATTGAGTTTTTAAAAATTTGAATACCCATCAAAAATGAATAAAACAAAATGTCTTCTGCATAAAATAACCCAACAAGTTTTGACATGCTCTAAAGTCTAACCAACCAACCTATTGTAATATTTTATAGACCTCTTTGATTTTTTCCTTTTATAGCTTATTCGGACTATGACACCATTAGGCACCCCAGCCCAAAAAGGAACTGAATTTTGCTTATCACTGGTTGTTAGTAAACAAAACAGCCAGACGATAAAAACCAATAACATTTTATACTAAAATAGTTTTTGATTTTAAAAAAAAAAAAAAAAAAGAGATTTCATGTTGTTGTCGTTAGCATATGTGAAAAAATTATTTTTGCACTAAACATAAACTAATATTGTTATTTAAAAAAAAAATAAAACTTAAAACAAAAGACATTTATTTATTTTCCATGTGCCTCTATTGATAGTTAATATTAAAAATTTTGTTATGGTTAGGGTTCAGAGGTTAGGGTTAGCAGTTATTATTATAACCTTATAATATACTTTTTATAGCTTTAATCATTCCCGTGTTAAACGTGCTTACCATTAAAAGTTTTATAATTAAAAAAGAATTGTTATTGAATTAACAACAACATGAAATAAGTAAAAAAAAAAAAAAAAGTGTCTCTAAATAAAAACATGTCTTTTGTTTATAGTTTTTTAATTTAAAAAAAAAAAGTCGTCTAAAAATCGTCTGTTAACAAACAACCAGATTTTGATGGTGAAAAGCAAAACATGTCCTTTTGAATTTAGGTCGTAAATGGGGTGCTTAATGGTATCTTGGTCCGCTTATTCTTACAAACAAATTATCTGTTATTAAATTTACAGTCTGCGACACCATTGAGGCCTATTTTGTGTTTTACTCAGTATTTTTTTACTGCAAATTTAAACCCATTATATCGTTGAATATGGATTTGAAGTTGGTGGTGCATGGTGTAATGGTTAGAGTCGTAGGAAATGGAGTCGTCAACCTGAGTTCAAATCCTGGACAAGGCTGTTTACATTTCAACATAGCACTAATACCCTTGGGAAAGGTATGAATCCAATTCTCCCTCCAACTATGGGTAAATAGGACAGACTGGGCTCTTTAACCTTGGCTAGGTAACCTGTCTAGGAGAAGGAAAACTCTGAATTCAAACCTGTTAAACTCCGCTTAAGAAATTGACCTTGTGTCGCATCATGTTCATGCGGAGGGGTTGATAATATATATATATATATATATATATATATATATATATATTCTAATTTTAAATATTAAAATATATATATAATATATATATATTCTAATGTTTAAATATTTAAAATATATATATATATATAATATATATATTCTAATGTTTAAATATTAAAATTTTTTATTTACTTCTCTATTTATATTTTAATATAATATTCTGTCCTTGTTTGTCTGTCTGACTACCATACCCTAAGAAGCCAAACTTGAGATGTATCTCTTTTTTCTCATTCGACTTCCTGTCTCCATGGTGACAATCTTATATTGTTAAAAAAATGTTATTTTTATTTTTGTTTGAATTATATTTTTTAATTCTACTTTTTGTTTTTTGAGAAGTGCAATTTCAAAAAGTAAACTTATACCATCTGATGAGACTGAATTTGGGGAGCTATATTAAATCAACTTAGATTTATATAGGCCCCAATTTTGGTCGAAATAAATTTATTATGGAATTATGGTGTTTGAGTTTTCCTTCCTTCTAATTCCGTTGAATTAGTAACTCGCTAGAACGAAAATGGGGCGCATCTTCTTGCCAT
>CM042152.1:55808464-55818464 GCA_023376005.1 Doryteuthis pealeii
TCGTCTTTGTTTCTACACATTCTATACTTGCTATTCTGTTGCGTCTTATCAATTTTTACTATAATAATTTGTTGTTATTTTATAGCAAAACTTTATTATTATTATTATTATTATTATTATTATTATTATTATTATTAACGGCGTCAATAATATTGTTTATCAGTGTTGACAACATTTTTGTTATTGAAAATGGAGACTCATATCCAAGAACTTTAACTAATTTTTTACCGAAAAGTCAGCTACTTACTTTACAAAGGAGGATCAATTTTTCAATTACCGATTATTTCATTTAGTTAGTTCCAGTTGAATTGAAACGTTTATTGATACGTTACATGTAATTTATTTTTGGCTGAGTATGTAATCCTTAAATTAATTACCTTTGGAACATTAAAAGCAGTACATAATAAAAACAGAAATAGAAATTGACAAACATTTACTACAGAATGCTATTTCTTATTTAATTTATTACTATTATTGTGCATGTATTTCATGGAATTTACACGTGTACAACTATCATATATATATATATACGTGTGTGTGTAAAATGAAAATGGAAGTGAATCCGACGGTATGTTGAAAAGAAAAATAAAGGAAAGAAAGTATTGAATGGATAAAATAGGATATTTTAATAACTTACACGTGTTTTTGTCAGGAGGTTATCCATGTGTACATTATTCAATCTATTATTATTTCTAAATAACAAAATATATATGTGTGTATATAAAGTTGTAAATCCCTTACTAATCCTCCTTAGTAAATAATTTTCAAAATATTTTAACACGTAAACCACTTTCCAAATAAAAATCCATTAACTACAAAAAATATTTACATCTGCCTTAACCGACAATATAACAATTACTATAAATCTCCCGAGTTCAATATCACTTACAATACCAATTTTAACACGATTGGTCAGTCATTAATATTTTTAAACATTAATCTAATTTGAACACCTACACTCACAGGTAATCATGCTTCTAAAATATTCAGTATTTTTTATTTTTTAATATATATATATATATATATATATATATATATATATATATATGCGTACGTGTCTATATATGTACGTATATTCATATATATATATGCGTATGTGTCTATATATATACGTATATTCATATATATATATATATTATATATATTATATATATACGTGTATATATATATATATATATTTAATATATATATATATATACGTGTATATATATATATATATAATATATTATTATTATTATTATTATTATTATTATATAGATAATATAGGTGCTATATTTATAAGTAAATATGTTCAATGCCGTGGGTATAGGGTTATATCAAAATTAGCGTAGAGTGTACACGGAGTCTCCATTGACTCCATGTACACACTACCCTACATTCATATATATATATATATATATATATATATATGTATATATATATATATGCACATACGTATATAAATACATACGTATATATATATATATATATATATATATATATATATATATATATATATATTATAGTTTTGAAAAAAGCTTATCTTTCTTCCACGGTTACGGTGTTCTTCTTATAAACACACGGCAATATATTATTGATATATATAAGTAAATAGTGGTTAATATCGTGGATATAACATTTATATCTAAATTAGGGTATTATGGACAGGAAGCAAACCAACCATTTGGTTTAAGAATTGCAGAGTTCAGAAAATGGCAGTAACAAAGAGTCATTGACTTTACGTCCACGCTACCTTGATATATATATATATATATATATATATATATATATATATATATATATATATATATATATAGGCTGTTAATACAGTCTTGCAGCTGTTCTAAAACTTAAAACTTAATAACTCACGTTGTATAAATGATAGAATCATTTAGTAAAACCCATAGGAAAGTTCAACTCTCGTTTTATATGTACATTTTGATTTTGCATTACCACCTTTGTTGTTACATTTAAATCTGCTAGGACATTATAATATATATATATATATATATATATATATATATATATATATATATATATATATATATATATATATATTCAAACAAATTTGGTTAAATTTCTTTCAATTTTCATATTTTTCTTTCAAGTTTTTTAACAATTCTTTTGATGTTATCATCTTGAAAGGCGTTAATCAGTTGTCCAAAAGAGTTATTATTGGTAGACTAAGTACTTTCGGTTTTTTCCCTAACGATAATCAAGGTGATGCTTATTTTTCTAAACTATCTTTATCAAAACTGTTTAATATTTAACTAAAACTATTGTTTTGTTTTTGTCATTAAGGTGACGTTAAATAACTGTGGCAGTTATTTAAAAAAATATTTTTAATGAGCTAGACAAATAGGAATTAGAATGAAAAGTGTTCCATCTCGCTATTATATGCATTTTAGAATATTGTCGCTAATTTCAAACGTAATTCTAAAAACAGTGCCTTATATATATATATATATATATATATATATATATATTATATATATATATACGTTTTTCTCCCGACCACTGTTTCGGTGTTCAAGATATATTTTCCTCAGCTCTTCTGATGAAGGTGTACTTTGAACACCGAAATCGTGGCAGAGAGAAAAACTTTTTATACAACTATAAATGCTCTATATTTTACGAAATATATTGAGCACTACTAATCCTACTACAATAAAAACGTTGTAGAAACTTTTAATAAATACACACACACACACTATATATATATATATATATATATATATATATATATATATATATATGAAGGAAAATAGAGATAGTGAAAATGTAAATGTGTGTTTAATTGATAGGAAACCACCTTCCTTAAATGAAAGAAAAATTAACTGACTAGATGAAAGTAAAGATTTGAAGGAAATATAAGAATAAAGAAGAAGGAAAATATTAAAATCTGAATAAAAATACGCTATTAAAACAAGTGGTTATTGCAAAACACGATATATTATTTATACATCTACGTAATAAAAAAGAAACACTTGCAAGTCAAGACATTTTGTAGAAAACACGTGTAAATGTTTGGGTAAAATAAAAACACGTGTATATCTTAAATTGACTTCGATTTTCAAATGTCTTCAATATATATCTGTTTGTCTTATTGCTCTTTTCTATCTGATATATATATATATATATATATATATATATATATATATATATATATATATATATATATATATATATAGTTAAGAATTTATGAAAAAAATCTTTCTAAGAAAAATCATTTTGGAAGAAAACTATTTTTACTGGAGTCTTTCGAAACATGAAGTAAATATATGAAATGATATCAAGGAATTGAAAATAAAAAAATTAAAATAAATTAAGATTATATCTTACTTACTTTTATGAAATTCTGTCTAGAAATGATTCGAATTTTTAATGAATTTTTTAACTAACTAATTTAGAAACATACGTGAATATTAATTACATACACACACAACACACACCACACACACACACACACACATATATATATATATATATATATATATATATATATATATATATATATATATATATAGATACTTCTTTCTTTGGTGGGGTACCAATTCTTTGGTATTAGAATGATTCTAAACTGTCCTTTCCTCCAACTGTTGGGTGTTGCAAGGTTCAGGTTCGATTTGAGAGCTCAATGTTTATTTTTTATTTATATATATATGTGTGTGCTTGTGTGTGTGTGTATATATATGTACATATTTATTTATTTATATGTTTATATATATATATATATATATATTAAATATATATATATATGTTTGTGTGTGTTTATATATGTATATATTACCACTGTGTATGGTTAACACTATCTCACTTGACGAGACAATAGGAAACCAATATAACCATTATTATTATGAGAGTGCTCAATATCTGGGAGAGAAAAATTCTTGTCCATATTTTTTCGATTTTTTGCAAATTCTCAAATCTTTCTTTTTCTGCCTAATGACGGCTTTGTTTAGACGAGCATGAAACCAAATATAACCTGATAAGCATCCATGAAATTAAATATATACCAAAACTAATATATATTTTATTATCTATTTATTTGTATGCATATATTTATATTTGTATATATGTATATGTACACACACTTACACACACACACCACACACACACATATATATATATATATATATATATATATATATATATATATATATATATATATGTGTATGTGTGTGTGTGTGTGTGTGTGTGTGTGTGTGTGTGTGTGTGTGTTTATGAAAAGGGGTGACTTAACGGAGAAAAGCAAAAAATCGAGCTAGTCGCAATTTTGACTGTCGATAAAAATGATTAAGTGAATAAGTCGTAAATGAATATAAAAGTGCTCAATAATTTGTAGAGCTGTTTTAAAAAACCGATATAGTCAGAATAAGCCTACTCGATTAGACTTATTCTATATATATATATATATATATATATATATATATATATATATATATATATATATATATATATATATATATATATATATATATATATATATGTGGTGTGTGTGTGTGTGTGTGAAATAAATGGAACGTAATCCGACAGTGTGAATATGATATATTGAAAAAACAAAGGATGTTTACAAATGCATGGGCTCATCAGGATATATATATATATATATATATATATATATATATATATATATATATATATATATATATATATATATATATATATATATATAATTCCTTTCTTTCTTTTTCTGCAGTCAATAAGTTATAACATACAAAATTTGGACATCAAACAGAGTAGTTCTGAGTTTTGCTTTTTATTTATTGTTAAGGCATAAAATCCTCAGAATATTTCTGATTAACTTTCTTGGTATATTTTGTAGCAATTTCAATACATTATTTTTCTATTTTGTTATATTTCATTTTAGATAACGATTAGCAATATTAACTTATCTAGTTTAAGGTTGAATGTTTGATTTTAGTACGACTATATTTTTCATTTCAAAATCTGTATATAAAAAAATCAACTACGTCAAATTGACTGCTGTGGTACGCAGAAATACACTTTCGGAGTTTTTATTTCCTGGTTTGATTTTCTTGAATAATAATTATTATAAAAAAAAAAATTGACCATACAACAAAATGATATATGTATAAACCAGAATCTGTTCTTGAGTATGAAACGCATAAAATTCCCTGGGTCTTTGAGATTAACACGGATCACTTTATCCCAGCCAGAAGAATTGGCCTAGTATTGATTAACAAAAAAAAGAGAACTTGTCAACTGGTAGATTTTGCAGTTCCAGCAGATCACAGGGTGAAAATGAAGGAAAACAAAATATAGACAAATATCTGGACCTTGCCTGAGAATTGAAAAAGCTGTGAAATATGATGGTCAAAGTGATACCAATAGTAGTTGGTGCACTTGGAACGGTCCCAAAATGCTTGGAAAAAGACTTGAGGAACTGGAAATCAAAGAAAGAATCGAGAACATTCAGACAACTGCATTGCTGAAATCGACTAGAATACTCAGAAGAGTCGTGGAAACCTGAGGAGACTTGTTGTCACTTAGACTCCAGTGAAGAATTCCAGAGGAATGAAATAATAATAATAATAATAATAATAATAAGATCGGTTAGAATACTCAGAACATTGTTAAGATCGGCTAGAATACTCAGAAGATTTCTGGAGACATGAGGAGACTCGCTGTCACTCAGCCTTCAGTGAAAGACCACCAGCTAAGGCCGATGTTTTTTTTTAAAAAAGCTTATCTGATTTGTTTATTCTTTACATATTTTGTGGATATTTTGCCGTGTGTTCACTTGACTGTAGATATGACCACCATATACGTATTCTAGAAGTATATGTATCTATTACATCTCATGGATCAGCCATCACAGAATTATCGATAAGTTTTGACCCATCATTTTAGATTTGACCTTTTATCGTTGGTGATAATAAATCTTTTATAGAGTTCAAGAAAATGCCTTGTTTTTCTTATAGTTGGTTGGATTTTACGGCATGTCAACCCTTGTTGGGTTATTTTATGCCGAAGACGTTTTATTCTATTCATTCTTGATGAGTATCCAATTTTTTTTTCTATTCAAACTAAAAATTTTTAAAAACAATTTTTAAACTCATTTTTTCAATTTAACCCATAGATATGACCCTTACGGGTACTACCAATCCGGGTTGGAGTGGACCTGGGTGTTAATGGCGATGAATGAGTACTCCACAATCCCTAGAGCTCTAGATTTGGAATATCACCATTAGATACTGTTTAACGTCATACCCAGAACATTTTTTCTTTTAGAGAAACTGTTATTTGCCGTAATGAGTAGTATAGTAGTTTATTTGCTTTTTTTTTTAATCATTTGGTATTATGTTTTCTTTGTTTTGTTTTTGTTTTGTTTTGTTTTTGTTTTTTTTTGTTTTTCCTGGGAAAACAAATTAGATATTTATTGTGGAGGGTTTATTTTTTCTTCATAGTAAAAACAGGAGGTTATTTACGTGTGAATTGGTACTACTACTTTAGTTGGTTGGTTGGATTTTACGGCATGTCAACCCTTGTTGGGTTATTTTATGTTGATCACGTTTTGTTTTATTCATTCTTGATGGGTACTCAATTTTTTTTATAAACACATTTTTGCAAACTCATTTTTTTCTATTTAACCTATAGATGGGACCCTAATATATACTACCACTCCACTACTACCTTGTATCAAAAGAAACTTATTTTAAGAATCAAACACAAGTACTAAATGAACACGTGGAAAATCGACGGTTATTTTGAATATTATAATATGTGTAAAATCTAATACACGATCAAAAATACACACGGAATTAGGAAAACCAGACGTAGAGATGGTTATTTCAATTGTTTTTTTGTTTTTTGTTTTTTTATTATTTTATTTATGAATTTTATTTATTTAGCACTGTTTTAAATTTGCCTTCCTCAAGTATCCAGGGGCGATATTTTGACCCTCGTCATGAAACACGTATACTACTCTCTCATCTAAGTTAAATTACAGAGAAATAGAGAATCAAGTCACATTGTTCATTAACATAGATAAATAGGTTGTTATTAATTTTTAATCACTCTTCCTCTCTGTCTATCTATCTATCTATCTATCTATTTATCAATTTCAGTTTGTCTATAAGTCTGTTTATGTCTATCTACACAGGGGTATGTCTATCTATCTATTAATCTATCTCAGTTTCTTCATATCTATCTATTTGCCTCTATATCAGTCTGTTTGTTTATATCTATCTACAAAGGGGTCTGTGTGGTAAAGTGAGAAGTTGATGGTAGGTGTGGTGCTCCACCTCAGACGCCAAAACAATCTGCTTGATCTAGCGCTAGTTAAAAGGGGATAGACACCCTCGCGGTCTGGCTGATACCGATTCTATGCCACCCCGACGTCTTTACCTTTTACCTATCTATCTGTGTATTTTGAACATTATTATTATTATTATTATTATTATTATTATTATTATTATTATTATTATTATCATCATGCTATGCTGTTGTTGATATATTATTATTATTATTATTATTATTATTTATTATTATTATTATTATTATCACGTGGTGTTATGGTTATTCAGATAAGGCTAGCGTACCACTGTTAGTGAGTTCGAATCTCACATGGTGCTCTATACTCCTGGCCTCGTGCCCCAACAAAGCCTAGTAAATGTTTATTATTATTAATGATAGTAGTAGTTGTTGTAGCAACATTCGTAAGAACAGATCGAATTTGATAGAGTCGAAAAAGCTTCTTTTTTTAGGTGTGTGTGTGTGTGAAACGACGGCCCACACGACTATCGGACAAGTTCTATCTTACTATATTCATCAAACATTTAGGAAAGCAAAGATATATATATATACATATATATTTATAAGAAATAATCACAAATATAAAATAATAATCTGTAGATTAAAAAAAGAACGAAAAGGAAAAAACGAATAGATTTAAAAATAAAAAAAAGATAAGCTTCACTTACCTGTATTGAGGGTACACATAGACTGTCCCATCCATGTTCTGTCTCACCGGGTGTGAGATAGCCGGGTATGTGTGCGTGTACAACGAAGAGTGATGCGCGTAAAGGAGTGAGTGAGCGGGTGGAGAGTTGAGAGTAGAGGTGGGGGATGGGGAGTTCGCCAACCGCAAAGGACGCCGGTCCTTGGATAAAAACACACACACACACTCACACACACACACACACACACACACTCACTCAAACGAAAGAAAGAAAGGAAGAAAAAGAAAATAGAAAAAGAGGACAAAAGATCCTTCAGCAATTATTATTATTATATCCCTACTTCTTTTTTTCTTTCTTTTTCTCTTTTTTCTTTCACCGCTTCCTTTCTCTGTGTTATTCTTTCCTTCTTTTTCTATTTCAGTTTTTTTCCCTTTCCTCTGTATTTCTTTTACTTCAATCTTCTTTTTCTTTTCTTTTTTTCTTCTTCAATTGAATTTCATTTCTTTCTTTCTTCTTTAATATTTCATTTTCTTTCTTTCTTTTTCTTCAATTTTTTATTTCCTATTCTTTTTTCTTCTTTGATATTTCTTTTCTCTTTCTTTTTTTTTTTAATTTTTTAATTTTTTATTTAATTTCCTTCACATTCCTTTTCATTCATTTTTCTGTACATTTTTACTTTCGTTTTCTTTTTTCTTCAGATACAATGTCCTTTTCGTCCATTTTTTTCTCTCATTTGGTAAGATTCCTCTTTTTCTATATTTGCTGATTTTAGATTTTTTAATTTATTTATTTATTTGTTTTTTCTTTTGCTTTTTTTTTATTCATTTATTCATGTATTTATTTATTTTCTTTATTTATGTTTTATTTGTTTATCTTATTCAATTATTATAATTATTATTTTTTGCTTTAAATTTTTATTTCATTCATATTTCATTTTTGATATTGTAAAACGTATGTTGTAAAATAATCCTTACTTTTTCTTTCCTTTATCATATTTGCAGGAGAAAATATAACTAAATGTGATTAAGACTGATTTTTCAGTTTTTATCTATTTGTTCCTTTTTGGTTGTTTGTTTTTTGTTTTGTTTTTTAATGTGTTTGTTTTTTGTTTGCTTTTTTTTTTTTTTTTTTGCTTTTTTTTTTTTTTTTGTATATCTATTTATTTCAAGGTAAATTGACAATGGTTCCGGGTTAGGGAAAATGTAGCATCCATTTTAAAATTGAACAAGTCATTATTCATTTGTCATAATTGTCTTATTTATTTATCTGTGTTTCGTTGGTGACTTCAGGTACGCAAGAAACCAAATTTCATTGAAAACGGATTTTACACAAATTAACCAAATATTATCGACCAACTTTGATGAATTCTACAACTTTTTTTCTTCCTTTTTTAAGCTGCTTATTGCCAAAAGGTGAATATCACGATTTCTTATTTTTTTTATTGATTTCTTTGTATTTAAAAAAAAAATGTTCTGTACTTTTACACAGTCACACCTCCATTCATATCCTCAATTAAATGTATGTATGTATGTATGTGGGGGGTATGCATGTATTAAGCGTCATTTTCCTTTCTTACCATTTTATTGTGGAGATTTTTTATCGTAGATATAAGCAGACGGGTAGATATAGATAGATAGATAGATAGATAGATAGATAGATAGATAGATATGAAGAGGTTGAGATAGATAAATAAATATAGATAGACAAACAGATATGAAGAAGTTGAGATAGATAGATAGATAGATAGATAGATAGATAGATAGATAGATCTTTTTTATTAATCGTTATTCCTTCTGAAGAAATAATTATTTTTGCTGATGAGCTATTTTTTTTCTTCGTTTCACAATTAAACAAAAAACTTAGAGAACAGAAATATTCTGTCCAAATACTTATTCGTTATTCGTTTTATATTTATTGGATAAACTGGAGATCAAGAGCATTATTTCTATCATTGTTGATGTTGTTATTATTATTATTTTTATTATTAGGCACCGCTTATATATATATATATATATATATATATATATATATATATATATATATATATATATATATATATATGTGTGTGTGTGTGTGTGTGTGTGTATGTGTGTATA
>CM042152.1:55823464-55825964 GCA_023376005.1 Doryteuthis pealeii
TTCATTCTCCAGAAATTAGTACATTATTCTATATACTATACATGAACTCTGATGACTGGTGGTGCACCTGAGCACTGTACGATTATTATTATTATTATTATTGATTATTATTATTATTATTGTGAAATGATATTAATCCTTTTAATTTAATCGATTTTAATTTAAGATTTAGATTTAAGCAATTTAAAACTTTCTATTTAAAAAAAATTACATTATCGCTGTATTTGATTTTTTTTTTTTTCACCGCTTCTAAATAATTAATACATAAAAACAACCTCGTAAATTCCTTTTTAACACAATAACGGCACCCTGTGCTTGATAAATTCTAGTTTACTAAATTAAAATGGAGTCCCCGTGCTTTAATGGCTAACGTACTGGACTGCGATATCGTGGTTAGTGAGTTCAAACTCCAGTTGCATTATTACATTCACTTGTGGAATGGTATGAACCCCTCAACCCCCGCCCAGTTATGGGTTAAATAGTAACACCACTGTTCTTCTACAAGGATGGATTTGGCATTAAATAAGCCATGAAGGTTGATATACCATTAAATAAACCAAACTATCCTTACATATAAACATGTTTTGATGTTTATATGAATGAATAATTAATTATCTGTTTAATTTTTTTTTAAATAAAGATATAAGCGCGAAATATACTCGGTGTTTCAAAAAAAATTATATTATTTCATAAAATGATATCAATTTTTTTTCATTTTCTTTTCTTTTTTTTCATAAAATGATGAAATAATTTCATTATTTTTTTTTTTTTTTTTTGATAAAATGATGAACAAATTTGATATCATTTCATAAAATGATGTCAAATTTTTGGGGACTCCCTGTATTCAAAACCGGACCTCTAAAAAATAAACTATTTTATTGTTATTTCTTTTTTTATCGGTGAAACTCATTTGATTATTTACTTTCTTTCCATTAGCTTAATTACAACTTTGTTCGAAGTTTCAGTCAGACCTGAGAGAGAGGGGGAAGAGTGGAGAAGGAGAGAGAGAGAGAGAGCGGGAGTGGGAGAGAGGGGGGAACAAGAGGGAAATTGTTTGGACTGCTGTAAAGGCTGTTAATCAATGTCTCTCCGATTGCAATCTATGCATTTATAAGTGTTCTTTTCTTCTTTTTTCTTCTTTTCCTTTCAAGAAACAACGCCTGTGGCAGTCAAATATCTCAAATGAATTGTTTAACAATTTTCAGTCACTAATATCAATCAAACCTGAAATTTTACTCTCGGCAAACTTGCTCAGTTTTATAAATGAAGATTATCAATCTCCATTTACCTATACAGCGTTTTTTTTATTTATCCCTTGACACTGAGTGCGTGTAACAACGTGTCTAAATGACGGGGAATTCGTCTTCAACACACACACGCAAGCACACACTCTCTCACACACATACACACACACACACGCACACAAACATGGATGGGGGATAGAAATGAGGAAATGGAATACAACAAACAAAATTTTAAAAAGTTGTTGTCGGAGTGGTCTATAATCGGTATCAGCCGAACACGATAGAGTATATTCCCTTTTCGCTAGAGCTAGAGTAGAGAGACTGTTTATGCTAACATGGGAGCGACACAACTACCGTCAGCTCCCCTCTTAACGGCACAAACCAGATTACCTAAGCTCTGCAACTGCTGAGTTGACGGGGGCTGGTATCGAATGCGAAACCTCGTGGTTCCTAGACGGATGCTCTACCGACTGAGCTAAACAAAATGAATATGTATGTGTGTGTGAGAGACAGAGAGGGACAGAGAGGGACAAAGACAGAGCGAGAGAAAGACAGAGATAGAGAAGCGATAAGGTAATGAGAGCAAACGAATTACGAACCGATGACCGATGTATGCGTGTGTGCCTTGTGTATGTATGCACAAATGAGCATTGTTGCTGTTTACGTGTGAGAAAAAAAAAGATTCGTGAGCCTTTCGACCAGGGACGGATAAGTAGTTAGTGGCACGGTTATGCGTTCTTTGCTAATAGACTCATTTCATATCTAGATAGAAACCCGTACACTCTAGAAAGCGAAAGAAAGTGCAATCCCCATCGAAGCAACTGGTGCTACCTACAAACAAAACTGCAATTGCTGCACCTCAGACGCAGCAGAAGAAACGAGATGCAACGTCGTAGGTAAGGCCGGTGAACAGCAGTGACAGTGAGAGAAGGCTTTGTCTGGGAGACGCAGTCGCGAGTGACCCTCCTCAATTTTACACACTCAGAATAACGCTGCCAGCCAAATAGCGGCAACCCACAAATGACGGCGACGACGACGACGAATTGTGATGCAGCAACGGAGGTGTCACGTGATCATGGTTTACTCGCACAACGACTCTTAACCCGCTCCCTTTCCTTCTCACTGACTGAGCAAATCGTTCTCTTGCTCGCTTGTTGGCACGTCTGCACTCATCACTCAGAGGGAGGGAATCCAATGCAAACTACTCCTTACTCTCCTTGCTCATTCTTCTCCTTGCTCTCCTTTTTTTCTGACCT
>CM042152.1:55828464-55843464 GCA_023376005.1 Doryteuthis pealeii
TCTACTCCCTCTCTCTCTCTCTCTCTCTCCGTCGGTTTATTTCTTCTATTCATCTATTGGCTCGATCTCAATCCGTTTAATGCAGTGTTCGATCTATCTATATATCTTATCTATCTTGGACTGCTTCATATATCCCCCCTCAAATCTCTCTCTCCCTGTATCTTTGTCTCTTTCTCTTTCTCTTTCTCTGTCTGTCTGTCTGCTGTCTGTTTCTCTCTGTTTTACCAAAATTTTTTTATCGCATCTCCCACTCTTCTCTCTCTCTCTCTCTCTCTCTTCTCTCTCTCTCTCTCTCTCTCTCCTCTCTTTCTTCTTCTTCTCTCCTCTCGCTTTTTACTACTTTTCTCTCACTTTTATTCGCTTTACCAGCACCTTTCTACTCTCACTCCTCACTCCCTATCTCTCGCTTTCTTCTCTCTCTCTCTCTCTCTCTCTCCTCTCCTCTCTCTCTCCTCTCCTCTCTCCTTCTCTATCTATCTATCATCTATCTCTTTACATTTTAAGAAATGACTTTTTCTTTTACATCTGAGCCGTTTATTTTTTATATCCCTCTCTCTCTCTCTCTCTCTCTCTTCTCTCTCTCTCTTCTCTCTCTCTCTCTCTCTCTCTCTCCTCTCTCTCTCTCTGCCTCCATCGCTTCCACATTGGACGCTTTTCGCCTTGGCGCTCAAAACTAGCACGTCGTTAAAAGCAGGGGGAGGGGGACCACGCTTCTCTAGCCCCGCCCATTTATTTGCTGATTTCCTTTTTCACGATCAGCAAAAAAAACAATTTTCATATACAAAGTTGCAAAACTGCAATTTGAAAAGTAACTCTTTGCTTATTATTGGACCTACTAATCGATATCGATCGAACTACGTCGATTGGGTATTCTCCTCTGAGGCAGGGTCGATTCGCCGGGGTTTAAAAGTTAGCAAGAAAAAAAACTAGATACATTGATTTCTGCGTGCATCTTACTACCTCCATAGATATTTATATATAAGACATCCTTAGTTATTTACGTCATATTCCATGATTTAATTTTTTATTTAAACTCAATTATTAATAAAATTGTTTTACATTATTAATTCTGTTTGACCGTATGACACATTAATTACATACCAATTGTAATATATAGATGATTAACATAGAAATATCCGTGGTTTTACAGTGTGAACGGAAGGCTAATACTGCATGATTGGATAAAAAAATTTGATTTTAATAATATTGTGCTTTGGATTATCTTGATATCCTAATTGTTTTCGGTTTTATTTAATGGATATGAGCAAAATCTCGGAGATAGAATCTTAAAAGATAATTCATTAACAGAAGAAATAACTGTAATTTTATTTACTTTAAAAACTTCGCTTTTTAGAAAGAATAGTTAAATTAGAAAAATTAGCAATGAAAGACAGAGAGAATGGAAGATAAGGTTAGTTGTTCTATTTCTTTTTTTATTTACCCCACCCTGTTTCAAATCTTTATTATCTGCATTTTATAGTAGTCCCGCACTTAGCACTTTCTGATTAATATGATATTTTAATTACATTAAACTGAAATACTTGCACCGGGAGCGTGATTTATTTGCTATATATAGTATATATATATATATATATATATATATATATTATATATATATATAATAATATTGTATTATGTTATAATTAATATTATATCATACTATAAAACAAAAAATGGCGCCCTCGGGCATAGGTATTTAAGTTTTCCAATTATTTGAATATTATATTTGAATAGGAAAAAACAAATGAAGCACAAAAGATCACTTATTTTTACTTTAATCTAATTGATTTCAAAATAGAATTATACATAGGATTATATTAGAATCAATAATAACAAGTAATTATTTATCTAAGCATGGTTTTGTCAAAACCGATACGCAAATTATTTACAAACCATATTTTATATAAACACCATATTTATATATTTTAATAATGTATACACAAATTGCAGGATTTTAAATACATTAATAATATGAGCTGTTTTGAGGCAAATCTAGTCTAGCTTGAGACTTACATAAAGAAACTTGTTTGATNGGAAATCTATCTCGCTAGACCTTAATAAAAATTGTTGATCTAAATAAGATCAACTTAAGATTACTAAGTATATTTGATAAACCTTGAGAATATACGTAAATAAATAAGGAAATTATGACGTGGGATTAACGTAGTTTCGTTTACAGACAGACACACACACAATCTCTATTATAATAAGATTATATCTATTATATTAAGTATGGATTCAACGTAATTGTTAAAATATATAATATTTTTTTAATTGACAAAAAAAATATTTTTAAACGTTTCTTTTTGAGTATTAGCTTATTTTAATACTAGCAGGGCCTGGGTGATATACACATTATGAATCTAATTATACAACGTTTGACATGTTTACTTAAAGAGATATTGCTGTAAATATTCTATATTAAAAGCATGATAATATTGATTTAAACTCTCTCTCTTCTCTTCTCTCTCTCTCTCTCTCTTCTCTCTCTCCTCTCTTCCTCTCTCTCCGTTCTTTTCATCTTTTCATCTTTCATTTCGTTCAATTGAAACAAATTACGTTATCACTTTGCGTGCTCACCTCCTCTTTCTATCTTTCCTTATCCCTTTCTTTCTTATTATATTTTTTCTAGGAACTTTTTATACCTTTCTTTCTTAAAGATAAAATGGAATGGTCCATTATTTAGCTGAGGTGAAGAACTTATGAAAAATAAGAACTCGCGGGATAAGCACGCACAGATAAGGATTTATAATTGTTGCATTTCAGCTTGGACGATTTGGACAGTCTATTTTTAACCAGAGGGTGTTTAAGATGCATAACGGTCATATTTTTAGGAACACGAGTATTATTATATAGATATTATATCATTTATTATATATATAAAGTATGCATTCCACGTAATTGAAGAAAATATAAATTTTTTTGAATTGAAAAATATATTTCAAAAGCTTTTTTCATGTTATGTATTTTCATATATAGGCCATGTCATTTACCTCAAATTTATTACAACACACACACCACACACACACACACAATATATATATTATATATATATATTATATTATATATATATATATATATGTATATATTATTTATTTTATAATAGGTAAATACAATTTAAGATTCGGTTATTAGCTATTCGTCAACAAACAACGTACCCGTTAAGAAAACGAGTGCGTTGTCTTAACGATAAGTGGCTAACACGCTGCTTTGAAACAATGGTAACAATCACAACTCAAATTGTATTGTACAATATTATATTATATATACTATATATATATATATATATATATATAGTATATATATGCTCCAATTTTCCTGGTAGAGCACTGTAGGGGAGACATTAGTTGAACTTTTGTAAGGCATTTAATCGCCTGTTGTTTACAGACTTGAGTTCTCTGGTGAATTGTAAAACACACATCAGGTAAGTATGTATCAATTAATTGATCGCCCTGACTACAGTCACTGATGGCCGTAAGAGAAGGAACTTGGCAGAACGAAATTCTATCGAGTTTCCGCTCCGGCTAGAGGTAGCTGTTAAAAAGTCGAGCCGCAACTGATACGGGACGTTAAAACACATGTCTCTGATGATATATATATCTAATATATATTATAGATATATATATAGTGTGTTGTTGTGTGTTGTGTCTTGGGCCGGCATATTCTCTTGTAGGCATGTTTTGTTAAAAATCCAGACAAGGATTTGGTGTTTCCGTTTTTAATCAATATTTCTTTCAAGCGAACAAGATGTTGCATGCTGGTTTTAAAAATTCCCAAAATGTTTGTTTGTGTAGTCCGAGTACATGTATTTCACACCCCTTCGGTCCTTTTTTTCGAGGACACAAACCACCTACAACCACAGTTGCGGCATCTCGTTCACACTAAAAGAAAAGCTCTTTTTAAAAAACATGCTTACAAAATACACATAACCATATAGATATATACAATATAGTTGTTTTGTGTGGTTGTGTTGTGTGCTGTGCGTGGTGGTGTGTGTGTTGTAGGGATGTGTATGTTGCTTTAATATTAAGTTCGACAATATGTACACCAGATTTTGTAGTCCTGTTTGTATTTATATACTCGATCCTGGATTAATACATCTGCGTAAGGTCAATTTTGTTATCTATTTATCAATCTCTCTATCTATCTATCTATATCTATATCTATATCATATATATATATATATATATATTATATATATATCCCTCTCTCTTCTCTCTCTCACCCTCTCTCTCTTCTCTCTTTCATACATTCATATATATATAAATATAATATATATATATATATATATATATATTATATATATACTCCTCTCTCTTCCTCCCTCTCTTCATACATCTCTCTCTCTCTCTCTCTCTATATATATATATATATATATATATTCACGTATCAGTGTATGTTATATATATATATATATAATATATATATATATATATATAATATATATGGATACGATGCACGTACATCATAAGATATCATTTTAGATAATTACACATATAATAATTTCTGTTTGTCTTATTGCTCTTTTTCTGATACAAAATATATATATATATATATATATATATATATTATTATATAGTGTGTGTGATTTGCCAGTCATTTATTTTTCTACTATATATATAATTATATAGAAGAGAGAGAGAGAGAGAGGAGTAGAGATACAGTCATACATACATATACATACGTACATAGTATATTGATTTTGCAGTCATTCCAAATTGAGAAAAGAGAAAAATTGATTGATTTTCGATTGCAGACTTGTGTGCACAAATACCCGCCTCATAGAAACTGCGTTATTTTATTTTTATCTTTATTTGGTTTCTTATTAAATCTTAAAAGCTTGCACAAAACTTTTGTCCCGTACATATGAAAATAAGACAATAGAATTAATAATGAATGAGAGAGGATGATTATTTATATAAACCTTCATTTTAGAATTACGATAGCGAATTAGATATTCCACGACAGTGATAAAAGATTTGATATAGGGCGTTTTGATGTTACGAAACACACACAAGAAATATTCGCATTTATTCATAATATGATATATATAATTTATATATATATATATATATATATATTATATATATATATATATATATATATATATTATATATATATCAACTGTGTTGTTATGGCTCCAATGAGAGAAAATTAAATATGTTATAAAAAAACGTCCGTAAAATTGATTATGTTTTTTAAATATATTTTTATTTTACATTAGCGACACGTGTTTCAGATCTTCTGGTTTCTTCGTTTAGGATATACGATTGGATAGCAATACATATATATATAATATATATATATATATTATATATATATAATATATAAACTATTAACAAACATCAAAATAAAAAAGTTACAAAACACACAACACTATCAAAATATCTGACATATTCCGCCAAAATAAAATTCAATGCCTGAAAGACAACAGATCAAAACACGTGTCGCATTCATATGTAGTTAATAAAAATTTGCATATATGTAAGTTATTAAATTTTTTTTTCAAAAACATATCCTTTTTGCAACACTTTTTTATGAATAATATATTTTTCTCTCGTGACCCATAAAACACTTTATATATATACTTATATATAAATATATATATATACATCTTATCCTCACTTATATACCAAACTCTATAAATTGATAAAGTCATTCCGAAGAAGTTTCTGAACTAAAGAGAGACAAAATAGCAATTGAACTATTGTTGTGCACATTATGCACCTTTCTATATCATTTGCTCCTCGCTCTCTCTCTCACACACACACGTGCGTAACACTGCGTCACACACACACACACACACCACACAAATATATATATATATTATAATATATATATATATATATATATATATTTATATTGTATTATATTCATCCACAGCCACCGGGTTTCGACGTATCACGTCCCACAGTTTGCTATATATCTATAAATGTATAAAGGATACCGTGGGTATTTGACACACGTTTTATCTGAAAAAAATAACGTTCCATACATTATTCTTTTAGAATACAAGTGTGTCAAAATGACAAAAATCTCGATACTCTTTTGGCACACCTAATATATATATATATATATATAATATATATATATATATATATATATATATATATATATATATTATATATTTAGATAGTTGTTGATCCAACCAGTGAAAAGTTAAATATCTTTTAATGAAAAGGCCCCAAACTAATTTGATTTCTTTTTCTATTTAATTCAATTTCACTGGTAGGTGACACGTGTTTAGGTTCTTTGTAATTGTTATCGAGCAAATAAAATTGTAACTACACAACACAGACACGTTTATATATTTGTATCAGATACAAGTATATCATTTAATTGTTAATAGCGAATCAAGTGTGTGTCTTATTGAGGGGTGGGTTGAAGCTTGAACTGATATGAGATAATTTCGACTCTTTAAATAACGTCTTTTTTCCACTATTCACGCAGACATACACATACTATTACACATATATACATACAACATTTTATTTTCAAACACTCTCTCTCATACAGTAGACCCAACATTTTAAGCAATGTGGAGTAAACGACTTGGGTCCTCTAAGATTTAGGCCCTGAAATTGAAGCCTCATAAGATTCTTACTAGATCCGACACTAGCTCGATAAGAAAAAAAAAAAACAAAAAAAAAAAACAAACGCGTGTTCACTACTATGAAATCGAAAATGTATAGAAAAGAATAAATTCAGATCACTTTGCGGATCTTTTCATTAATTTCAATATATATATATATATATATATATATATTATTATATATAATATATATTATATATGTGTGTGTGTGTGTGTGTGTTGTGTGTGTGTGCGAAAAAATAGATGGAAATTAATCCGACAGTATGAAATTTAAACATTTTGAAAAAACATATGATGTTTGTTATGTAATTGCTGACAGATCTGTTTCGACCAAATCGATAAGTTGGTCTTCATCAACGAGCGACATAGACGGGAAGAAGATATCCGTTAAAAGACTGTTTTACAAAACGAACGCTGGATTCAACCGCTGAAATTTTGAAAAATGCATGTTCTGTTTTAAAAATAAAATAAATTTATTTTAATTTTTAAAAATCAGAAGCATTATAGGTTATAGTAAAACTCAAAAGCTTCCGTCTATGTCGCTCGTTAATGAAGACCAACTTATCGATTTGGTCGAAACAGATCTGTCAGCAATTACATAACAACATCATATGTTTTTTCAAAATGTTAATTTCATATATATATAATATATATATATATATAGATAGATAGATAGATAGATAGATAGATAGATAGACAGATAAGAAAATACCACAATACAGGTAATTCTGGAGGATTTTATTTAGGTCATCTTTATCACCCGTATATCTACAATGAGTGCCCACTCAGATGCAGGCCTATAGATTTATACAAGGATTCTTTCAAGTCCGTTTGAGAATCAATGTACGATAATTGATAAATCAAACATATACAGAGCAAATATTTATGTGTTCCAATAAGAAAGAAAACTCAGCAGACGTCATTTGGCTATTTTAAATTTATTTCAGCCAGTAACTTCATACAAGAAGCCAAGTCCCGTCATATTGTATGATGGCTATCTGACGAGACAGGGCTTTTATGAAGTTACTTGCTGAAATAATTTATACTTACCAAATACGCTATATAACGGCCTATTGAGTTTTTTCTTCTTATTGGAAGTATATATATAGAGAGAGTATATTTAATACATTTCTAAAAACATTTCCGCTGCCCGAATTTTTTGTAGATTGTCAAACACATAGAAAAATTTTTATAACCTTTTAAAAACAATTTCTTTCACCAAAAATCTTTTACTGGCGATGACCTAAGATCGAAACTAGTTGAGAACAATAAAAAAATATAACATAAAAGAAAATATTCCTGTTTGCCTTATCAATCTTTGTTCATCTCTTATATATATATAATATATATATATATATATATATATATATAATATATATTATATATATTAATATATAATGAAAATGGCATAGTCTATATATTCTATCTTAATAATGGAGATGGGTGTATTTCTGTCTGTAATCAAAACTACGCTAGAGCTTACGTCACAATATTCTCAATGATTACATAAGTCTATTACTGAGTATTTAATTTATAGTCAAAATCGTTTATACATAGAATAAAATCAACACTGTTTATATACGTTCAAAATTCGAGTAAGCAATTTCAAAATTTTTTTATTTTTTCTTTATTACTCTCGGACAATTTTTAAAATAACAAGAAGGTAACTAAAAAGTTTACAAATAAATAAATATCTACAATTTTGTGTGTAACTTATGTGTAAAATATTCAAAATAATTATTCAATAATAATAATAGATGTACGCAACATTTATTGAAGGGGACAGGACTAAGTTTCCATTTCAAATTGTTTCATTTTTTTACTCCTTTAATAAATTTGATTATTTTGCTTACTTATGATACAAACTCACTGTATTTAATTTTAACACCATTAAATTTTACACTTCTCAGAAGGTGTGTTTTTTGTGTGTTTTTTTTAGTGTCTTATATAATTTACCGTTTACGCCTTTATTTATTTTTATATTTCAAGAATGAAAGAAAAATATCGTTAAAAAGTATGTATTAGGAATCTGTATTAATGCTAATTCCGTAATTTTAAGAAATACACCAATATATATGTATATAATATATATACATTAATATGAATTATATATATATAAATATATGTTGGGCGGGGTGTACATTATATATATACTATAATATATATATATATATATCATATATATGAGTTATGATCTTGTGAACGTTGTTTTTTGGTCTTTTTTAAGCATTGGAAATAAGAACAAAAACAAGAAAAACGAACAAAAATCAGATATTTTATATATTCAACCGTTGCTCTGTTTTGGTTAACTTTCGGATATTTCGGGTGACGTTCACCCTTTCTCAAGTTTGTCCGACGGTCTGGAGAGAAAAAATGCAATGTTGAATATGAGGGCAAAAAAATAATTAAATGAAGTGACTATATATATATATATATATATATATATTATTATATATATGATGTGTTATATATATGTGATGAGTCCACATGTAATTCTTCAAGGATATATATGCATTATTTATTCTCTTAATTTTTTCCATGCTGCAAAGATTATTAATTATTTTTATTTTTTATTATTTCACTTCTCCATGCTTCTAATACAACCAGCAAGGTTTTCCGAACACACACCACAGACACACACACACACACACACACACACACACATATATATATATAATATATATATAATATATATTATATATATATAATAGTAAAGTTGTCGGGTGGCCTAAAGTCAGGTATCAGTCAAACAGTGAGGGAGTCTATCGCCTTTTCACTAACGTTAGACCAAGGATATTTTTTGTGTTGAGGTGAGCACTCACCTCTTACTCTACCGCACAGATTCCAGTGCTAATCATACACTGAGTTGGCGAGGCTGTATGGAACAGGAACCTTGTGGTCCTTGGCGGACGCTCTACCGACAGAGCTAAATGTTGTCTTTATAGAATCTGGAAATTTCACCCCCTTATCGATCTTAATCAATTCGACGGAGATAACTCTTGTCTCTTCTTTTTTCTACTTATTTTCTACTCATGAGCAACCAATGCGCACATTATTTACACATATTATTCATTGTCATAGGAAGAATTTACATAAGAAGAAAAATATTTTTTTAAGTTCACACTGACTTGTTGGACACCCTGTATATGCATGATTGCGCGTGTATGTATGTATGTATGTGCGTAGTGTATATGATATATATATTTACCACCCCTCCGCACGAACTGGGTATGACACAAGATCAATTTCCTAAGCGGAGTTTAACAGTTTTAAATTACAGATTTTCTCTCCTAGACTGTTACCTAGCCATAATATAAATAAAAACAAAATAAATAAATAAAATTTAAAAATCAAACATCTATATATTAATTCTCATGTTCCTTAAAAGTACGACTGGTTATCATCTGGTTAAAATGAGGCTGTCCAAATCATCCAAGATAAAAATGCAAAAATGTAAATCCTGATTAAATGTCGTTGCTTATCGCCAACTCTTATTTGTTATGAGCGTGTCCCTCAGCTAAATAAAGACATTCTATTTTTATTATAGAAAGGAAGAAAAGTTCATGCTACGCAAAAAAAATAATAAGAACGTAGGGAAATTATATTATATATATATATATATATATATATATATATTAGGAAATGAAAAAACACAGGTTTAAATGGGTTAAGTGTGAGTTTAACCTGTGTTTTTCATTTTTCCTAATATACTTACATACGTCGGATTCACTTCTTCTTCAACACACACATATTATATATATATATATATATATATATATATATATATATATATAATATATCAAACGTTGTAATAATTAAATTATATACTGTGGTATATCTAAAGGTACTGCTATTTTTTTTTATTAATAATTGCACAAATTTTATTGAAAGTACATCTATACGTCTAACACTGGATGGGCACGCCGCAAGCGATAACGCTAATCTGTTTCAATCGACCATTATGAAAAGATGAAAAGAAGGAAAGAAATAAAAAATGTAAAGAGAGACTTAAATCAAGATCATCTTATTAATTTTTACATATTAACTGTTCAACAATAGTTCTTAAGTAAACATATCAAACGTTATAATAATATAATTATCTACTTGTGTTATATCTAAAGATACTGCTATTTTTTTATTTTATTTAAATATTGCCACAATTTATTGAAAGTCCATTCCATGCGTTAACATCTGGGAAGTGGTTATTTTCCTTTATCTCCCTGACTACCACCAGTGAAAAGGGGATAGACTCACTCGCTTTTCGGGTTGATACTGGATAATAGACTATTGTTGTCAAAGTTCTTTTAAGTTGTAGTAAAGAACTAATCACAAATTAGGATATCAAAGAATAGAAAATTCTAAGAAAATTCCCATTTTTGGTGTTTCTGTGTATTCACGTTTTTAGAAAAGTATTTACCCAACCTGTTCAACATGTGTAGGATGTGACACAAGATCGCAAGTATGGGGCATCCAGTGAGGATCGAATTCCCTATTCAGTAGTAATGGATCTGCGATACTAACTTACTGACCATTACATCCGATGAGACCCAAAATTATGACTTCAGTATTTTTAACTCCATACATCATAAAATATTGTTATAAAATATGAATGAAGTGTTTTGTAATATTATTTTTTACTTTTCCAATATAATATAATATAGTATAACCAACAAGTTTCCCAACATCTATTATATATATATATATATATATATATATATATAATATATATATATATATATATAATATATAATATATATATATATATATATATATATATATATATATATGGGTGCAATATATATAAGTAAAGGGACCGGTTTAGCTCAGTTGGTTGAGCACTCGCCTATGAATTGCAAGGTTCAAGGGTTCTAAACGCAGCGGACGAGTTGCACAGATTAGGCAATCTGATCTGTGCGGTAAAGTAGGGAGCTGACTGTACGTGTGGCGCTATACCTCAGAAGAAAAAAAAAACAATCTCCGATTGCTATCCGGCTAATACCGACCATAGGCCACCCCGCCAAATTACTTATCTCTAAGTAAACAATGCTCAATATCATGAATAGAGCATTTATATCTACATTATAGTAGTGTGGACATGGAGTCAACGGTGCCTTGTTACTGGCAGTTTCTTGCCTATGTGATCTTCAGACCAAGTGCGTATGTATCTAAGCAAGATAGCATAGAGACATGAAATCTTAATAACTGTCAGTTTCTCGCATATTTTATGTCTTCGACACCTTCGACAGTGTAGTCCGTATCATTTATGGGCTTCATGGACGAGGGTTGAAATATCTTCCCTACAAGTTCTCTTTTTCTTGTTAATCAATACTACGTCTGGTCTTCTGGCTGGTATAAGGTCATCCATCTGTATCTCAAAGTCCCAGATAATTTTCTGTGTTTCATTTTCAAGAACAGATTCTGGTTTATGAATATACCATTTTGTTGTATGGTCAAAATTTAGTTTTTTGCATAATTCCTAGTGGATCTTACTAGTTATTCACACTATCGTTAGCTGGTGGTCTTTCACTGGAGTCTGAGTCTCCCAGTTATTCAGGACTCTTTTGAATATTCTAGCAATGGTGTCTACAGGCTTAGGATTCTTCTTCTAATTTCTATTTCCTCCAGTCTCCTTCCCACACCAGTTTCAAGGACACCAACTACAACTGGTATCACCTTTAACCTCATGCTCCACTGCATTTTAAATTCTATATAAAGGTGAAAGTATTTGTCTATCTGTTATATAATTTCATAAGCAGCTTATAAATTATGTGCTTACCTGTAGTTAAAATATTTAAATAAAGTTCGTTAGATTTAAAATCGGAGGTGGGGAATTCTCCATACCTTTTGGGATTATGATTGGCATAAAGATGATCCCAACTGACCTTCTGTACAGGCGTGAGAATAAGTTTTAGTTTAGTTTGTCAGATGCGGCAGATAATCCAGAGCGAGCGGACCTGTAGGTCACCGCTCTGAGCCGGTCTCCCCGCGGCGGAATCATGGGCTGTGTTCGGAAATAAAGCTTTATCAAGAAAACAACCAAGTCTTGTTTGTTAATTGAATATTAAAAACAAGAGATGAAAGCCCGAAGAAATCAACAAAGAAGATCAAACCCCAGCAGAAGACCTGAAGTGAAGTCAGCCAAGAGAAAATGGGCGACGAGTTAGAACCAGTAGAAGCAGTAAGTAGCGAGTCAACAAGCAGAATGTAAAAAGTAAGAACCAGCATGAATCATCTATTATCAGCTATCATCTCTACCCTATCTCTATCTACTATCTGTCTCTTACCGACTATATACAACCGAGTAAAGGGGTATATAAAATATCTTTTTCGTTTTCTTTCATCTTCACCGTGTCATCTGCTGAAACTGCAAAATATACCATTGGCAAATTTTCTTCTTGTTAATCAATACTAAGTTTAGTCTTCTGGTTGAGGTAAGGTGGTCCGTATTATTATTAATTGAGGAAATAAAAACCAGGAAAGGAAATTTCCGAATTTATATTTTTGCGTAAGACAGCAGCCTTTTTTTTTTTAATGTTGATTTGACAATGAAAAAAGTAGTCGGACAAAAATCAAACATTGCTCTTCCTTGTCGAGAGATTTTAATATCATTAATTAATAATTCATTAATTAATCAATATTATTATTATTATTATTATTATTATTGTTATCATCATCATCATTATCATTATTATTATTATATATTATTATTATTATTATAAGACTCGGAAATTCTAAGGGTTATCTAACCACCAAGTCACACCCGCATTTATGGACGAAATCCGAGGGGGGGTCAAGGTTTAGGTATTGGAAATATATGCCCCAAAGCCCACCCCCCTAAAATAGGATATTGTAAAAAGTATCTAGTACCTCTAACGGAGGCAGTTTCATTCCTGAAATAAGTTAACCAAGCGAGTACCTGGTACGATTAGTATTTTTGCAATTGAACCATTGTAGTTCTTTTTGACAATAACAAAATAAATCAAATTATTCTAATCAATTATTATTCCGTTAACACTATTGTAATCTATTAGATGTCCCTATGCCACAGTTGAATGAGCTGTATATCTTTATTAAATTATAAAATGACTTGATTGGTTAAGCTAAAAGTTAAAGTTAATCGAAACAATGACATCATGACATGCATTTAAAAAATTGAAATAGTTTATTATAAATTATTTCTAATTTATTATCTAGATGTATAAATGAATTATCTATATTATATACTACATTTATTGATAATGGAGATTCGATCTCAATTTGTCTGTAACCGAAATTACGTTACTGCTTACGTCACATGACCTCCAAATCGTCAATATATAGAATAAAGAACAAAAAAGAAATGGTCATTTTTTTTTCACTATCAAGAGGTTAACTAAAAGTTTACAAATAAATAGATATCAACGATTGTTGTGTAAAATGTATGTGTAAAATATTCAAAATAATTATTTAATTAATAATTAATAGATTCATGCAACATTTTATTTGTGGGGGATAGAACTAAGTTTTCATTTCAAATTGTTTTTGGGTTTTTTTTTACTCCTTTAATAAATATCATAATTTTGCTTACTATGATGCAAACACTCTGACATTGAATTTTCAACTCCCACCCCATTCATACAATATCTTTCAAAAATCAATTTTTACACGGCCTGGAGGGTGTTTTGTATTTTGCTTGTCTAGATAATAAATACTATGCTTAAGTAATAGGTACCAGGTACTTTTCACAATATCAGAATATTTCATTAAGGAGGCCCCTCTTCATGTCCAGTACCTGAACTTTGACCCCCTCCCGCCTCTGATGAAACTAGCTACAGATTTTTTTAAATTTTAATGAGTCTGCTGTGTATCTCAGAAATCTGAACACAAACTTGCGCTTGGGAGGCCGTGTGATTCACGTCACGTTGAAGCACACTGTAGTAGCAGAGACAAGTAAGTGGCTCGCTGTCTCAGACAGTTGAGGGGGTGACAATCCAGGTAGACATATCCGATACCCATTCATTTTCCGTTCTGCCAAGACATTCCGTATATCTGTCTCTTTTTCTCTCGGAAAATTAGTCAATGCATTAATCAAATGATAGTTAAACCTATAGAAGGATAGAAAGACAAAAAAAAAGGTGCGAAACAGTTAAATCAAGATTATTATACTTTTGGATATTGAACTACTTTAGCAATAGCTCTTAAGTAAAAAATATCAAACGTTGTAATAATTAAATTATCATACTGTGGTATATCCACAGGTCCTGCCAGTTATTATTATTATTATTATTATTATTATTATTATTATTATTATTATTATTTCTTAGATTTTCACACCAGCATTAGCTGATGGTATTTCCCTGAAGTCTGAGTGACAATAAGTCTCCTCAGGTCTCCAGGATTCTTCTGAGTATTCTAGCAGATTGCAACAG
>CM042152.1:55845964-55850964 GCA_023376005.1 Doryteuthis pealeii
TCCACGCTGAAAGGCCCTGATAATCTTACGGTGAAACTCGAGTATGCTTACTCTGACTATAACGGTTTTCTAAATCAGCTCTACAAACGTGTTGACCATTTTTATATTCATTCATAATTACGACTTATTCCTTTCATAATTTCATCGACAGTCAAAACTGTGTCTAACCCGATTTTTTGCATTCTTCGTTAAGTTACCCCCTTTTCATATATATATATAGAAATACCTCTTAAGTGAAACATATCAAACGTTGTAATAATTAGATTATCATACTGTGGTATATCGACAGGTCCTGGTAATTCAATATATTTCATATATTAATATTTAAAACTTAAATACTTACGCCCGGAAGGCGCATGTTCTTGTTAGTTCTAATAAGAAAAACATCTTCCTGGGAAATTACTTTAGTCTTTCAATTTAATACGCGCACATATTTTCCCTTTAACAAATTTATAGATTTTTTATTATTATTAAGTCCATGAATTATTATTATAAAATTTGACTGATCCTATCGGAAGGTTGCAAACGTACGTGTTATCTAGTGGTTCGGCAAGGCCCAAATACGAGGTATGTCAGAAAAGTTCTAGGGCTGGTGTCACAAAAATGTATTTCAAATACAAACTACAAACTATAAGTCATCCCCTTTAAAGAAATCCCTCTGGGGTCTCTTATGCACTTTCCCATCCTTCTCTGCCACGCTTGCATGCACTCCTGGAAGGATTCTTCCGGGATTCTCCGTATCTCTGTCGTCACGGCCTTTTTGATGTCATGCACATCTTCAAAACGAGTTACCTTGATGACCCCTTGAGATTGGAAAGAGGAAAAATCACATGGAGCCAGGTCGGGCGAGTAGGGTGGTTGATCCAGTACAGTGATGTTCTTCTGGGCCAGGAATTCTCGGATACTCAGGGCAGTGTTGGCAGGTGCGTTGTCATGGTGAAAGCACACACGAGTTGTCCTGCCACATCTCTCGCCTCTTCTAGCGCACTGAACGAAGCAAACGCCGCAGTATCTCTTTGTTGATATGCTTGTTGATTCTCTAACCCTGTGGCAAGAACTCGCAGTGGACGATGCCCCTCACATTGAAGAATGACACCAGTCTATAACTTTTCGGACATGCCTCGTAGACTGTTCTTCATTTTGACGTCAAACATTTTACTTTCGGTGAGAGTAGAATCATGGGATATTCTATTTTATATTCCAAGTAATTCGAACAAAACATCCTGATCACTGCTTGAGAAGCAAGAACGAACTCATGAGTGATGTTCTTCTGTGGACACCTACACATGAACACACCAGTGTAGGCTGACCAGAAAAAAGTACATCAATCAGATATGTACGGAGTCTGAATACTGTGCGGAGGATCTGCCAGTGATGATGATCGATAGGGATGGGTGGCGCGCGCGAGAGAGAGTGTGTGTGTGTGTGTATCTGTGATATCAGAGCAACCAGATGATGATTAAGATTATTTGTTTTATCTTCGTATTTTATTATTGATTTTATTACTTTAGTCTTTTCATCTGTGGGGATTAAAATAAAATTAGGATTTTAAAAAATAACAAACTCCCATGAGCCTTTACTGGAAGAACACCCCGCGCATGTGCGGGAAAAAGGACCCACTCTGACTCCAAAGAGAATGTCCCGGCCATTAAGACTCAGGCCTTGTCTGGCACAAGACACCACTAATGGCCAGGAAGACATGTCCTTGCCACGAGGTGGCTATGGTCGGTGAATAAAGCCTAAATCATAAAACCACCTTCTGTCTTTGTCTCTTCCTTTTTCGTCCCTTGAATTCCTTCCATTTCTGTGCGACCACCAAATAAGATGGGGCTAAAAGCAAACCCTAAGAACACGCAACAAGCCACCTTTTAAACTAAAAACACAAAACCCCTTGCTGCCCCATACATCTACCGCCCTGTCGGCTGGGGCGTTAGAATGCACCGACTGCACCTCTGCAGAGGGGTAAGACTCCTCTAAATGGGGCCACCAGTTGGCCGTGGGTGGTAACCCGTGGTGCTTAAGGACGGAGTCTTGGTGGGTGAGCAGGCCGTAACCTGCAACACTGCACTTAGACCCTTACTTAGGCTAGACGGGCGGTCGGAGAGGCCGCCTCCGATCAATCGGCTGGTCATGTCAAGCCCTAACACCTATATGATTGCCCCAACCCTATTGCCCTTATGGCAAGCCCCAACCCTTTTTATCATATGGGTGCTAGAAGGCGATGGCTGAAGGTCTACATGCCCTGGGAATGGCGTTAAACTCTCTCTCTCTCTCTGATGGTGAGTTTCCAGTTTGGAGGTTTGGGAATGTGGAGCAGCCCTTCATCCCCATTGCTCCCTAATCCACTCTGATCCGGAGTGGTAATACCTGTTAGGGTCCCATCTATGGGTTAAATAGAAAAATGTATTTATTTTAAAAAAATTGAGTATCTATTAAGAATTAATGTATTTCAAAACTTTATCAGTATTAAATGACCCACTGAGGTTGATATGCCGTAAAACAAAACAAACTAAACCAAACCCGTACATCGAACACACGTTCATATTTGCACGTAAACAAAACAGTCAATTCAAATAGAGAATGCAATTTCTTGATTCCATAGTAGAATTACACTTTGCATATCATAAATGTTTCGAGACCAGCGAGATGAGACCTTCGAATGCTCAAATTGCAGTTCTTTACGAAGAGAAGACAAATGTACAATTTGATTCATGGTTAGACATGTCTAATTTGTCATTCAAATCAAATTAAACACGACTTGAATTGGATCCATTTCTTTGTGGCTTGTCTCTTTAGTGAAAACATAAATTCTTCAACAATTAACAAACAACGCACATGTCAAACGTTGGTTTAAATCAATTGGACTTGTTCAGATTAAAATTTGAGAGTTGGATTAAAATGATTAGTGATGATTGTCAAGCATATTTAAGAAAGGAAAAAAGAGTGAGTGGGAGTGAAATTAAAAGAAAGATTATTATACTTTTTACATATTGAACTATTTACCAATAGCTGTTAAGTAAACATATGAAACGTTGTAATAATTAGATTATCATACCGTGGTATATCCACAGGTCCTGCTAGTTTGATATATTTCATTGCATTAAAACTTAGATACTTACGCCCGGAAGGCGCATATTATTAGTTCTAATAAGAAAAAAATCTTTCCGAGAAATTAGTCTTTCAATCTAACTAACTTGCCCGTAAACAAATTTATGGATTTTCTTTTAATACTTTTAACTTTCTTAATATAAAAAGGTAAAAAGAATAAATGAATATACCTTTTTGTTTTAAGGAATTGGTTTAAAAACTCGTTTCTTTTGTTGGTGTTTTTTTTTTTTTTTTTTTTATAAGGGCAGCTTTTTTCGTGATGAAATACAGTAGCGAGCAATTTTGAAAGATATCTAATGAGAAAAAGAGATTCTATTTCTGATTTTTATCTTTTGTTTTTGGTTTTTGTTTTTTGTGCTTTTTATTTATTTATTTTTTTGCGTGCGGTTTTTTTTTTGTTGGTTTGTTTTGTTTTGTTTTGTTTGTGTGTGTGTGTGTGTGTGTGTGTGTGTGTGTGTGTGTGTGTGTTTTAAATTTTGTTTTTTGTTTTGTCTGTTTTTGGGGCTTGTCTTTGTTTCTATGTGAATGTGTGTACGTTTTTCCTTTTTGGTATTTTGTGCGTGTATATATGTATGTGTGTGTGTGTTGTGTGTTTGTTTAGTTGTGTTTGCATGTATGAATTATATTCTGTTTTATGTTTTGTTTTGTTTGCTTTTGGGTAATTTTCTCTATTTTTGGTTGCTTTGTGCTCTGTGTGTATGCGAGTGTGTGTGTCTGTGTCTGTGTCTGTGTTTTTTGTTTTTTGTTGTTTTTTTTGTTTTGTTTTTGTCGTTGTTCTTGTTCTTGTTGTTTGCATGTGTATGTTTGGTTTTGCTTTTTTGAATTTTGTTTTACCAATGTAAGTAAGTAAAGTCGTCGGGGCAGCCTAAAGTCGGTATCAGCCAGTCAACGAGGGAGTCTATCCGCTTTTCAATAGCGCTAGACCAAAGAGATTGTTTTTGGCGTCTAAGGTGGAGCGCCACACCTACCATCAGCTCCTTACTTTACCGCACAGATCCCTGTGCTACTCATACGCTGAGTTGGCGAGGACCGGTATTGAACTAGGAACCTTGTAGTTTCTAGCCGAACGCTCTACCGACTGAGCTAACCCGGATAAGCATTTCATGAGAAATGATTATAAAATCTGAGATAATTCAAACTGAGACTAAAAATTTTTTATGGTATTGTAAGTGAAGTGAAAATCAACCAATTAGTTTCAAGAACTCAACTGACAGAAGAAACGGAAAAACTTGAGACCATCCAGACCCCAATAATGGTCATGGTAAGATCACCTAGAATACTTAGAACAGTCCTGGTGACAACATATTATTATTATTATTATTATTATTATTATTATTGATAATAATAATAATAATAATAATAATAATAATAATCGATAACTTGTCTACTAATGATGTGGAAAATTTTGACTACACTAATTAAAGAAGAAATAAATTACTCACTTAATTGGTGGAAACTATTTCCAAAATATCTGTTTATGGCATACCATGCCTTCGCTATATGTATATTAACATCGCTTTCTGTGGATGAGATATTGCTACCTAGGTACGTTAATTGTTCCACTGATTTTAGTGGCTTACCGTCGAGTATGGAGATGCCTCCTTCTTTTTTTTAAAACACGTGGACTCATTTTTATCAATTGGACACATGGCCTAGTGGATAAGGTAGTTAGGTTAAGACAGTTCTAAGTGATAATTATCTCTAGATTGCAGGTTCTATCCTGATCAAGGGCAGCAGTAACATAGAATAATAATTAACACAGCTTAACGCTCCTACCCCAGCTATGGTTAGCGGAATGAGAAGAGGATACCCCCGTGGACTGAATAAAGGGTTAGGTTCAAAGTTCCACGATGGCCCTCGATTACGACAAAAAGGTTCCCGATTACGACAAG
>CM042152.1:55853464-55858464 GCA_023376005.1 Doryteuthis pealeii
CCACAGGCACCGTGTTTCGGCGTTTCACGCCTCTTCAGTGTGGCTAGACACAACAACTACCTCTACCCATTCGCGAAATCCGACTGACTTTTCGTCCGCGCGATTAACCTCTCGGCCATTTGACAGCTGGCATAAAGGGGTGGTGTTTAAACTATTAAATACATATATTTCTTTATATATTTTACGATCACCAGAGAGATCCAGTCTGTAAACAGACGATCATTGCGTTATATATGCTGCCAGTGAAAGTTAATTTAAGTCACCCCTAGAGAGCTCTGCCGAGCTTTGGCAGCATATATATATATATATATATATATATATATATTGTCCGATTTACTCCCACTTTTTCTTATATATATATATATATATATATATATATATATAAAGAAAAAGTGGAAATAAATCCGATAATATTTAATTATATAGAGAATGAAAAAACAAAAGTTTCAATTACGAGTTATGTTTAATAGCCGTTGCTGCAGTGTTTCGGTTTGTTTAACAAACCTTCCTCAGGGCGTTCGTTTGTTTAAAGAAAAATAAATTTAGTGATAACAAAATCTGTGAATTTCTGCATTTGATATGTAGCTGCTTTAGTTACGTAATGGGCGTGATTTTTTTAAACATTTTGTTCATTTTATTTTCCTATTAAGTTATATTCAGTTATCAAAAATCCCTTGTCAATGGATGAAGGACACCCAAAATATAGAAGAAATAAAGCGAACCAAGGGCAAAACAATGGTTATGTATTACAACTTTGTTTTTGTTCTGTTTTTTGTTCACTTTTTATATATTTCCTATGCTTCCAATATCACTGAAAACGTTCACAAGAACAATATATTGATACACAACTAAATTCATTTATAAAGAAGCATTTACAAACAAAATCCTTACATAATATACATATATATATAAAACCACTCATGACTCGAAGTTTCTTGTAATCGATCTTTAGTTGATAAATACAATCACATATTAAGTGCACGTGAGTGTGTGTGTGAGTGAGCGTGTGTGTGTGTGTGTGTGTGTGTGTGTAGATGGCGAGGAAAAAGCTTATGTCTTTCCATTATAGCAACAGGTGGTCAAAAAGTGAATCTTCAAACGTTCGCTTTTACTTTGCTGTCATTCATTTCAAATCTTTTCAAGTTCTAAATTACATTCGATTGTCTGAAACTCAGTGAAAAATATTTGAAAATAATTTAGAATAAGACATTGTATTCTCGTTATGTGTCAATGGATGTGGGCGTGATATATATATATATATATATATATATATATATATATATATATATAGTGTGTCTAGAAAGTATCGAGATTTTTTGTACTTTTTGACACACATTGTATTCTGAAAAAATAACGTTCCATTCATTTTTCATTTCTATCTTGGTGAATACCGCTTTAAACTTTGTACTTTTTTGACACAACTTGTATTCTGAAAAAAAATTAATGATTAATACCAAATACAATATATATATATATATATATATATATATATGTGTGTGTGTGTGTGTGTGTGTGTGTGTGTGTGTGTGTGTGTGTGTGTGTGATGGATGTTGGGAACATTTTAGGGTTGTATTGGAAGTATGGAAAAGTATAGAATAAGGAATAATAAACAAAATTCAAAGTAATGAATATTATGTTATTTATCTGAATATTTTAGATGAGGCTTGACCATTTGTACTATTTTAATTTTTCGGACTGTTGTCCTCGTCGTTATTATTAAATACATAACGTTTCGACAGATGTGACCTCCGGCCCTTTTCAGGTATTTCTTGTCCTGAAGGGTCTCGATTCGACAAGAAGGTTCCTCAGTTCGAGGAGAAGGTTCCCGAGTCCGATAAAAAAAACACCTGAAGAAGGCTGGAGACAACATCGACCGAAACGTTGTGTATATAAGTAAAAATAGAACAGTCCTCTTTTTAAATCCTCTTCATTTTTCATGTGTGTACCTGTACTTGTTCCGGTAGCCAATTTATGTCCATATGACGCTGCAACCTCCAAACAGTACTCAATGCAAATATGGAAATATTTGTATTAAGTACTTTTCGGAGGTTGGGAGTACTTATTTTACCTTATGGACACACACATACAAATACAAACACAAACACAAACATAAACATAAACACACACACACACACACACACACACACACACGCGCACACACACACACACACACACACACACACACACATATATATATATATATATATATATATATATATATATATATAAGAGAGTTTCATAATTTGCTTGAAGCATTGTGTATGTATTGGTTAGGAGGTTGATTTAGAAGGCTATCACAATGCAGTTTGGAATAAATAAAAAATAATAATACGGTAACAATGGTGTTGTGTGTTGACCTGTATTTTTTATTATTTCTTGAATTTTCGAGGTAATACCTCTTTATTAAAAGAATTGAACTGAAGCAGTACAGCTATGGCATTTCTTCCTAAATGAATTTTTTTTTTAGGAAGAAATGCCATAGCTGTACTGCTTCAGTTCAATTTTTTTGATAAAGAGGTATTACCTCGAAAATTCAAGAAATAATTTAAAAAAATACAGGTCAACACACAACACCATTGTTACCGTATTATTATTTTTTATTTATTCCAAACAGCATTGTGATAGCCTTCTAAATCAACCTCCTAACCAATATATATATATATATATATATATATATATATATATTATATATATGTTGTATTTTAGGGGTCTCCGTATGCTTCTTTCGGTATATATTTTTATGTTTTAAACGGATCTTTTGTCTCTGTTGTTATTGACAGCGGCAGCATCTGTAAAAAACATTATTTTTTAGTATTTTAGTATTCCGATGTCAGCGTTCAGTCCCCTCACGTGAGTTTGTAATTTTAGAATCCATTTAGTTTCTGCTTGTTTTCGAGATTGCGTTGTTGGAAATGCGTGTTCTATTAGAATGCATTTGAGGTGTGTAAGGTTGTCAATAACAACAGAGACAAAAGATCCGTTGAACAGGAACAACAGTCATTTGATAAAGGGTATCTAACGAACCCGAAAATTTATGATAAAAAATAATAATAAAAAAAAAATAAGTGAATCCAACACTCCATAACATCGAGTTCATTTATTTATTTTTAGATGGTTAGTAATAACGCCCAACTTTTAAAAACACACACACACACGCACACACACATATATATATATATATATATATATATATATATATATATATATATATATATATATATATATTATCGAAATTCTTTACACAGATGCGCAGATGAGATCATCATCATCAATCAGTGAATTGACTTTTATGCTTAATTTCTTCTTATACATTAAATGATTCTGTATTTTTTCTTGATACAATGTTTTCCCGCGGATAATTATACATATATAGGCGATAATATATATATATATATATATATATATATTATATATATATATATATATATATGAGAACGTAAACAAACATATGGCTATTTTCAGCCGACAATATTTAGGAGAATATGTGCTTAATTGAAGTCGAACCTAATTTTTTGAAAGTTAATTCATTAATAATTAATTAGGCGCGATTTGTTTAGCCTTACATTTAGAATAGTTAAATCCCGCCTAATTAATTATTAATGAATTAACTTTCAAAAAATTAGGTTCGACTTCAATTAAGCACATATTCTCCCATATATATATATATATATATATATATATATATATATATATGCCTATGCGAACTTCAGACCAAGCTGAGAAACCAGGCGCCGTTGACTCCATGTCCCCGCTACCTTAAACTATATATATATATATATATATATATATATATATATATATATATACATATATATATAGGGATAAATTTGACGGTGTCATAAGGAAAAGGGAAAAGTGCTTGGTAACTACAAAACTTAATGGATTGTAAAGAAATTCAACAGGTACTGAAATTACACTACTGTCAATAAGTTTCACTCAAAATAACCGCTATTATCGTCGATCACAGCCTCAATCCTGCTCCGGAAGCTGGAGCAAGCTGTTGTTACAATTTCCCAAAAACTACCTTAATTCTGTCGATTAACTGAGATTTTTTAGTACTGGCACGGCTATTGGTATCTTTCTCAACAGCGCTCCATACATAATAATCCATGGGGTTAAGATCTGGGGAATTCAGAGGCCAGACTTTGGGACTGGTATAGTCGTAAAAATTCGCCGACAACCATTTTTTACTTTTCCCAGAGGTGTGGCAGGGGGCCGAATCCTGCTGCTATACATATGGCCAAACATTGGCTACCCTTGTCATCCAGGGCTTGACTACAGTGTTTAGCAACTCCACCTAGGCATCTGAATTCAACCTGATACCCTCTCTGAAAAAATGCGGAGGCATCACATCACCCTCAGAGTACACACATCCGAAAACCATCACAGTTTGGGAAAATTTAGTCAGCATGACACGAGGACTGTATGCAAGCCATATGTTATTCTGTGTGTTGTGCTTTTGATCTTGGCAAAAGTCTTTCTCGTCGGAAAAGAACCAGATTGTTTGTGGTTCAGCAGGATATTTCACTTTGCTCAGAAGTTTCTTCGCCTTTGTCAGACGATTTTCACCGGCTTTTTCTGGGAGCAGTTGACCTCTGTGACGCTTTTATGAGTAGTAGCGAAGGTCTTCATTGAGTGCAAGCTTCATGGTAGAGGCTGAAACATTCAATTCACGTGAAAAAGCCCGGATTCTAATGCCAGGGTCCCCCAACACTTTTTTCTGTAGATTTTCGAGGAATTCTGCTGTACGAACACAATCAGATCGTCTGTTATGTTGCTTTCTTCTAGCTACAGCCTCATAGTCTCCATTGCAATTCTCTAGTTTATGCCTGATTATTTTTACAGTGTTCAGGGAGCATTGGGCAGCAACCATAATCTCCTTATTTTGCGTAGATCATCATGATACAAGTTATTCTCTTCCATGATTCAAGTGGGTTCCAGTCATCCATTCTCTCTGTCATCACGTATATAAATAAAGAAGGGTCCAAGCTTTTAAATGA
>CM042152.1:55863464-55881329 GCA_023376005.1 Doryteuthis pealeii
AGACGGTATATAAAAGTCCACTCAATGCTATCGAGTTACATAAAGCTATATTGGTAGAAAATAGGATGGAATTTGTTACAAACTGACATGCTATAGCCGATTATAACATTTTTCTAACATCTGGCTTACCGAGCTAGACATTCTATTCTAGGGAAGGGCATGCTCCCCCCTCCATAAAAACGTTGTTTAGCTTACGGTCGTTGAAATTGCAATCCCGTCTTGTTTTTAAAACCCTGCAAAGTCTTCCAGAGTTTCGCTAGGTTCTGGTTTTCTCGTAGCAAGTGAATGGCTCACAAAATTCTCATTCGTGTTCTTGATAGAAATGGCAGCCAACTTGGCGCTAAAAATCAATATATTTTGTTCTAAGAAATAATTCCTTATTTGTTCCTGATATTTCTTAGTTCTCCAAAAAACTAAGATTTTTTTTAATAATTGGTACTAAATTACAAAGTAATTTTCGAAAAAGGATTATATTGAAATTTTGCCCATGTTATATTTAAATATAGCGGGTGTAATGATATTGGCAAAATTGGCTTAGGCTACTAAATGCAGAGTTGGTATTTACCCAATTTGTTCGCCACGGATATGATGTGTCACAAGTATGGTGCATACAGCTATGATCAAACTCAGTATTCAGTTTTAAAGAATCTTTGCCAGAGTATTTGACTACTCATCAAGCCAAATAGGACATTGCCATTTCCCTTTCGGGGCGGCCTAAGGCACCGGGCAATAAACCCAGTCCTGTCCGTTTTTAGGCTAGGGGACAGGTGCTGCCAGGGTAGATGTCCCACTGGAATTAAGCGAGAAACTTCTGTGGCTTATCGGTCCAGATACTATATTTTGATCTTCGCCCAGGCCGGGCACTTACTGTCAAAAGATCTGAAACTGAAGGCAGCCTACGGCAAACTATATTTACTTGGACACCTTCATTGATATGGTGAGTGGGTTTAAACTACAGCGAGCCTTTCTGTACTTACTTATGAAGAATTATGAACGTTTCCACAAATCTTTTGATTTTTGATTGATTGATTAGTTAGATCACTTAATCAGCAAAAATCAATAATTAAATTTTATGTCTTTCTTAATTAAATACATATTAAAGTATATGCGAGTTTTCAAATACTGAATGACATATGTTTTCGGAGTTATAACACGACACGCACATACTATAAAGATTACTTTATATATATATATATATATATATATATATATATATATATATATATATATATATATTATATATATATAGATATATAGATAGATAGAGAGAGAGAGAGAGAGAGAGAGAGAGAGAGAGATAGATAGATGTGGGGCGTATATATATATATATATATATATATATATATATATTGTTTGGAGCAACGTGTGCATTCTGAAAGGTACACGATGATTGAATAACCCTACATATATATATATATATATATATATATATATATATATATGTGTGTGTGTGTGTGTGTGTGTGTGTGTGCGTGCGTCTCTCTCTCTCTCTCTCCTCTCTCTCTCTCTCTCTCTCTCTCTCTCTCTCATCCTCTCTCTCTTCTCTTGTATGTGTGTGTGTGTGTGTGTGTGTGTGTGTGTGTGCGAAACAAAATATTACAAAAAAGATGAATTTATTGTTTTGACATAAACATTTTTGGAACATTTTGTTTTTCTTATTTCTAAGGATTCTCGGATTCCAATCCGTATTTTACCCATATATATATATATATATATATATATATATATATATATATATATATATATATATATATGATCAAATGAGTGAGTGATGAAATTTCCCTTACGATGTAATAAGATACAATAGTCGTAATTGATAGACCTTGCGACAATTGTAAATTATCACAAGGTAGATGATTTAGTGTAAAAGCGTAATAGTCTATTTCAAGAGACTTACAGGTATATATATATATATATGTGTGTGTGTGTGTGTGTGTGTGTGTGTGTGTATTAACTAATTTCATCAGTATTTTGACCACCTGCGCGAGAAATTCGACCCCAGTGCCAACAGATCCACGATTTTATTTCGTGCTAATCAGCGTTTCCTAACTGCAGATGCAAATGATGTCATCAAATCTACATATTCATTCTTCTCAATGTTTCCTATGTTGTTGTTGTTGTTGTTGTTCTTCTTTTCCTTCTTCTTCTTCTTCTTCTTCTTCTTCTTCTTCTTCTTCTTCTTTCAAACACGCAACTCGTATCGACTTCAACCAACTTACATTTTCGGTGAAAAAATTCACCAGCTGTGACGAACGCCATGTTCCGACCAAATTTAATTTTAATTTCTTTTTTCATGGATAAATTACTTTTATTGCCATCGTCACATGAAGCTGTCTCTGACAAAACTGATAGATTAATTGATAGATTATTATTCTTACCTTTCACGAAATGATGCAATTCAGCTCTTGTCTATCTTCTATCTATCTATCTATCTATCTCAACCTTTTCATATCTATCTCAACCTCCCTATCTATCTATATATCTTCAACCCATTCATCTATCTATCAATCTATCTTATCTATCTTCAATCTCTAATATATATAAATATATTATCAATCTATCTATCTATCTATCTGTCTGTCTCAACCTCTTCTATCTATATTATAATATATATATATATATTATATATCTTAACCTCTTATATCTATTTATCAATCTCACTTCTTCATATCTCTCTCTATTCTCTCTATCTATCTCACCCTCTTCATATCTAATCTATCTATCTATCATCATCTATCTACTATCTATCTATCTATCTCAATTATTACTTCTATCAAAGAATATTGTCTCCAGTCTATTCATTACCTTTCTTTCTAGCTACCCATCAACGTGTTTTCCTCTATCACTCGGCTTTTTATCTATCTATCTATCTATCTATCTATTCTTTATATATTGTAAGCAATACATATATTTAATTATCTATTCATCTCTCTCAGCTTATGGATATCTATCTATCAATCACAACCTCATCATAATTATCTATCTATCAATTCATGTATGAATTACCTTTATTGACCTCGTCACATGAGACTCTCTCTTTAAAAGCGCTATGGGAAATGCAAACAGCTTTTTCCGGGATTTGAACTCGGGTCGACAAGTCCATTCCTGTGACTCTAAGTGTTACACCATGCGTCTTCATCGACATAATTGACTATTTATGATTATAGTTATTAATTATTATATTATTATTATTATTATTATTATTATTATTATTATTATTCCAACAAATGAGGCAAATTCATTTCGTGTCTGGAAAACGTCCCTAAGAAGTCCAAATTTTCATTTCAGAAAACATTTTGTTTAATGTCATCGAAAGGTAGGTCTGTTGTTGCCACTGCTCAGAGTTTATGGCAAACAAAAAGTACTTGAATTCTTTTGAATAACCATGAAATATATTTTGGTGCCATCCACAGATACGGTAGGGAAGGTGAAAAATAAATAAAATAATAAATAAAATATATTAATGGATTAACTAACCATAGTTTAATAATGGATATCTATCTATCTATCTATCTCAGTCCTTTCATATCTATCTATCTATCTATCTATTTATCAGTGTATTCCTTATCTTTCTAGCAATCCATCAACCTATTTATCTCTGCTCTATTCAGCCTGTAGTAGTTATCTATCTATCTATCTATCTATTTCCCAGTTTATTTCGGATCTATCTATCTACTATCTATCTATCTCAGGCTTTTCAGATCTTCTCTATCTCTCTATCAATCTACTCTCTCTCTCCTCTCTCATATATATAATATATAATATATATATATATATATATATATATATATCAGTCTTTTCAGATCGATCTATCTATCAATCGGTCTTTCTTTCTATCTATCCGTCATCTCTATCTATCCTATCTATCTCAGTTTTCAGATCTAGCTAGCTATCTATCTATATATATATATCCATCATTCTTAGCGTGTTCTTAATCTATCTATATTCTATCTATCTCTCAGTTATTTTTCTCTGTCTATCTGTCTGTCTATCTAAAAGAGAGGGAAAGTAGTTTTCTTTTCCTGCTAATTCAATCTAAAAAAAGGGGGAATCAATCAGCCACTTCCGTTCTCCCATTGTTGCTCTGTTAATCAGTTTGATATTTAATGTAAAACACATTTTACTTCGTTCCACATTTCGACGGGAGTGCGTGGCAGTGAGGCAACACCGTGTATAAGCCCAGTGAGAGAGTCGGGGGTGAGGGAACCGGGTGCTCCTGTGATACGACTTGAGCATCAATGTTCAGTTTTCGTTTCGAATCTATTTGACAATTAATTCAACTTAACATTTTTGTCATTAGATTCGATTTCTTATTGACAGATATACAATCCTATTATTGCGAAATAATTAGACTTTTTAGAAGTCATAAAAAAAGATTAAACATTTCTGTACAAGGTTAAGACACCTTTCCATAAATCTGTGTGGTGTGACAAATTGCTACTCACTTTATACTTATAAAGTCAACGGGGTGGCCTATTGTCAGTATCAGCCCGACAGCGAGGGAGTCTATCCTCTTTCCACTAAGCGCGAAACCAAGGAGATTGTTTGGCGTCGCTGGATGCCCATACTTTATGCGTATCGTCTCCACGGCATACCTTCACCATTTTAGTCGGATCTACTTAATTTGTATTGATACATTTAAATTACAAAATCTCAATCTCTTTCGTACAATAAACAATTTTTTTTTTAAGTATTGGCGGTTTGGAAAAAAATTTTGAAAAAATTAACGCGCATATGTTTTCTTTGTTTTATTAAACATATTCTAGTTTCATGATTAATAAGTAGCCTAATAACTATGTACGGTAAGTGTTGCTTAGATTAAAAACTAACTGTTTAGTGGGAAAGCATAGGAAAAATGATTGTCACTTTTTAACCCTATGTTGACCTCCAGCGCGAACGTGAGAAAGAATTTAGAAGAGTCAGATTTTAGTTGGGCGTTGTAAACGATTGTCGCAATGTCCGTTGAAATTAAATTCATATACGTGTGTTTGTTGATCTGGATCTTATAAAATAATAAAGAACTCTAAGAAAAAAAAGTCTTATGTTAGTTAACTAAGAAAAACAACACAAGACCGTCAGAGTCGACAAATAACAGAGTAGCAATCTACCAGACAAAATCCAGAGATAGATCCAACTAAGATAACATCTACCATCACAGGATATAAGATAACAGATTAGATGAAGCAATCTACCCGAAACTATAGAAGATACACAAGTTAAGTACAGAGAAGATGACTATATCTGTATACAATCATGGTATCAGGTATACTCTACAATACGCTAGAATATACGTAATATATAGTACAGCGAGATGTAACCCGGTCAAATGACGGAGAGAACGAGGAGAGGAGAGCGAGGCAGGGTGAACTGACGTCAGCTGTCGTAGAGAGGAGAAGATTGGTGAGAGAAGCGCAAATGGTGTAAGAGAGGAGAAATTATTAAGCAAATTTCATGCAAATTAAAACAAAATCGTAGAATATAGTATTAGAAAGTTTGTTTATTTGTACGGAAAGTGGAGACAGTTAGAAGATAATTAAGAGGCTTCCCACTCCGATGTAGACGTGTAGTAACGACGGACGGAAAACGTATTGAGTGCGAATATTATAGCTATGCTAAAGTTTTATGTTTTTAATGGATTCAGCAATAGAACACAAAAAAAAAGGTAATATATTACCTTTCATACATTATAGTGGATGTGTGTTGTGTGTGGTACTAGGATTACATGGTATAAATAGCATTTGTGTATAGTATGATATAGTAAGTTAATATTCATATATATATGTATCTGTATATTAATCATATATGTATAGATGTATAAGTTGATACTAGCTATGTAGTAGATGCATATGCAATATGTTTGTACAGCGTGCATATGCTGTAATAGCTAAGTTATTATATCTGCACTATATATATGCCATAGTAACATGTGTTATCACGTCTATGTAATACTATTAGTCCTGCGATGTATAGGTGTGTGATTACGAGAGTGTACATTAATTACATTAGATGAATGGTAGTGACGTGTGTGCGTGTAGCCAATGTTGAGTGAGATAATAAGATGGAAGTGGTAATTCAGATTGCAGCAGTGGCTATATGTATGTTTTATCGATATATATATATATATATATATAATTATATATATATTATATGTAATATAGATATTATATACTGTTATTATTTATATTATATATGTTAATTATATATATATAATAATGAGATAGTATATATAATAAGAGGTATATATATATATGAAGGTATAGATGAGAATTATGATATAAGATTGCTTAGAGAGTGTATATTTTTATTATATATATATTAGCTAAATTGTCTGTTATTGTATTGAGTTAATATATAGTACCTATATTTGTAATTAATATTTAAATTAACTTGGATGATATATATTTATATGAATATATGGTAATTATTGTTGATAATTGAGTATGTATATATCTTTATTAATTAATATTAGTATTATTATAAGTTATGATGTGAATATATTATAATCAGTGTATTAAAGTTATTTAATGATGTATATTAATTATAACTATGAAGTATTATATTATAAAATGTATATGTAAGTTATTATTATGAATATAGTTAAGGTGAGTATGTATATAGTATTAGTTACTTGTAAATATTAATAGTATATATATATGTATATTTATATAATTATATATGTATAATATAATATTAGTATTATAAATATTTAATATATATTATATATATATATTATAAATATATTATAGTATATTAATTAATTTATATATAATATATTATAATATTAATAATAGTTATGATATATATATATTATATTATATTATAAATATTATATATATTATATATTGTATTAAACGTAAAACTAGTGAGAGAGTATAAAAATAATATAATCACTGTAGGAAATATTGCGTCACCATGAAATAAATTGAGTAGTCTCCCTTGAGAGATCATACGGAATCAGGGATTTTGTTTTTCAACAAGATCGAGAATATAGGCATTTATTTTCTTAGTAGAAAGTATAAAAAAGACAAAACTATGAGTTATATATTCGGCTATAGAGGAGAGAGGGATAGATAAGTCTATCCAACTAGATATTACACTCATCGACTGAGGTTTCTTATGGGTAATGGTTGGTAGTGTATTTCCGAGAGAGCGCATTGCGAATGGTACTTTTTCTTCAATTAGTGTTAAGTGTTAGTTATTTGTTTGTAAAATTGATTTCATAATTGTCAGTGTTTAAGTTTTTTTTTACAAAAAATGTGTAATGTTCCCAATGTTTTTCTACATAATAAGTTATAATGTTTTATTATAAAATTTAATTTAGGTTGTTACAATCTGTTAATTGATATTTTAAATGTGTTTATATTGAGTGTAATCTACTTAAATGTGTTTTAGCTTTAAAATGTTTTGAATTTATTTCTAACGTGTTTAGTTTTATGCAAATATTTTTAATCTGTTTTAAAGTCTTAAATTGTAATTGTATTTAAGAATAACGTTTAATTTATATGTAATTATTAATTGTGTTTAATTCTTAATGTGTTTAGTGTTATGTTTAACATGTGTGTTAAATGTGTTTTAGTTTTAATACAATTATTGTCTAAATGTGCTTAAGGTTTTATGTAATGTTATTTCTGAACGTGTTAGTTTAATTAATTTTATTCTTAAAAATGTGTTTAAATTTTATAAAGTGTTTAGTTTATTTTTAAAATGTTTTCTGTGTATGTAGTTTATTAATTCAATTGATTTCTATGGCGTTGTTAAGTTTTAAAGGCAATTTTAGTTTCGAAATGTGCTTATTTTAGATGCACGTTAGTTTATTTCAGAGTATGTTTTAGTTTTTAATTTAATTTATTGGTTAAATGTGTTTTAGTTTTAATATGAATTTATTTTACATTGTTTTAGTTAATTTCGATTTCTTTTTTTAAAATTTAAGATTAAAAGAAAGAAAAAAAAAAGATTTTAACTTATTACATTTATCCCTCGTTAAAACCTTTGAAATTAGATTCGCTTTTTCCGTTAAAATATAAATTCTTTTGGTTCAAAAATTAAATCTTAGATTTTTTTCTTCCTCTTTTTTAGTACTACGTAATGTGTCAATCAACGGTTTTCTCAACAAACCATACGGTTGAAACGAAAAAAAAAAAAAAACACTCTATGTAAAACAAGACTATTTTATCTAGTAAGATGACAGTTTATTGTTTATCAACAGATAAGAAATATTGTAACATGTAGAGCGTGGCCCATTCTTTGGTGTAAGATGTAGTGGCAAGGCTAGGTCTCACATGATTCCATTAGGCGGTATTGATGTCTAATAGCGGGATGTGTTGATCATCGCTGGAATCGGCCCCATGTGTACTGTGCGACCTTATATCACAATCCGTGATCCTTGGCTATGGGAATGTGACTATCAAAAATAAAGTGTAGCTGGTGGGTGTAGCGAATGATGGTGAGGATGTAAAGTTAAAAGCTTTTGTGATATAATTAAGGTATTTGTTGTTTTTTAATTTTTTTAAGTTGTGACATAACGGTAGCTGAATCTGAATAGGCCTTTTGAAAGTTATTGGCTATTCTTCGTAATCTGTGCTTCCTTGTGGTACGCAAATGTGTTGTCTTGGTAAAATGCGAGGTTTCTTTGTTTATGTTTTTTTCTGTTTCTTGGTGGTTCTTTTCGTTTAAGTATGAATTTTTATTCTTGAATTGTACCACGTGTAAGAAAAAAATACAAACACATGTTTTGCATCGGTGTAAAGGATGTGTGTTTGTGATATAATTGAATGTTTGGAGGGGAAAACAGTTTCTAAAACTCACGTTGCGTCAAGAATAATAGCATGCTAACGGTAGGTGAGTCCTTGTGGATTATATGGATTGTAGTATTTGTAATTTGTAGGAACGTTTGCATATGTTTTACTAAATGGTTTATGGATAAGTTTTGTGTTTAATTTTGGTTGACAACTGGTTTGTTCATGTATATTTAGGTCTGTGTTATTAGGAGCTATTGTATATGTAGGTTCGAATATGTAAAAAGTGAGTGAATAGACTAAGTGAGTTTAACGTTTTGCTCCGTCTCTTTCTCCTGGGTGGCTGTATCGTCTTCCTTCCTTCTATCTTATCTTTTCATTATATTCGATGGTAACAGGATTTAACGTTAATCGCTTGCGCCGCTGGCAAAGATCCCTGTCTATCTATGCTTTTCCTGCTACTTTCTTTCTGTTTCTTTCTGTTATTAGTATCTTTTTCAAAGTGTATTATGGTCTTTTTTCTTCTTTCTTTGGTATAATGAAAGTAAGCTCCAATTTAAATTCTAATTTTTTTTCATATGGTTCTGAAAGGCCTGGTTTTTGCGGTTAACGGTTATCGTCTGTGGTATAATGGAGTTCGTTGGTGGGTGCGACGCTCGAGGTTCTATATTCCTGGGACGATAGGTCTGTTTGTCATTTGGATTCGTGGGCTGGTCTTGCTCTTGGATGACTGGGTCCTAGAGATGGGGGTAAATAGTAGGGGGGCAGGTTGTTGTTCTTTGACCTTTGGTTAAGCTAAGTCAATCTGAGGATGAGATAGAATAAAAGCTCTGGTATTCACTTACTCGGAGGATATGCGCAGTGTCGTCTTTAATAATGTGACTGCTTGTGTCGGCTTATCGGCTGCCGCGTTACGGGATAGGGTCTTATGTGGTGAAGTTCGAATAGCGTACGACTAGATCTGCAGGACGGTACAGGATGTATGGGATGTGTAGTAGGGCTGTTGTTTGTGTGTATACCTCACATAATGATAGCGCAGGAAAAAGTGTTATGTTGTGTTTATTTAGGAGTATTCAATGGTATTGGTTTTCTTAGTCTAGCTGGAGCGGTTAGATGATGACGTTGCCCTCGTGCCAGTGTAAGTTGATTGTTAAGTTGTTTGAAGTGGTATATAGAAATGGTAGATTCAAGATTTTATAGATAGAGGATATGGAAAAGGATAGACAGAAATTAAATAAGTAATCGTATTATAAAAAAGGGTGTATTACAGTCTATATTAGTTTATGAGTTTCTAATTGGTGTTCAAATGAATGAAAATCATTCATATGTGAGATTTGATTTTATACAGGTTGGTGAATTAGGAAGCGATATTATTGTATTGAGAGATCGGATTGTTTAACACCAAGTCAGTTGGATTGTAGGTTAAACCCGGTTCGTAAATTAATCGCGAGTATTACGCAAATTAATCGGGGCGCCAGCAGATATCAAGGGGTAAGAGTCCTTGTATCTCGTGTTAGTGATTAGGTATAAGGAGCTACTTTGCGGAATTTTCAGAGACGCGCACTATGAGTAGCAATGGGCTTATTGTTGTGTAGGTAAATGTTGTTACTCAGAGGTTGTCATGAGAGACAGTGCGTTTAATAGAGTTAAGATTGGTTATGGGTATTATTATGTATATTATTATTATTATTCAATTAGTGAGGTATGATGTATAACTTATGGTTATGTATTAACTAGTTAAGGTTGATTTTTTTGATTTGTATATAAGTGTACAGACGAGACACGAATTTCCATTATAGAATAATTAAAAGAAATCCGCGTTAATTCCGATCTAGCAGAGTGAATGTAGTGTTATATTGTATGGGTTGGTAACGTTGTGGTAGTAGTAGCGGTAGTCTCGCAGTACCTGGCTGGCTCATGCGGTGTAGGGAGTGTAGGTACAGGTGTCAAGATGCGATCAATTGGTATGTGGGGTGGGGTGGGCAGGGCACTAGAGAAGGTATCGAACGTTCGTCTGGGTTGTCAGGTTGTAGTAAGTTGGGAGTCTGTGAGAGAAAACGTTTTCGGTCTAACTATTATAGGTGGTCACGGATGTGGTGCCACTATGGAAAGAAAAATCGAATTGTTATGTCTTGGGCAGTTGTTCACAGCGTAGGAGCATGTGTTGGGGGTGTTCATTGGTTTGACCTTTTTTTCTTCGTGTTGTCTCTTGTTCGCTGCTTGTGCAGACCGTTGGCATGTTTGGAAGTTTATCGTATGTATTGTAATTTTTAGTCTTTTGCCTCGGTGCAACGGCTCGTGAAGAATCACGAGCTTTAGGTCTTATCTATTGTGTTTGTGTGATAGTGCGTAAGACCAAGAGATGCAAAATCGCCCGCGCACGATGTCAGAGGCGTGCAAAGGTTTTAATTATGCCGGACCGTGACCTAGTTGTTTGAATTCTGATGTACTTCCCAGCAGATAAAGAGATTATATAGTATATATAGTAATATATATTATATTATATATATATATTTATATATAATGTGTTAGGGGTAGGTGGTAGTATGTGTTGTTGTGTGTGTGTGGTGGTGGGTGTGTGTTGTGTGAATGGTGTGTGTGTGTGTGTGTGTGTAAAGTGTGTGTGCGTGTTGCTAATGGATATAAGGAAGTTATTATTGTTGTTGATAGTAAGTTGACGTTATGTTATATATATTATATATATAATATAGTTTGATATAAAAATGGAAAGGGTTCGTCAAAATGTGATTTTGTTTTCGTCAGAGGTAATTTTGTTTTTAAATTCTTTTTGTGTTATTATCATAGGGGCATGAATGGTGATATACGAGAAAAGGAATTAAAAGATATTTTTCTGAGTAACATTACATTTTTGCGAGCGTTTCCTTTTTATAAATATTGAATTTTGCGGGTTCTGCGCCGTTTGGAAGCCGAGAACATACAGTATATAGTATAGTATAATAGTATAGTTAGTAGTGTATATTTTAGTAGTTATATATTTTATATTATATATGAGTAGTTATTAGTAGGTGAGTAGTAGTATTATTATTAGTTTATAAGATTAGGTAGTGGGTTGGCGACATTTAGTGATGGCGTTTTGTGATTGATTCTGATTTTAAAAGGAATATGTCGCAGGGGAAAAGGAATCTGAATTAGGGTATGACATATAGAAGGTGGAGGTGTGTGGTGGGAGTGTATGGGGGGAAGTGGTTGAATAATAGATATAGGTAGGGGGATAGATTAGATATTTATCTAATGGGGGATTACGTATATATATTAACTGGTAATCAGATTTGTTCACTACACCACAGCCGCGATTAAATATGATTATGTATAGTTATGGTAGTATAGTTGATTGGAAGAATTTTTAGATTGATTTTGGGATAGGATATGTATAGATAGAATTGTAGCATAGAGATGTTAGTATTATTTAGGTTTAGTATGTGTGGTCACAGGGCATGGGTGTTTTATCGAGTTAACACACGCACCACGTATATATATTGATATTTATGGGTATATGTGTGTAGTTAGGAGAGAGACAGAGATCAGAGACAGAGATGACAGAGACGAGAGAGCAGAGACAGAATGGAAGCTAGAAAATCTAAAGACAGATTAATATATGAGTGAAGTAGGTTGCTCAATTGATAGATAGGTATAAATTGTAAAGGTAGGAATTGATTTAGATAGATAGATTATACATTAGGTAGTTAGTAGCATAGTATGAGGATTGGAACAGATTAGTTATTAAGTAATATGACAGGTTGAAATTGACAGATAGATAGTAGATAGATAGACAGAAATACGATAGTATTGAATGAATATAGTTTGCTACAAAGAATAAAATGTTGTCTTTATCCTAATTGAGAGTGTGAAACCTTTCATCACGCGTGGATTTGGTGGAAGTTAGTGTTGAACGAGCTTTGGGGTGGTTGCTTGTATATTTGTAATCTAATGTGTGTAATATGGTTTGTGATTCAATTTTGAAAGAAGGGTATGGATGCTTGTGGACTGGTAATGTTTTGTATGTGTGAAAGGAAACGTTGTAAATAGAAGAAAAAGCTGAAGTGTTTATATAGTTAATTTATATATATATGCGTATTAAGGTTAGGTTATATATTAGTATATAGGTATATTATTAGTATGTATTATCGTATGTGTGGGGGTTGGTTAGTTAGGTGATTTATGGTTGGTATTATCTAGCCTATATGTTCTATATCTCAGCTTGTGTCTTCTTGTTTTGTTGGGTGCATTGTTCTTCGTCTCTCTATTCTTACTTTTGTCTCTAGTCTCTGTCTAGGTTGCTGTTTCTGTCTGGTCTGGTCCTGTCTGTGCGTGGTCGTCTCTCGTGTGTCTTCTTCTCGTCTTGTTGTGCTCGCGGTCGTGTCTTTCTCTTCTCTTTCTCGTTCTCACTCTGCTCTTCTCGTCTCTGCCTCCTCTCTCTATATATATATATATATATAATATGGCGTTGGGTAGTGTTGTTAGTTAGGTGGGTTTTAGGGTATATTATGGGGATTTGGTTTGAGTGAGTTATTAATGTATGTGTGTATTATCTCTGCTTGTTTGCATATTCAGAATGTTGTGTTCTATAGCAATATCATTGTTAGTTAGCTTTTCGCGTTTTACGCTGTGTGATCTTTATTTTCTTTCGTGTTTTGGGTTTTTTTGGTGTTAAGATGCGTTATGTTAATCTATTGTGCTGAAGTAGTTATTGGTGGATTGTTAGGTTTTTGTATATTAGTATATGAATATTATAGTTGAGTATATGTGTGGTGTATGTTGGTGTGTATGTGTGTGTCTTTTATTTTGTCATAAAATTGTTTCTTGTTCTTCCATTTAATATTGTTGTTGGTTAGAGTGGTAGGATTTGGAAATGTTTTATTATTGTCCGCAGAATTTTTTCTCTACTTTTCTTTTTCTTTATTAATTATTATTGTTATTGATTATTATTATTATATTATTATTATTATTGTTGGTTGGTTGTTGTTGTTGGTTGGTAAAAGCTGTTCGTTTGTGTACCAAACTTGGAATTAATGAGAAAACACTGTTCAAAAAAGTCCTGATGCGCCCTGTTTTGTTGAAGTGATTCAGCCATATTTGGTTGTTTGCTTGATTTGGATTCTTTATTAACGGATTATCAATACGGTCGCATGCGTGGTGAAAAATCATCGATGCATTCTTTGTGTGTGGTCATTTCGCACGCATGGGAGAGGGGTGACTTTGTCCGCCAGGATACAGGATAGTGAAAGCAGAATTAAGAAGGATGGAAATATGGACGAGAGAGGAGAGGGATTGGGTTCGAGGGGATTGGGGACAATACAGAGAGTGATGGGAGCCCGGCCCTGGGGAAGAGCAAGCAATTTGGACCCTTTTTGTGACGGAGCGACACCTGAGCCACACTAGCGCCAGTGTCATATGCATAGCCCGCTCCAACGTCATCGTTGTGGGCTCACTTACGTGCCGCTGCCGCTGCGCTGCCGCTGTCTTAGAAACTGTCCTGCCCGGCTGCGCTACCCTACTCCGTGTCTGTCGTACTTGCCCAGATGGTTTGTAGTTTGACAAATATATGTAAGAATTCAGGTCTAATAAGAGGAATAATAACTGCGCCGTCGCTTTTCTGTAATAGTGATGAGAGGGAGAGGCGCGAACAATTGCTGATGTGTTGGAGCACTTCGGTGAGTGGAAAAGAAAACACACACAGTCCCCACACACATAACAGACACCTTGACACACACACACCAACACATAACTTCCACATATGTTTTTGTTTAATGAATATATCAACCCTTGTGGGCTATTTAATGCCCAAATCTTTTTTAGCCGAATAGTTTGTTGGTAAATATGGTTTAATCTTTATAACTGGCAGAAAATAATTTTCAATTAAACTTCATGTGAAGTTATTAAAATTAGTAGAATTAATAAACTGTGGTTGCCTCTAATCCACTGCCTTCAAGTACCCATAGAATAAAGGGTTGGCTGTTTGGCCATATATATTCAAGCTAAGACCGTTGGGTTGAGTCATTATTAGATGGCCAGGGGGCTTTCATGGCGAGCTATTTTGATCAGTAGGGGCATTGCTCCGAGCCACGTATCAGCTGCAGTATGGCGAGTTGGTGTGTATATTCACGGGACCACTGCTGCAGTCTAGACTGCTCGGCTACCATGATCTGTCCTCAAGCTTTACAGGTATGTCGGCAGCTGTTGTTATCCCGAGTGTATTACCTGTTTACATTACTAGCCTAATCTTTACAGATGCAGAACAACGCAGACAATCTAGAACTTCTCAAAATACATGTGTCCAAACTGAGGCAGCTTGCTACATAGGCGGTTAGAGCAGGCAGCGAGAAGGCTAATGGTCTCTAGTGTAACTCAGAAGAACGTTGCTTCTTATGTTGGGATATCTTGAGCATAATAATGTAAGCGCTTCGAAGGTTTATATTATAGCCATTTCAACAAGAAGAAAGCTAACAAACCAAAACAAAAATCTGGCTATATTGATGTCATTTTGTCTTTTTTTGTTCAGGGTGGATCATGCGGTGAAAAAATCAAGGAATTCATGATGGAGGCTGCACCCCATCCATTGAATTCACTGACGTTAAATTTCAAAGAAGGAGTTCATGGAGAGTAGAAATGGTACGCAAGTGTCCCTAATAACCGTATGGAGACACTCATGCCTAGTCGGCAGTATTATCAGCAGAATGCAGGGAAGAGTGGACCAGAAAAGGAAACACCGTTTCCGGTGCTGATGTCTCTTGGATTCTTCACCAGAGCCCCTTTGGTTCAGGATGGGCGCCTAATACTCACGTGCGTGCTTAGTCCTGTCCGCCTTGGGTGGTCCTAATCCAGGAAATTTAAGTTCCCGACGGTATAGCTCTGGATGTTACCCACGTTATACTGTCGCCGGTCACAATGAGGAGGAGTCGCGGGCTTTAGGGCGGAATAATGTACAAAATTGATTGTAGAAATATGATACTTACATTCACCATCCAGATGAAGAAGAAAGTTTCAAATTATTTCACACATCTTGTTATCGAACAAATTTAACTTATAGATATATATCTCATAAAGGATGAAAGACTGAGATATGAATAGATAGATAGATAGATAGACTAAGGAAGAGACTGAGAAAGCGAGTGTGATTGATGTAAAGAAACTGGAGATAGATTATTTTGTACATTAGTACGTATCCGGGTAACCCTAGTTAGGAATAAAAGCTTCTTATTTTAAGAAAAACATCTTTATTCCTTAAAAAAATGGCTTTATAAATATGTATAGGGATGTCCATGCGTATTCCAAGAGGTCGATAACTCTCCTTAATTTTTTCCTTCGGCCGCGCTTAAGGCTGAAAGTAATGAAGAACCAACAGGTAACCAATTTTAACTACTCGAATGTTTTCACATCCGGGTATTTCGAAGTATAAGATAAAGATTTGGAATTTTTCACCCAATATCTTTTTGAATTCACCACTGAAGACAAATTTAATAGTGAAATTTTAAAAAAAGTATTTGCGTCAATTATGATAAAAATGAGAACTTTAATAGAAGATTTATTTAAAACAAAAGAAGCGGTATGAAATTTAAAGCATGTTTAAGAAGAAAAGAAAAAAACTCCTTTAAGATTAAAAGGTTTTTTTTGTTGTTGTTGTTGTTTTTAACCTTAACTAACCTCTTTAATCATTAATAACTACAAATTTATCTGTTGATAATTTTAGAGGGTTACATTGTAATTTTCCATCAATTTTACAGTAAACTCACTGAATGAAAATTATTTGATTGATCGGAGAAATTACCACTAAGCTTTTTTGGGTGGTGGTGTGACTTTCAAAGATTGTCAATAAGGGAGTACAAGAATTATTTGTTTTAAAGAGTCAGTAACATAAATAATAATCGCGATTGTTAATAAGAAATTTTCGGTAATTCAAAGATAAAAGAGCTTTTATTTTATTAAATCTTGCTTTCATTAAAAAAAGCTGAGTATTTTTGTCGGTTGTTTTTAATTTGAAGCGTCCACTTCAAGCCTCGAGCGAAGGGTTGAAATTTCTCATAGCTTCGAAAACATTTATTAATTTTTTTAAGTCGGCCTAAGTAATTGTAAAATTAATATTTACTATTTCAATAAGATTATGCTGTTTGTTGTAATTGTTTGTCTTGTAATAGCACTCCGGAAAAAAACCAGTTCTGCCACATGGAGACTAACACTCTTTGCACCTGTGAACGATTTCAAGGAAATACAACAGCTTTTTCTAGCTACAGATACTACAACACCCCTTTTCTACCATTGTGAGATTTGAGCCAATTAGGAAGATCAAAAATCCAAACCAGAATGTAACATTTATTCCAGATATGGTTACGACAGATAGGTGTGTGAGGCTCCAAGTTCTGATGCTTTAGGGACGTGTGCAGTCACCTCCTTCATTACCATCATACCTACGTAAACTGCATTTTTAAAATTCATTTTTTTATCTATTTAATCCCATAGGTGGTACTAACAGGTAATACGACTGCGCGGGACCAGAGTGGACTAGGGAGTAAGTGTGGGCAATTGGGAACGGTACTCCAGCACGTCCCCATGTGAGGTCCAAAATGGAACTTCACCAATTAGATTGTAGTCTAACGTCATACTCCAGGACAATAGAACCTTGGCCACCGCTTCTAGCACATATATGACAAAAGGATTGGGGTTGCCAATACAGAAGGCAATAGGGTCGGGACATATTATATAGTGCTAAGAGCTTGACGTGACCACTGATTGGTTCAGGAGGATGGCGTCTTGCGACCGCCCATCTGCCTGAGTTAATACGGTCCAAAGGTAGAGTGTTACATGTCATGACTGTTTCAGCGGCGCCATCCAAGAATCTTTAAGCATCAACCGGGCGCCACCCTCACGGGCCCTACAGTGGCTTTAAGTGTTGGTGTGGGGGGGGGAAGTCGGTATCTACAGCCAGCCAACAGGGCGGCCAGGGGTTCGTATTCTTGCATTTTATGAGCTCGGGCTCTGAGTACAAATCTGGTAGAAATTTCTTCTCGCATCACCCTGTATTAGTCATAACCAATAGATCTTATAATTTCAGGTTGATCGTTAGTTGGTTGCTGCTGCTGGTTGGTTGCATTCTAGGGCATGTCAACGAAGAATG
>CM042152.1:55881429-55893929 GCA_023376005.1 Doryteuthis pealeii
CGTCCAATGCAAAAAATGTGAATACAGATTATCTGGTGTCGCTTTATCGCAGATTTCTTATTTTGTCCCATTTTATTTCACCCAATTATAAAATGAAACATTCCAAATGGTACTTGCGTCGCTTTAAATGCCCAACATAAAATTAATTGAATAAAAAAAATTGTTTGTTTTATTTGTAATGTTGAAATTGCAAATTTCGGTAATTTTGATCTTATGTCGTCCAGCCTCATGCACTAATTTACGTTATTTTAGCGAGCCAACTTTTTTTTCTGAGTCGTGTTTTGTACTTCTATTTTTGTTTATTATCATTTATTGCAAAGACAAAGACATCAGTAGTATTTATATGTAATGAAATTGTAAATCGCGTTTCTGGTTTAAATTTGTTTTCATTTCACGGAAATTCCACGATCTCGCATTTTTATTCGTATAAAAATATACTTATACCGGATAAACATATTTCTCTGTCTCTGTCAGTCTGTCTGTCTGTCTGTCGTATCTCTCTCTCTCTCTCTCTCTATATATATATATATATATATATATATATATATATATATATATATTGAGAAATTTGAAAAAACACATTTAAATAAAATGAGTTGTAAGTTTATTACACTCATTTTATTTAAACCTGTGTTTTTTCAAATTTCTCACTATACTGCATACCGTCGGATTCACTTCCATTTCTCTTCACACACATACGTATTTAATCCACTGCTGATTTTCTGAGTTTGCCACCTTACAAAAATAGGAACGGTCTATAATTTTCAGGGTAGGTTCGTCTTGAAAAAATTCTAGAAAATTACATTATATTAATTTTTGTACATTTATTTTTATTTTATTGAAAAAATTAAGCATTTCCCCTCATTGCAAAACATAACACAGTACTTGATGTTGTTATATCCACATTTTCTCTACTCTCAACCACACCATATATATATATATATATATATAATATATATAATATATATAATTTGATATTTTGATATATATATATAATATATATATATATATATATATATATATATGTGTGTGTGTGTGTGTGTGTGTGTGTGTGGTGTCTATCTGTCTGTTTGTTTCTGTGTGTGTATTCGTAGAACCACCCTTATTGATAGTTTAACGGTGTTGCATAACTTGTAGAGAGCGTTGTTGGAGATTAGGCTGTTTGGCCCTCGGTGTCCGGTGATAGTTCTTAGATGCTTTGCGGTGGGAGCCATGGATGCTTGGATCTGCCAGCTGTTGCCATAGTACATGATCAAAGACCCACATGTTACATCATATAAGGGCAGTCTCTTTGTTAGAGGAATTTTTGACCAACGATCCATTTCTTCCAGAAACACCGGAAAGTTCTGTTGCTTTATACACAACGTGACGCTATGTCAGGGAGATGCAGAGCGTTTATATATATATATATATATAATATATATATATAATATAATATTCCACAATATATACATTATATATATATGTACACAAACACATATATATATACGCACACACACACAACACACACACACACACACACACACACATATATATATATATATATTATATATATATAAGTTACTTGATAAGTAATTGAAGCTCACCAGCAAGCTAAACGAACTATAGAATGCTCTTGGATCCATTAGCACATCTACGAGAAGTTCAACTCCATGATTGTTTTGTTATGTTTTTTTTTTTTTGTGTGTGTCATTAGGAGAGAATGTGCACCGTTTTGAGGCCTTCCTCTCATGGTTTTATTTGACTATATATATGTATATGATAAAGAAGATCACTTACCGGGGAATAGAATATCAAGTTAATCGCAACATCAACGGTCGATACAAATATTAACCGAAACTGCTTTTAACGGCTATAATTGTATTATTCACTTCCAGAATTGCTTTTAATTAATCAATTTCTTGATTAATTTATTACAATTAACTCTGATAATCTTTTTTAAACCTAAGTAGTTTATCTAATATGCCATTCTACTATATAAATGTATATACACACAGACGCATATATATATATATATATATTATATATATAATATATATATATTCCCCTTTTATTGACTTCCTACACGACAGTATGAGAGTACGTAAATAACAATGTGCTTATTTGATATGGCTTTTAGCCGACAATTTTTGGAGACATGTCGAGGTTTCGAGTCACACACGGAGCAGTCTCCCATGTCTATAACCTTGCTGATGAGACCTAATAGGTCGAAATGTACATTCAGGGATTGACATTTTCTCGATTTGTTTAGCCTTATATTTAACACATATGCCCCCTAAATTCATTAATTATTTGCTAATTAATTTTTTAAATTAGGTATGACTTCAATTAAGCACATGTCCTCCAAAAATTGTCGCTAAAAGCCATATCAAATAACACATTGTTTATTTACGTACTCTCATATATATATATATAGAGAGAGAGACAGACAGACAGACAGAGACAGACAGACAGACAGACAGACAGATGCATTTAAAATAAGGTTTTGATTGATTGTCTTTTGTTATTCCCCAAATTGTTTGTTTTACAATTATTACTAAATTGCAATAATTTTTGAATAGACACATTACATTAAAATTTCCCCTATGGAATCTGTGGGATATTTGAACATAGTGGCTGTAATTATATTATACTTGATACAATAGGCTTACGCCTAAGATTTATCGAAATCTAAAGGCAGGGTAAGTATTTCCCCAATGTGTTTACAATGAATAAGACCTATGGGGTTGAATAGCTATTCAATAGGATTAATGGCGGAGTATGGCTCCAATAAAGGTGAGGGCCATAGATCATATCATGAATTACTTTTTGTTCCTGAAGCCTTCCACAAATCGATTGATTTTTATTGAATCATATCACTTAATCAGTAAAATTTCAACACTAAATTTTCTACGATTTCTCATAAACATTTAAAAAGATACGCGAGATTTTAATGCTGGATGACTTATTTGAGTTATTAGTTATAATTTTTGCGGTGTTAAGATTAGCAAGCTAAGACTTGTATACCATTACTAATGAATACGTTGGTTGATCCTCGATGGATGCCCCATACACTCAACCTTGTGTCATATACTCGTGGCTAACATGTTGGCTAAATGCTTAATTGCTTCAATAATTTTGTCAAATAAAGTTTATCAGTCAAATTCCTTTTTGTGTGTGTGGGGGGGGTAATTCCCCAAGATTTTATAGCTATCGGTTGTATATAGAGATTCTTCCCGAGCACAAGTATTTTATGACGATATAGTCTATTAAGTTTAAGACTCAACGACGATTTCTCAAGATTGACCGTTAGACTGTGTCATAGTTACCTGCTTCAAAAGAATAATTTTTTTTAATGCATTTTCGCAAATAATGTTAAGAAAACATGAGCAAGACGTTGCTTTTATAGTTAAAATTAAGACGGTATATAAAAGTCCACTCAATGCTATCGAGTTACATAAAGCTATATTGGTAGAAAATAGATGGAATTGTTACAAAACTGACATGCTATAGCCGATTATAACATTTTTCTAACATCTGGCTTACCGAGCTAGACATTCTATTCTAGGGAAGGGCATGCTCCCCCTCCAAAAAAACGTTGTTTAGCTTACGGTCGTTGAAATTGCAATCCCGTCTTTTTTAAAACCTGCAAAGTCTTCCAGAGTTTCGCTAGGTTCTGGTTTCTCGTAGCAAGTGAATGGCTCACAAAATTCTCATTCGTGTTCTTGATAGAAATGGCAGCCAACTTGGCGCTAAAAATCAATAATTTTGTTCTAAGAAATAATTCCTTATTTGTTCCTGATATTTCTTAGTTCTCCAAAAAACTAAGATTTTTTTTAATAATTGGTACAAATTACAAAGTAATTTTCGAAAAAGATTATATTGAATTTTGCCCATGTTATATTTAAATATAGCGGGTGTAATGATATTGGCAAAATTGGCTTAGGGCTACTAAATGCAGAGTTGGTATTTACCAATTTGTTCGCCACGGATATGATGTTCACAAGTATGGTGCATACAGCTATGATCAAACTCAGTATTCAGTTTTAAAGAATCTTTGCCAGAGTATTTGACTACTCATCAAGCCAAATAGGACATTGCATTTCCTTTCGGGGCGGCCTAAGCACCGGGCAATAAACCCAGTCCTGTCCGTTTTTAGGCTAGGGACAGTGCTGCCAGGGTAGATGTCCCACTGGAATTAAGCGAGAAACTTCTGTGGCTTATCGGTCCAGATACTATATTTTGATCTTCGCCAGGCCGGGCACTTACTGTCAAAAGATCTGAAACTGAAGGCAGCCTACGGCAAACTATATTTACTTGGACACCTTCATTGATATGGTGAGTGGGTTTAAACTATAGCGATCTTTCTGTACTTACTTATGAGAATTATGAACGTTTCACAAATCTTTTGATTTTTGATTGATTGATTAGTTAGATCATTTAATCAGCAAAAATCAATAATTAAATTTTATGTCTTTCTTAATTAAATACATATTAAAGTATATGCGAGTTTTCAAATACTGAATGACATATGTTTTCGGAGTTATAACACGACACGCACATACGATAAAGATTACTTTATATATATATATATATATATATAATATATATATATATATATATATATAATATATAGATAGATAGATAGATAGATAGATAGATAGATAGATGTGGGGCGTTAATATATATATATATATATATATATATATATAATTGTTTGGAGCAACGTGTGCATTCTGAAAGTACACGATGATTGAATAACCTACATATATAATATATATATATTATATATATATATATAATGTGTGTGTGTGTGTGTGTGTGTCTCTCTCTCTCTCTCTCTCTCTCTCTCTCTCTCTCTCTCTCTCTCTCTCTCTCTCTCTCTCTCTCTCTCTGTGTGTGTGTGTGTGTGTGTGTGTGTGTGTGTGCGAAACAAAATATTACAAAAAAGATGAATTTATTATTTGACATAAACATTTTGGAACATTTTGTTTTCTTATTTCTAAGGATTCTCGGATTCCAATCCGTATTTACCCTATATATATATATATAATATATATATATATATATATATATATATATATATGATCAAATGAGTGAGTGATGAAATTTCCCTTACGATGTAATAAGATACAATAGTCGTAATTGATAGACCTTGCGACAATTGTAAATTATCACAAGGTAGATGATTTAGTGTAAAGCGTAATAGTCTATTTCAAGAGACTTACAGGTATATAATATATATATATGTGTGTGTGTGTGTGTGTGTGTGTGTGTATTAACTAATTTCATCAGTATTTTGACCACCTGCGCGAGAAATTCGACCCCAGTGCCAACAGATCCACGATTTTATTTCGTGCTAATCAGCGTTTCCTAACTGCAGATGCAAATGATGTCATCAAATCTACATATTCATTCTTCTCAATGTTTCCTATGTTGTTGTTGTTGTTGTTGTTCTTCTTCTTCTTCTTCTTCTTCTTCTTCTTCTTCTTCTTCTTCTTCTTTCAAACACGCAACTCGTATCGACTTCAACCAACTTACATTTTCGGTGAAAATTCACCAGCTGTGACGAACGCCATGTTCCGACCAAATTAATTTTAATTCTTTTTTCATGGATAAATTACTTTTATTGCCATCGTCACATGAAGCTGTCTCTGACAAACTGATAGATTAATTGATAGATTATTATTCTTACCTTTCACGAAATGATGCAATTCAGCTCTTGTCTATCTATCTATCTATCTATCTATCTCAACCTTTTCATATCTATCTATCTCAAACTCTTCATACCTATCTATCTATGTATCTATCTCTCAACCTATTCATATCTATCTATCTATCTATCTATCTATCTCAATCTCTTAAATATATATATATATATATATATATATATATATATATATATATATCAATCTATCTATCTATCTGTCTGTCTGTCTCAACCTCTTCCTATCTATATATATATATATATATATCTTAACCTCTTCATATCTATTTATCAATCTCAACTTCTTCATATCTCTCTCTATCTCTCTCTATCTATCTCACCCTCTTCATATCTATCTATCTATCTTCATATCTATCTATCTATCTATCTATCTCAGATTATTTACTTCTATCAAAGAATATCTGTCTCTCAGTCTATTCATTACCTTTCTTTCTAGCTACCCATCAACGTGTTTTCCTCTATCACTCGGCCTTTTTATCTATCTATCTATCTATTCTTTATTTATATTGTAAGCAATACATATATTCATCTCTCTCAGCTTATGGATATCTATCTATCAATCACAACCTCATCATAATTATCTATCTATCAATTCATGTATGAATTACCTTTATTGACCTCGTCACATGAGAATCTCTCTTTAAAAGCGCTATGGGAAATGCAAACAGCTTTGTCCGGGATTTGAACTCGGGTCGACAAGTCCACTTCCTGTGACTCTAAGTGTTACACCATGCGTCTTCATCGACATAATTGACATATTATTATTATTATTATTAGTAGTAGTAGTAGTATTATTATTATTATTATTATTATTATTATTATTATTATTCAACAAATGAGGCAATTCATTTCGTGTCTGGAAAACGTCCCTAAGAAGTCAAATTTTCATTTCAGAAAACATTTTGTTTAATGTCATCGAAAGATTGGTCTGTTGTTCCACTGCTCAGAGTTTATGGCAAACAAAAAGTACTTGAATTCTTTTGAATAACCATGAAATATATTTTGGTGCCATCCACAGATACGGCAGGGAAGGTGAAAAATAAATAAATAAATAAATAAAATATATTAATGGATTAACTAACCATAGTTTAATAATGGATATCTATCTATCTATCTATCTCAGTCCTTTCATATCTATCTATCTATCTATCTATTTATCAGTGTATTCCTTATCTTTCTAGCAATCCATCAACCTATTTATCTCTGGCTCATTCAGCCTGTTAGTAGTTATCTATCTATCTATCTATCTATCTATTTACCAGTTTATTTCGGATCTATCTATCTATCTATCTATCTATCTCAGGCTTTTCAGATCTCTCTATCTCTCTATCAATCTATCTCTCTCTCTCTCTCTCTCTCTCTATATATATATATATATATATATATATATATATATATATATATATCAGTCTTTTCAGATCGATCTATCTATCAATCGTAGTCTTTTCTTATCTATCTATCCGTCTATCTATCTATCTATCTATCTATCTCAGTCTTTTCAGATCTAGCTAGCTATCTATCTATATATATATCCATCATTCTTATCTATCTATCTATCTATCTATCTCAGTTTATTTTTCTCTGTCTATCTGTCTGTCTATCTAAAAGAGAGGGAAAGTTAGTTTTCTTTTCCTGCTAATTCAATCTAAAAAGGGGGGGGAATCAATCAGCAACTTCCAGTTCTTCCATTGTTTGCTCTGTTAATCAGTTTGATATTTAATGTAAAACACATTTTACTTCGTTCCACATTTCGACGGGAGTGCGTGGCAGTGAGGCAACACCGTGTATAAGCCCAGTGAGAGAGCCGGGGGTGAGGGAACCGGACGCTCCTGTGATACGACTTGAGTATCAATGTTCAGTTTTCGTTTCGAATCTATTTGACAATTAATTCAACTTAACATTTTGTCATTAGATTCGATTTCTTATTGACAGATAACAATCCTATTATTGCGAAATAATTAGAATTTTTAGATGTCATAAAAAAAGATTAAACATTTCTCTACAAGGTTAAGACACCTTTCCATGAATCTGTGTGGTGTGACAAATTGCTACTCACTTTATACTTATAAAGTAAGTAAAGTCAACGGGGTGGCCTATTGTCGGTATCAGCCCGACAGCGAGGGAGTCTATCCTCTTTTCACTAAGGAGATTGTTTGGCGTCGCTGGATGCCCCATATTTTATGCCGTATCGTCTCCACGGCACACCTTCATCATTTTAGTCGTATCTACTTAATCCGTATTGATATATTTAAATTACAAAATCTCAATCTCTTTCGTACAATAAACGAATTTAAAAAAAGAATTGGCGGCTTGGAAAACATTTTTTTTTTAAATTTACGCGAATACGTTTTCTTCTTTGTTTTATCAAACATATTTTTGTTACATGATTAATAGGTAACCTAATGTACGGTAAGTGTTGCTTAGATTAAAAACTAACTGTTTAATGGGAAAGCATAGGAAAAATGATTGTCACTTTTTAACCCTATGTTGACCTCCAGCGCGAACGTGAGAAAGAGTTTAGAATAGTCAGATTTTAGTTGGGCGTTGTAAACGACTGTTGCAATGTCCATTGAAACTAAATTCATACACGTGTGTTTGTTGATCTGGATCTTATAAAATAATAAAGAACTCTAAGAAAAAAAAGTCTTATATTAGTTAACTAAAAAAACGACAACACAAGACGTCCCAGAGTCGGCAAATAACAGAGTAGCATCTACCAGACCAGATCCAGGGATAGATCCAGCTAAGATAACATCTACCATCACAGATATAAGATAACAACCATATAGATATAAGATAACAGATAGATGAAGCCATCTACCCAGAACTATAGAAGATACACAAGATAAGTACAGAGAAGATGACTATATCTGTATACAATCATGGATATACAGGTATAATCTACAATACGCTAGAATATACGAATATATATACAAATAGAATTAGCCAATTCATGACCGGAGTAAAATGATTGTAAGAACACCAGTGATTGAGAGAGAAAAGAGGAAGAGAGGTGTAAGAGAGGGAAATGATTTAGTAAATTTTCATCAAATTAAACAAAATCGCTAAGAATTCATATATTACAAACTTTGTTTATTTTACGAAATGTTTTGTTTTTTACATTCAAAATATTAGAGGCGTCCCATCGTGGTGTAATATTGAGCTAGCTAGTTTTTATTCACATAGACACAAATATATATATATATATATATATATATATATATATATATATATGTATATTATATATATATGTATATGTATATTATATATGTATATGTATATTATATATATATATGCATATGTATATTATATATATATGCATATGTATATTATATACATGTGTATGTATATTATATATATATGTATATGTACATGTATATGTATATTATATACATGTATATGTATGTTATATATATATATATATATATATATATATATATATTATATATATGTATATGTATACTATATATGTATATGTATATTATATAATATATATTATGTGTGTGTGTGTGTGTGTGTGTGTGTGTGTGTGTTGTACTGAATTAAATATCTGAATCATGATTGGTGTTTTTGATTGGAATAGGCATTTTCATCAAAAAATATATTATTCTATAAGAAAGAAAAACAACTGGTTAATCGGTTAATACCTCAGTACTTTTCTTATGTAATTTTATTGTGATTTATTTCAAATGTGGTTAGTTTTAAATGTGTTCATTTTCAAATAAGTCCAGTTTATTTTAAATTTATTTAGTTGTACTGTAATGTATTTTAAATGTGTTTTATATTGAATGTAATCTACTTTAAATGTGTTTAGCTTTAAATGTGTTTGATTTATTCTAAACGTGTTTAGTTTTAATGCAATATATTTTAAATCTGTTTTAGTCTTAATGTAATTTATTTTAAATACGTTTAATTTTAATGTAATTTATTTTAAATGTGTTTAATTCTAAATGTGTTTATTTATTTTAAATGTGTTTTAAATGTGTTTTAGTTTTAATACAATTTATTCTAAATGTGCTTAGTTTTTATGTAATTTATTCTGAACGTGTTTAGTTTAATGTAATTTATCTTAAATGTGTTTAATTTTAAAAGTGTTTAGTTTATTTTAAATGTTTTCTTTATAGTTTTAATTCAATTGATTTCTATGCGTTTTAGTTTTAAGGCAATTTATTTCAAATGTGCTTAATTTTAGATGCACTTAGTTTATTTCAAGTATGTTTTAGTTTTAATTTAATTTATTTTAAATGTGTTTAGTTTTAATATGATTTATTTTACATGTGTTTTAGTAATTTCGATTTTTTTTTAAATTTATGATTAAAAAAGAAAGAAAAAATAGATTTTTAACTTATTACATTCATCCTCGTTAAAACCTTTGAAATTATCTTTTCTTAAAATATAAATTCTTTTAGGTTCAAAATTAAATCTTAGATTTTTTTCTTCCCTTTTTTATACACGTAATTTCAATCAACGGTTCTCAACAACATAGTGAACGAAAAAAAAATACTCTATGTAAAACAACTATTTTATCTAAAACATTTATCTTATCAAAATAAGAATATGAACATTAGAGCGTCCCATCTTTGTGTAATGGTTAGCAAGCTATTCTCACAGATCCATTAGCGATTGATCAATAGCGAGTTTGATCATCGCTGGATGCCCCATACTTGCGACCTTATATCACACCCTGTCCTTGGCTAGGATGTGACACAAAAATAAATACTAACGAATATAGATATAAATTAAAAGCTTTTTGATATAATTTAGGTATTTGTTGTTTTATTTTTTTAATTTGAAATTAACTACCACTAAAACTTTTAAAATATCTATTCTCAACTCTTCCCTTGTATCAATTTCTTGTAAAATCGATTTCTTTTTAATGTTTTTTTTTTCTTTTTCTTTTCGTTAAATATGAATTTTATTCTAATTGTCTCACGGGTAAAAAAAAAAAACATGTTTTGCATCGTTAAAATGTTTTTAATAATTAATGTTTGAGGAAACAGTTTCATAAAACTCACGTTACGCAAAATAATAGCATACTAACAGGACCTGTGGATATATGATAATTTAATTTTTAGAACGTTTCATATGTTTACTTATGTTTATGATAATTTAATTTTTACAACGTTTCATATATTTACTTAAGAGCTATTGCTAAATAGTTCAATATGTAAAAAGTATAATACTATTGATTTAACTCTCTCTCTCTCTCTCTCTCTCTCTCTCTCTCTCTCTCTCTCTCTTTCTCTCTCTCTCTCTCTCTCTTCCCTTCCTTCTATCTATCTTTTCATTATATTCGATGGAAACAGATTAACGTTATCGCTTGCGCGCTCAACCCTTCTATCTATCTTTCCTCTACTTTCTTTCTTTCTTTCTTATTATATCTTTTCAGTGTAGTATGTCCTTTTTCTTCCCTTTCTTTTTGTATAATAAATAACCCAATCTAATTCTAATTTTTTTTTCATATGTACTGAAAATGCCTGGTTGCGTAACGGTTATCGTCTTAGAAATGGATTCGTCGACTCGAGTTCATATTCTGGACGAGGCTGTTTGCATTTTGATTCGTGCTGCTGCTCTTGGAAACTGGCCAGAGATGGGTAAATAGTAGGGCAGTTGTGTTCTTTGACCTTTGTTAAGCAATCAATCTAGGAGAAGAAAAACTCTGTATTCAAACGAGATGCATTTCGCTTTAAAATTGACCTTGTGTCGCATCCTGCCCGTTACGGAGGCTTTTGTGTGAATTCATACGTACGACTACTACAACTACAATTATGGATGTTATGCTTTTTTGGTGTAACCACATATTGAACAGGAAAATTATTTTTATTAGAATCAAATGTATTTTCTTATTACTAGCAAGAATACGTGCCCTCCCAGTGTAAGTATTTAAGTTTTAATGTAATAAAATGTATTAAATTATAAAGAATATAAAGAATAACAAAATTAAATAAGAACGTATATAAAAAGATTACACTTATATTAGTTATATTCTAATTGGTTTCAATATAAAATCATTTATAGGATTGATTTTAGTACATTGGTGAATAAAGCAATCATATTAGAGATCAATAACACCAAGTCATTATTTATTAAACCGGGTTTGTAAAAACCAGTATACAAATTAACCCCACCATATATTAAGTAAACCTTTATCTCTTAGTGATATATAAGACACTTTGCAGGATTTCAAACGCACTAATACCATGGGCTATTTTGAGGCAAATTTAACTCAGATTTTCATAGAGACATGCTTACTAAATAAGATTTTCCTAGAGACATGCTTACTAAATAAGATTTTCCTAGAGACATGTTTAATAAATAAGATTTTCATAGAGACATGCTTAATAGATAAGATTTATAATTATTATTATTATCATTATTATTATTATTATTATTATTATTATTATTATTATTATTATTATTATTATTATTATTATTATATTTTCATAGAGACATGCTTAATAAATAAGATTTATTATTATTATTATTATTATTATTATTATTATTATTATTATATTTATATTTTCATAGAGACATGCTTAATAAATAAGATTTATTATTATTATTATTATTATTATTATTATTATTATTATTATTATTATACTATGTATTAACTAGTTAATGATTTTGATTACAAATTTACAGACAGACACGGAATTTCCATTATAATAAGATTTAAAAAAGAAATCCTCTAATTCCGACAGCTACATGAATGTTTATTGTTTATGTGGAAAAGTTGGGTAGATATTTATCCATACCCGCTGGCCACGGTTAGGATGTTACACAAGATCACAAG
>CM042152.1:55898929-55903929 GCA_023376005.1 Doryteuthis pealeii
CCTGTCCGCCTTGGGTGGTCCTACCAGGAAATTAAGTTCCCGAAGGTATAGCTCTGATATTACCACGTTTACTTCGCCCGGTCACAATGAGGAGGAGTCGGGCTTTAGGGCGGATAATGTACCAAAATTATTTAGAAATGTGATACTTACATTCACCATCCAGATAAGAGAAAGTTTCAATTATTTCACCCATCTTTTATCGAACAAATTTACTTATAGATATATACATAAGATGAGACTGAGATAGATAGATAGATAGATAGATAGATAGATAGATAGGAAGAGACTGAAAAAGCAGGTGGATAGATGTAAAGAAACTGAGATAGATATTTTGGTACATTAGTACGCCGGTACCCTAGTTAGGATAAAAGCTTTTATTTAAGAAAACATCTTTATTCTTAAAAACATGCTTTTATATATGTATAGGAATGTCCAAGCGTATTCCAAGAGTCGATAACTCCTTATTTTTCCTTCGCCGCTAAGGCTGAAATTATGAGAACCTACAGTACCATTTTTTAACTATCTCGAATGTTTTCACATCCGGGTATTTCGAAGTATAAGATAAAGATTGGATTTTTCATCCAATATCTTTAATTCATCACTGAAACATTTAATGGTGAATTTTAAAAGTATTGTGTCAATTTTGATAAAAATAAACTTTAATAAAGATTTATTTTTTAAAAAGAAGCGGTATGAATTTAAAGCATGTTAAGGAGAAGAAAAAAAAAACTTTTAAATTAAAAGTTTTTTTTGTTGTTGTTGTTATTTTTACCTTAGCAGAACCTCTTTAATCATTAATAACTACAAAATTTATCTTGTTGATAATTTTAGAGGGTTACATTTAATTTTCCATAATTTTACAGTAACCTCACTGATGAAATTATTTTGATTTGATCGGAGAAATTACCTAGCTTTTTTTTGTGTGTGACTTTCAAAATTGTCAATAAGGGGAAGCACAAGAAATATTTTTTAAATCAACAAACATAAACTAATAATCCGATTTTAATAAGATTTTCGGTATATCAAGTAATAAGAGCTTTTATTTTATTTAAATATTTGCTTTCAATTAAAAAAAGCTGAGTATTTTGTCGTTAGTTTTTATTTGAAGCTCCACTTCAGCCACGCGAGGAGTTGAAAATTTACATGGCTCGAAAACATTCATTAATTTTTTTTTTAAGTCGGCCTAAGTTAAATTGTAAATTAATATTTACTATTTCAAATAAGAATTATGCTTTTGTTGTATTGTTTGTCTTGTAATAGCACCGGAAAAAATCCAGTTCTGCCACAAGGAGCTACACTCTTGTGCTACCTACGATTTCAAGGAATACAACAGCTTTTCTACTACAGAGACTACACCCTTTTCTACCATTGAATTTACCAATAGGAGATCAAAATCCAGACCAGAATCGTAACATTTTTTCCAGATATGGTTACGACCATGGCTGTGAGGCTCCAGTTCTGAAGCTTTAGGGAGTGTGCAGTCACCCCTTCATTATCATTATACCTACGTTAAACTCATTTTTAAAAATCATTTTTTTTAATCTATTTAACCCATAGGTGGGATCCTAACAGGTACTACCACTCCGGACCAGAGTGGATCTAGAAGTAATGGCAATGGAATGGTACTCCACACTCCTCAGAGGTCCAAAATTGGAACTTCACAATTAGATGCAGTTTAACGTCATACTCAGGACAATAAAACCCTTAGCCACCGCCTTCTAGCGCATATATGACAAAAGTATTGGGGGGTTGCCATAAGAGCAATAGGTTCGGGACAATCATATAGGTGCTAGGGCTTGACGTGACCACCTGATTGGTCAGAGGAGGCGTCTGCGACCGTCCATCTAGCCTGAGTAAGGGTCAAAGTAGAGTCATGGACTGTTCAGCCACCAAGAATCCTTAAGCATCACGGGTCGCCACCCACGGCCTACAGGTGGCTTTAGTGTGAGTGTGTGTGGCGGGCAGTCGGTGTATTCTACAGACCAGCCAAAAAGGGCGGTCAGGACGTCGTATTCTTCTATTCTAGACCGGGCTCGAGTACAAATCTGGTAGGAATTTCTCTCGCACCCTGTAGTAGTCATAACCACAGATCTTATAATTTTCAGGTTGATGTTAGTTGGTTGGCTGGTTGGTTGGTAGGATTCTACGGCATGTCAACACTTTTTGGGTTATTTTATGCTGAAGAAGTTTTGTTTTATTCATTCATGATGGGTATTCGAAACTTTTTAAAAACTCAATTTTTTTGTTTTAAACTCAATCTTTTAAATACATTTTTTAAATTCAGTTTTATGTTTAACACAGACATGGGACCGCAACAGGTACCACCACTTCGGGTCAAAGTGTACCTGGGAGTAATGGTGATGAAAGGGTACTCCACATTCCCCAGAGCTCCAGGATTGGAACGTCACCATTAGATGCAGTTTAACGTCATACACAGGACACTCAGGTTGATGCTCTAACCCCTGAGCTATGTCATTAGAGTACTTTATCCTTCCGTAAATAATCTGAACAGCAAAAAAAAGCAGTAGCAGCAGCAGTAGCAACAGCAGCAGCGGTTACAGCAACCGGAACTCATTTCACTAAACTGTTTTTATTGCTTCTTCGTTCCTATCAAAATGGTAGAACAACGGCGCTGAATAAAAACGGTGACGGTGTGAGCATTAGTTGGAAGAGTACCGAACGACAGAGAGGGAAAGAAAGGGTGGGAGGGCACTTGTTTGGTTGTCACCAGTGGTGGTGGTGGTGGTGGTGGTGGTGGGTGCGGGAGGAGAGGTGATGGGCGGATTAAGGGAGACAAAGAAGGAGGGAAAATGTTGCATTGGCTCTACACCGATGGACTAGTTCTCACCTGGCGTCAGATAGATAGATAGATAGATAGATAGATAGATAGATAGATAGATACTGGAGAATATTGATAGATAGATACTGGAATAGATAGATATAGGAAAAGATAGTAAGATTGATAGATTGATTGATTGATTGATAGATAGATAGATACTGGAAACGACAGATAGACAGATAGATAAATATATGAATAGATAGATAGATAGATAGATAGATAGATAGATAAATAAACACTGGGATAGATAGATATTGGAAAAGACAGATAGATAGATAAATACTGGAATAGATAGATAGATAGATAGATAGACAGACAAATACTGGAAAAGACAGATAGATAGCGACATAATGGGATAGTTATATAGAACAATAGATAGATGCTGGAAAAGATAGATAGATAAATACTAGAATAAATAGATAGATAGATAGATAGATAGATAGATAGATAGATACTGGAAAAGATAGATATATAAATACTGGAATAGATAGATATATAGATAAGGAAATACCGGGATAGATAGATAGATAGATAGATAGATAGATACTGGAATAGATAGATAGATAGATAGATAATGGAAAAGATAAAGATAGATAAATACTGGAATAGATAGATAGATAGATAGATAGATAGATAGATAGGGAAATACTAAGATAGATAGGTAGAGATTTTATTGGTCTTATAAAAGAAAAAGAAAAGAAAAAAATATTTTTCTCAGTCATTATGTAATATGCTATCTGATGAGACTAGGCTCATATTGAGTTCTAGTCGAAATGAAACTATAATAGCCAAAAAGCCGGTTTGTTAAGTTTTTCTTTCTTATTGAAAGTATAAATATAATTAATTTATTAGTTATTATTCATTGAGCTCTCTTAGGGATTTGTAAAAATCCTAGTATAAATATATAAGTTTGCATCAACATGCATTGGGGATTTACAGGAGATATTGATGATCCCAAATAGAATTATTCCCTACATACCAGTGAGTTGGGTAGTGTTACCAATATATATATATATATAGAGAGAGAGAGGGGGAGAGGGAGCTAACAACTCGAGTGAATTGGAACATTTAAAAAACAACTGAAAAATACTCGTCACAATAATTGGTATTATTTAGATTTTTCGGATTGTTTTCATCATCTTTATTATCATATTCACAACGTTCCGGTGGATATGCCCTTCGTCTTTCTTCGGGTGTTGAAATCGGAAACCTTCTGGTTGAACTCGGCAGTCTTCATGTCATAATCGGAAGTCTTCGTGGAACTTCGAACCGAACCCTTTATCTAATTATGTTAAATATTCTATGTAATTCTTGACCGTAGTCCGGATTGAACCAGCAACTTATAGATGATTGTCTCTTAGAACTATATTAACTGAACTCATATATCCGTTGCATCGTGTGTCCAACTGCCGAAAAGTTTTTTTTTTGTTTTTTTTTCAAGGTATGTATAAAGTTCTACGGAGAAAAATTTAAAAGATGTTAATGTAAAACTATTTGTTATTAAAAAAAAAATGTCTCATTGTCTACAAGGTTGATTGATTGGTTGGTTATCTGGTTGGTTGGTTGGATTTTTCGGCATCTCATGCCAAAGACGTTTTTGTTTTATTCATTCGTCATGGTTATTCAATTTGTTTTAAACACATTTTTTTCTATTTAATCCACAGATGTAACCCTAACAGGTACTACCTCTCCGGGTCAGAGTGGACTTGGGAGCAATGGGGATGAAGGGGTACTCCACATTCTTCGAGCCTCCAGAACTTGAACCTCACCATCTGATAGAGTTTAACGTCATACCAAGGATATCTAGCACATATATGATAAAAAGGATTGAGGTTGCCATAAGGGTAATAGGGTTGCGACAATCATTTAGGTGCTAAGGCTTAACGTGACAAGCAGATTGATTGGTGGGGCCTCTCCGACTTTCCGTGAATCCTAAGTAAGGGCCAAAGTGTAGTGTTGCATGTCATGGACTGCTCAGTCACCTGGGTCCCACCCTTAGGCATCACGGATCGCCATCCACAGCCAACAGAACTTTGAACCAATAATTAAAAAGGCTAGATTAGATTTTTTTCTTTAAACAAGAAAAACGCAATATGAGTCAAGGTAAAAATCATACATAAGTATAAAGGTAAATATTCCAGGTAAAACAAGACATTAGGTT
>CM042152.1:55908929-55932183 GCA_023376005.1 Doryteuthis pealeii
CGTGACCACCTGATTGGTCAGAGGAGGCGTCTGCGACCGCCCATCTAGCCTGAGTAACGGTCAAAGTAGAGTGTTACATGTCATGGACTGTTCAGCCACCAAGAATCCTTAAGCATCACGGGTCGCCACCCACGGCCTACAGGTGGCTTTGTGTGTGGGGGGGGGGAAGTCGGTGTATTCTACAGACCAGCCAACAGGGCGGCCAGGGCGTCGTATTCTTCTATTTTAGACCGGGCTCGAGTACAAATCTGGTAGAAATTTCTCTCGCACCCTGTATTAGTCATAACCATAGATCTTATAATTTTCAGGTTGATGTTAGTTGGTTGGCTGGCTGGCTGGTTGGTTGGATTCTAGGGCATGTCAACACTTTTTGCGTTATTTTATGCTGAAGAAGTTTTGTTTTATTCATTTACGATGGGTATTCGAAACTTTTTAAAAACTCATTTTTTTTGTTTTAAACTTTTAAATACATTTTTTAAATTCAGTTTTATGTTTAACACAGACATGGGACCACAACAGGTACCACCATTTCGGGTCAAAGTGTACCTGGGAGTAATGGTGATGAAAGGGTACTCCACATTCCCCAGAGCTCCAGAATTGGAACGTCACCATTAGATGCAGTTTAACGTCATACCCAGGACACTCAGGTTGATGCTCTAACCCCTGAGCTGTGTCATTAGAATACTTTATCCTTCCGTAAATAATCTGAACAGCAAAAAAAAAGCAGTAGCAGCAGCAGCGGTTGCAGCAACCGGAACTCATTTAACTAAACTGTTTTTATTGCCTCATCGTTCCTATCAAAATGGTAGAACAACGGCGCTGAATAAAAACGGCGACGGTGTGAGCATTAGTTGGAAGAGTACCGAACGACAGAGAGGGAAAGAAAGGGTGGGAGGGCACTTGTTTGGTTGTCACCAGTGGTGGTGGTGGTGGTGGTGGTGGGTGCGGGAGGAGAGGTGATGGGCGGATGAAGGGAGACAAAGAAGAAGGAGGGAAAATGTTGCATTGGCTCTACACCGATGGACTAGTTCTCACCTGGCGTCAGATAGATAGATAGATAGATAGATAGATAGATAGATAGATAGATAGATAGATAGATAGATACTGGAGAATATTGATAGATAGATACTGGAATAGATAGATAAATATAGGAAAAGATAGAAAGATTGATTGATTGATTGATTGATTGATAGATAGATAGATAGATAGATAGATAGATACTGGAAACGACAGATAGACAGATAGATAAATACATGAATAGATAGATAGATAGATAGATAGATAGATAGATAGATAGATAGATAGATCGATAGATAGATAAACACTGGGATAGATAGATATTGGAAACGACAGATAGATAGATAAATACTGGAATAGATAGATAGATAGATAGATAGATAGACAAATACTGGAAAAGACAGATAGATAGCGACATAATGGGATAGTTATATAGATCAATAGATAGATGCTGGAAAAGATAGATAGATAAATACTAGAATAGATAGATAGATAGATAAATAAATAGATAGATACTGGAAAAGATAGATATATAAATACTGGAATAGATAGATATATAGATAAAGAAAATACCAGGATAGATAGATAGATAGATAGATAGATAGATAGATAGATAGATAGATAGGTAATGGAAAAGATAAATAGATAGATAAATACTGGAATAGATAGATAGATAGATAGATAGATAGATAGATAGATAGGGAAATACTAAGATAGATAGGTAGAGATTCTATTGGTCTTATAAAAGAAAAAGAAAAGAAAAAAATATTTTTCTCAGTCATTATGTAATATGCTATCTGATGAGACTAGGCTCATATTGAGTTCTGGTCGAAATGAAACTATAATAGCCAAAATGCCGGTTTGTTAAGTTTTTCTTTCTTATTGAAAGTATAAATATTGCTCTGTATATAATTAATTTATTAGTTATTATTCATTGAGCTCTGTTAGGGATTTGTAAAAATCCTTGTATAAATATATAAGTTTGCATCAACATGAGCATGCATTGGGGATTTACAGGAGATATTGATGATCCCAAATAGAAATTATTCCCTAAATACCAGTCAGTTGGGTAGTGTTACCAATATATTATATATATATATATATATATATAATATATATATAGAGAGAGAGAGAGAGAGAGAGAGAGAGAAGGGGAGGGGGCTAACAACTCGAGTGAATTGGAACATTTAAAAAGCAACTGAAAGGAAACAGGTAAAATACTCGTCACAATAATTGGTGTTATTTAGATTTTTCGGATTGTTTTCATAATCTTTATTATTATATACACAACTTTTTGGTGGATATGCCCTTCGGCTTTCTTCAGGTGTTGAAATCGGAAAACTTCTGGTCGAACTCTGCAGTCTTCATGTCATAATCGGAAGTCTTCGTGGAACTTCGAACCGAACCCTTTATTTAATTATGTTAAATATTCTATGTAATTCTTGCCCGTAGTCCGGATTGAACCAGCAACCTATAGATGATTGTCACTTAGAACTATATTAACTGAACTCATATATCCGTTGCATCGTGTGTCCAACTGCCGAAGAGTTTGTGTTTTTTTTTTTCAAGGTATGTATAACGTTCTGTAGAGAAAAATGTTAAAGATGTTAATGTAAAACTACTTGTTATTAAAAAAAAAAAATGTCTCATTGTCTACAAGGTTGATTGATTGGTTGGTTATCTGGGTAGTTGGTTGGTTGGTTGGATTTTTCGGCATCTCATGCCAAAGACGTTTTTGTTTTATTCATTCGTCATGGTTATTCAATTTGTTTTAAACACATTTTTTCTATTTAATCCACAGATGTAACCCTAACAGGTACTACCTCTCCGGGTCAGAGTGGACCTGGGAGCAATGGGGATGAAGGGGTACTTCACATTCTTCGAGCCTCCAGAACTGGAACCTCACCATCTGATAGAGTTTAACGTCATACCAAGGATATCTAGCACATATATGATAAAAAGGGTTGAGGTTGCCATAAGGGCAATAGGGTTGCGACAATCATATAGGTGCTAAGGCTTAACGTGACAAGTAGATTGATTGGAGAGCGCCTCTCCTACTTTCCGTGAATCCTAAGTAAGGGCCAAAGTGTAGTGTTGCATGTCATGGACTGCTCAGTCACCTGGGTTCCACCCTTAGGCATCACGGGTCGCCATCCACAGCCAACAGAACTTTGAACCAATAATTAAAAAGGCTAGATTAGATTTTATTTTAAAAACAAGAAAAACGCAATATGAGTCAAGGTAAAAATCATACATAAGTATAAAGGTAAATATTCCAGGTAAAACAAGACATTAGGTTTATATGTTCCCAAAATTCACTCTGAATTGTCTAATTGGACACATAGCGTAGTGGATATAGGCGATGAGTTAATACAGTTCTAAATGACAGTTATCTCAAGCCTGCAGGTTCAACTATGTTCAAGGGCGATAGTAACATAGAATAATAATTGACACAGTTTAACAGTTGTACCCAGTTATGATTAGCGGAATGAAAACAGTATACCCCCGTGGATTGAACAAAGGTTTAGGTTCAAAGTTCCGGGAAGGCTTCCGATTACGACAAGAAGGTTACTGAGTTCGAAGAGAAGGTTCCAGAGTTCGAGAAGGTTGCCTAGTCTGAAAAGAAATACCTGAAAAGGGCCAGAGGGCACATTGGCCGGAGGGCACATCGGCCAAAACGTTGTACAGATAACAATAAAGATGATGACAATAGTCCAAATAATACAAACAGAAGAAATGATATCAAATCAAGTTGTAACCTTGAAGCCAGATCACAAGTCGAGCTCAAGATTTATAAAGTTATGTCATGTAAAAGAAACCATCGGCCTTCTTAATTGCTGGAACGTATCTTTAGATCACAAAAAAAGAAAGAAAGAAAAAAAGACAGGAATAAACATGAATTCCCAAGAATAAAAAAAACTAATGTATATAAAAATCTGTTTACTTTAAGCTTCATGTATGAGTCTACCTTTGATTTATAGTCAGAAACTCATTGAGATATAAAAATACTTTTTGAAGCCTAGAGTTGCTCCTTGTCCTTCCCATTATGCTTAAATTTCAACCCAACAGAATTATTAGAACAATGGAGACATAACTTGAATGGAAATCACGCATCACATACATAAAATAAATATTCTCGAAAGCCAGATTAATGTTGCTCGTGTTTTCTCTTGTCTTCGTTCCCAGGTAGAACCGCCAAGTACACACACACACACACACACACACACACACACAATATATATATATATATATATATATATATATATACTAGAGAAAACGTGACTTGTTGGGTCACCATTCAGATCTAAGTAGATAATTGGGATTAGGGAAAAGTGAGTTTGCAAAGCGAATTACATTTTTTTAAATAAATGCAGCCGGATAAAAACACACATTAAAATCATTTTGTAAGACTTCTAAGAGAGGGAACATTTGACCTAATTTAAGCTACGGGTTGGCTGCTTACGAGACTTGACTGTTTGTGAGACTTAATATAAAAATATAATTCAAACTCTCGAAATCACTCTCTTTACACTCACAGAGAAACCAACATATATAACGACAAGGTAATCAAGGTATAAATATAGAAAAGGGGAAAGTGACAGGCAGAATGTGTAGTAAGAGACAGGCCTGTTTTTTACTTAATAGCAAATTACGACTAATTAGAACCAATTAGAATGGATGTTTTCAACCACCTCAACCCTGGAACATTTTGCTATGAATTTTGTGTCATTAAACTAAATAGGATAGAGCCTTTAGGAGACAAAGATTGATTCTCCCAACTTTAGCATAATATTATATATATATATATATATATATATATATATATATATATATATATATATATATATAAGTAAAGAAATAACAAAAGACTTAGATATTTAGCATTATAGTCTATTTCAGGGAGCTTAAACAAATAGTCTAACTCTCCCGACTCATCAGATGCGAATGGGAGAGTTAGACTATTTGTCTAAGCTCCCTGAAATAGACTATAATGCTAAGTCTTTTGTTATTTCTTTACTTATATATTTGCTCTGTGACTCTAACATTAAGAGCACACATTGAGCTCTCAAACTGCGACTTGTTTTTTTAAATAAAACTCTTGTGTCGTAAGGAAGATTTCTTCTCTGGACTTTTGGATTATATATATATATATATATATATATATATATATATATATATAGGAGGCGCCTGGTCTAAAGGTTAGAGTCGTAGGAAAATATTTTGTCTACATCTATTAATGGTCTATATATTGAGCACTCTGGTAAATTACTGATGCCACTACAACGAAAAACGCTAAAGCAGCAATCGAACTGTATATATAATATATATATATATATATATATATATATATATATATATATATATTGCTCCTAGCAGGTTTTCTGCACAGTAACCTGAATCATCACAGGGCTGATTGATGTAGGCTTTTGATGCTCGGCCCACACTGATGTGTCCATATCTAGGTATCCATCTATAAACACACTGAATCTCATATAAAGAAAACGTTCATTGCGCAGTGTCAGTAAAAAAGGTAAGTAAAGGTTTTGGGTTCGATACCGGCCCTCGCCATCTCAGCGTATGAGTAACACAGGGTTCTGTGCGGTAAACTGAGGAGCTGATTATATGTGTGCTGCTCCACTTCCTAAGTCTAAACAATCTCCTTGGTCTAGCGCTGGCGAGAAGGGGATATATGTCCTGTCTAGCTGATACCGATTTTAGGCCACCTGGGAAATGAAAAGACCCATCATTAAAGATTTGTTTGAAAAAAGTGCAACTGTAAACAGTTCTTCCTATTGCTAACTTCTAAGTCGTATAACAATTAAAGAGGGGAGTTTCGGTGTCGTAGTTGATATATAATGGCGAATCAGAGAGAGAGTGTGTGTGAGAGAGAGAGAGGGGGGTGTTAGTTCAATATAAAAAAGACTGACAGAGGGATAAAAGAAAAAAATAGAGAACGATAAAGACAGACGGATGGAGAGTAAAAAAAGACAAAAGGCGTAAATAGTGCGATATATATATATATATATATATATATATATATATATATATTAATGTGTGTGTGTGTGTGTGTGTGTGTGTGTGTGTGTGTGTGTGTGTGTGTGTGTAAAAATGAAAACGTTTTTTTTTCATTTAATATATACTTAAATACAGTCGGATTAATTTCCATTTTTTTCTATATTTTCCATTTTTTCCATTATATATATATATATATATATATATATATATATATATAGAGAGAGAGAGAGAGAGAGAGAGAGAGAGAAGAGAAGAAATTATAGAGAACGATGAAGAAACACCTATCGAAAATAAAAAAGAGAAGAGTGTTACTTTGACCCTTGAAGAAAGGGATGAGAGGGAAAGGGAAGGATTCGATTAATAAGAAAAGAAACGAAAGACAAAAAAAAAATCCCTGGTATAAAATTTCCATCATTTCTAAAATGTCGTCTCAGTGCAACAAAGGCGTAATTACAACCATTTATTTCACGATCAAGTTGGAATTAGAAAACTCACATTTTCTATTGGCGTCGGGGTGTTTGAAAACTTGACCCAACACTCATTTCTTATATTCTCATTTTGCTTTTAAAATTTTGTTTTTTTTTCCCTTCTTTACTTTGTTTTTAAATTTGAATGTTTGATAGAATGTCAAAGGTTTTCTTTTTTTAAAATTCAAAACTAATCCATAACCAGTGAGGTAAAGATTAATAATTTGTCGCCGCGAGCTCCGTGTTTAAAATTGGTAGCCTCACAACGACAAGTTGTTACGTGCATTACCTATCGATCTTACGAGGGTCATTCATACCGGGCACGAAGGGGCCAACACTCCACAAACTTACTTGATAAGCTGCGGGAACACCTCCAAAGCCTAGGACTGGAGCTCTGTGGTCTGGCAAATAACTGAGGAAGCTGAGGGCCATCGGAGAGGAAAGAACAGAGGCTTCAAATGAAGAACGACTGAGGCTGTTGTGGGATTAGAAACTACTACAGTGGAAGAATACAGAACTGGGACCCTTAAGGTCTGCTAAGTGACTAAGGAAGCTGAGGACCCTTGCAAAGGAAAGGACAGAGTTACTACAAATGAAGAACGACTGAATGCTGCTGTGCGATGTTTCAAAATACTACAGCGGAAGAATACAGGACTGGGCGCCTTAAGCAATAGTAAGTGACTAACGGAGCTAAGAACCATCGCAATATAAAGGACACAGTGTCTTCAAATGAAGAAGGACTGAACACGGCATTAGAATGTATCAAATTAATGCAGCGAATAAATACAGTAAATCCTAATCAGGGTCTTTCAATAAACAGAGGCATTTGGGGAAGGGGCAAAACAATATTTTGTTCCGATTTTTTTTTCCATAAATGTAAACACAGCATTATTTGGAATTGTTTTATTGAAAAAAAATATTTTAATTTGGCAGAATTATTCGTTTTGAAGCTATTCAATATGGCGAAAAATCGAGGTGCTCCATGGCTTGAACAGAAGTCTTTCGTCAATTTTTTTTTCGGCTGAGAAGTATAAACATGTGAAATTTGCAGAAGAAATTGTGAAGTGTGTGGAGATGCATGCTTTAGTAAAAGATTGTTTACAAATGGGCTAAACATGGGAAGGGAATTCTCGTGGCGTAATGCGACACTGTAGTAAGAGATTTCAAACTCCAGTCACCCACTTGGGATAACTTTCGGATTAATGACCTTGAAAACGATAGATGACCTCTTGTCCCTTCAGCTATGGGTTGTGTAGCAACTTCATGGTGCTTTTTCTAGTCATGAAAATCAAGACACAAGACTCGACCTGTTTAAATGAACAGCGATTTTATTGCACTTCCGAGACACCGTGAAATACTGAAAAGAGCGGGGGGGGGGTTAAACAACAATTAATAAGTTACAATAAGGGGTCGTATAAATTCCAGAAATTTCATCGGAAATAAATTTACCTGTGCGCCGTAACTAATATCAACGAACGACTGAGATCAATTCTTGATAGAAAAAATTCCCTCCAAAAACTTTCAAATGCTTTTAGACCAGGTGGAAGTCTCGTTGCCTTATGGGATCTCTAATGTGGCTTAGAAGGGAGTTGTATTCCATTATGGGATGTCTAATAGATATTGGTCCTAACGCAGTTGTCTCCCTTACACTCGCCACGTTAGATGGCTAATTTACAGGTTTGTCAAAAAGGTGAAAAGGTTTATATCTAACTGATTAGCGCACCCGAATCGAGTGTTACAGTTGAATATTGCCGTTACTGTTTTTTTACAAAGATGGCTTTGACATTAAATAACCCACGAAGGTTGATATGCTATTAAACAAAGAAAGCAAACTAGATGACTATATTTAAACAAACTTGTATTTTTAAACCAAATTTGTGGAGTGTGAGTTTACCCCTTCATTGCCATTACATTGTATGTTTGTATAATTTCATTATCATATTTTATCTAAATGAGAACATAAAACGGATAGGTATATGTCACAGATTAAATAAAGCATTCATAAAGATGGTATTCCGCCCTTAATGTTAGCATATGAAGATAATTTATTATGCAGACATCATTAATTCATGACCAACAATATAGTAAAAATGCAAGTTTGCAGAAAGCATTGATATCAACTACAAAAACCATGACGTCAACAGAATTTGGTAATTTTATTAATAGTTTGTTGACTTTAATATGTATACATCATACTAATATTAGGAGCAAAACCATCAAATTTATCAAGCTACTAACAGGACTTGTGGATATACTACAGTATGATAATTTTATTATTACAACATTTGATATGTTTACTTACCTGCTATTGCTAATCCTTCAATATGTAAAAAGTATAATAATCCTGATTTAATTCTTTCACTTTTTTTTCCTTCCTTCTTTTTCTTCTTTTCATTATGTCCGATTGAAACAGATTAGCGTTATCGCTTCCGCACTTTCAACCCCTCTCTATCTTTACCCCACTTTCTTTCTTTCTTTCTTATTATATTTTTTCAGTGTAACATGTCCTTTTTCTCCCCTTTCTTTCTTTATAATAAAAATGGAATTGGCCCATTACTTAGGAACGAGTATTAATATATATATTTACAAACCCCTCCGCACGGGCAGGATGTGACACAAGGTCAGTTTCTTAAGCGGAGTTCAAGAGTTTTTAATTCAGAGTTTTCCTTCTCCTAGACCGGTTGCCTAACCAAGGTTAAAGAGTCCAGTCTGTCCTACTATTTATTCATAGCTGGAGGAAGAGTAGGATTCATAGCTTTCCCAAGGGTATTAGCGCTAAGTGAAATGCAATTACACATCCAGGATTTGAACTCTGGGTGACGAGTCCATTTCCCATGACTTTAACCATTACACCACGCGCTTCCCACAAAGAAAACGAGTATTAATATATAGCAATTTCTGTTCAATAGACCAGTTTCACTTTTGCTCAGTTTTTGGAAAATTCCCTCTATGAACAATCTAGCTGCAGGGGGGCATTTGATATGTTGATCCACACCAAATTGGCGTTATGGTGAATTTTACCGGTATGTGTTTACCCAACCCTTTTTAGTAGGCTTCAATAAAAACTTCAGAAGATACAAAGACTTTTCTTCTGCCTATAAAAGACGGTTTGGAAATCCACTGAAATAGCCGGCCTGATTTATCAAAATGTCCATAAATGTCGAAATCAAATTATAAATGCGTGTTTATTCACTTTTTTTTCGTCACCTGAGGTCAAGTGACAACTTGCAACTCTTCTACCCGCGACATTACATTATTAGTGTAAAAGAAAATTGGCGGGGTGGCCTATTGTCGTCTATACCCTTTTCGCTAGTGCTTGACCAGGGAGATTTTTTCTGCTAAGATAGAGCACCACACCTACCATCAGCTCCCAACTTTACGGTATTGCGGTAGGAAGTCGTGAGTGTCTTTTGTTCGAGTAGACATTTTTTGAAGAATTGCGGTTTTGTCTCGTGTCTTAGATGTAGTTGTTATCGTGGGGTTCGCCAATAATTAGACCTGTAAGTTAACCATTTAACGTCGACAGTGTAATGGAATCAACTACGTAGGAACCAATGTATGTTAAGCATCCCATAGTGTAATACAACTCCCTTCTAAGCCTTATTAGAGATCCGATTAGGCAACGTGGCTTCCGCCCAGGCTAGAAGCAGTTGAAAGTTTGGGGAGGGAGGATTTGTTCTAGCAAGCATTGGTTTTAGTAGTACCTTGATACTGGTTACGGCGCACATTATATTTATTTCCTCAACTTCCCGTTGAAATTTCTGGAATTTGTACGATACCTTATTAAAAGTTATTAAGTGTTGTTTAAAAACTTTTTTTTGTGTATTTCACTGTGTTCGGAAGTGCAATAAAATCACTGTTCATTCAAACATATCGAGTGTTGTGTCTTAATGTTCATCATTAGAAAAAGCATCAAGGAGTTGCTACATTAGATTATTTTCTTAGTTCATAACAGCTGTTTCATGTTTAACACAATTCTTAAAATGGACTTTTGGTTTTTTTTTATGTGCGGCTTTCGGGGAGTAGGAGTGATTTTGGGAGGTGGGGGATTTTTTTTATTTTTTTTTTTTTTACTTTTCCTTACTCCGAAACCTTGTTTTTTCTCTTTGATTTTCGTTTTATTTTGTTTTGTTGTTGTTTCTTTGTTTGTTTTTATTTTTTCGTCACTCTGCATGTTTGGGTTTTTTTTACGTAATATCATCTGACGTGACATTGTCACGTTTTTTTTTCGTTGTTCTCTTAACTTGAATAATGTTTGTTACGTAATATCAACTGACGTGATATTGTCACGTTTTTCAGCTTTCTCTTCCATTGTTCTTGTTTTTTATGGATTCCTTTTTTTTTATTGAGAATTTGTTTTTAAGTCGACAATTTGATATTAATTCATTTTTTCCTCGAGACAACGTTGACATCTCTTTGAAGTTTCTCTCTACAGTGTTGTTTTCCAACTTTCCATTTCAACAACGGACGCTTCGCCCATTCCGTCGTTTTTTTTTTTTTTTTTGTTTTTTTTTTTTGTTTTTTTTGGGGGGGTCAGTTTTACTGGATTGGGTCAAAAGTTTTGCAATATCTATATATAATGGAGATTCAGTCTCTATTTGTCTGTAACCGAAACCATGTCACTGTTTACGTCACGGTAATTTCAGGAATTACATAACTCTATTAATGAGTATTTAATTTATAGTCAATATCATTAATACATTAAATAAAGCGAACGCTCTATTATATATAATATGCTCTGTAGTAGTATGCAACATAGGATCGTCAACTGTACTTTTAAAACAAGTGTTAATAAGTACATCTCCGGTATTATTGACTTATATATAGTTTGTTTTATTTTAATATATATTTAAATTTATCTAACGTATAGAATTTTATGAGAATTTTTTTTAGAAACAAAATATCATCATATAAACTTGTTTTAATAACGGAAGACACATATTTCTTTTGAACGTGACGAAAAATGCTGGTTGCTTGATTTTACGGCATGTCAACTCTTGTTGGGTTATCTTATGCCGAAGACGTTTTGTTTTATTTATTCTTGATGGGTATTCAAATTCTTTTTTAAATCAATTTTTTAAACACATTTTCTAAAAACGCATTTTTCTATTTAATCAATAGATGTGACCGAAACTACCACTCCGGGTCAGTATGGGCATGGGAGTTATGGCAATGAAGGGTTGCTCATCACTCACCAGAACACCAAAATTGGAACTTCACCATTAGATGCAGTTTAACGTTATATCTAGGACCCTCAGCCACCACTTTCTAGCACATATATGATAAAAAGGGTTGGGGTTTGCCATTAGGGCAATAAAGTTGAGAAAATCTTTATGTGCTAGACCTTGACGTGACCAGCCGATTGATCGAAGGGGGACTCTCCAACCGTCCGTATAGCTTAAGTAAGGGCCAAAAGGTAGTGTTTCATGTCAAGGATTGCTCAGCCACCAGGATTCGCGCTATTTTCGTTTTCTTTTGTTGTTTTTTCAATGATATATTACAGTTGTTATATTTCATTTTCCATTCTGACTGTTCTCTGTCGGTTGGGGCTGTAGAATATGCCGATTGCACCTTGTTGAAGGGTAAGTCCACCCGCTCCAATGGCGATACCTGGTGGTGGTGGGTGGCGACCAGTGAGGCTTAGAGGAGGATCCTGGCGGCTGAGCAGTCCATGATATGCAACACTCCACTTTAGCCCTTACTTAGACAAGACTGGCGGACGGACTGGCTCCCTCTGATCAATCGACTGGTCACATCAAACCCTAGCACCTATATGATTGCCCCTACCCTATTGCCCATACGGCAAGCCCAAACCCTTTAAATCATATATATGTTAGAAGGCTGTAGCCGGGGATCTTAGTGTCCTGGTTATGACGTTAAAACACACTAGTGGTGAGGTTCCAATTCAGATTTCTGGGGAATATGGAATACCCATTTATCGCCATTACTCCCAGGGCCCCCTGAGCCTTAGTGGCAGTACCGGTTAGAGTCCAACAAAATTGAAAAAAAATGTACTCGACAAAAATAACTTAAGGAGTTGGCATGCCGTAAACCCCAACCAATCAACCAACCAATCAACCTACAGCAGTATTCAGTCTTTTTAATTAGAAGCACCTCTGTCCTTTCCTTTGCGAGAGTCCTTACCTCCCTCAGTCACTTACCAGACCTTAGGGTTCCCCGTCCTGTATTCTTCTGCTGTAGTAATTTGAAACATCCTACAGCAGCATTCAGTCCTTCTTCATTTGAAGCCTCTGTTCTTTACTTTGCGAGGGTCTTTAGCTTCCTCAGTCGCTTGCCAGACCACAGGGCTCCCAGTCCTAAATTTTGAAGGTGTGTCCGTAGCTTACCAAGTAAGTCTGTGGAGTGTTGGCCCCTTCGTGCCTGATATGAATGACCCTCGTAAGATCGATAGGTAATGCACGTAACAACTTGTCGTTGTGAGGCTGCCAATTTTAAACACGGAGCTCGGGTAACAAATTATTAATCTTTACCTCACTCATAATGGATTCGTTTTGAATTAAAAAAAGAAAACCTTTGACATTCTACCAAATATTTTTTAAAAAAAGAAAAGGATAAAAAAGAATTTTAAAAAGCAAAATGAGAACATAAGAAATGAGTGTTGGGTCAAGTTTTCAAACACCCCGACGCCAATAGAAAATGTGAGTTTTCTAATTCCAACTTGATCGTGAAATAAATGGTTATAATTACGCCTTTGTTGCACTGAGACGACATTTTAGAAATGATGGAAATTTTATACCAGGGCTTTTTTTTTGTCTTTCGTTTCTTTTCTTATTAATCGAATGCTTCCCTTTCTTTCTCATCTCTTTCTTCAACGGTCAAAGTAACACTCTTCTCTTTTTTTTTTTTTGATAGTCTTTCTTCATCATTCTCATTATTTGTTTCTCACCACCACCACAGCCCTCTCCTCTCTCTCTCTCTCTCTCTCTATCATCTATCTCTCTCTCTCTCTCTCTCCTCCGACAATAAAAGAAAATTTGAAAAAACTCCTCTCTCTCATTGAACCTCATCTCTCTCTTAGACATCCTGATATATGTAACCGAAATAAACATCGATTATAAATCACCCAATATACTTGTTTTTTTCAAATTTCTTTATATATATATATATATATATATCAGGAAAAATGGAAATGAATCCGAATATATGAAATCATTTTTATAGACTTTATATATATATATACTATATAAAACGTGACCCGTTGGGTAACCCACTGAGCTCTGGGTAGATAATTAGGATTAGGGAAAAGTGAGTTTGCAAAACGAATTAATTTCTTTTTTCCAACAAATACGACCGGATAATATTTAAAAAAGACATTAATATCATTTTGTAAGATTACTAAGAAAGGGAACGTTTTACCAAATTTCAGCTACGGGTTAGCTGCTTGTGAAACTTTACATACAAGCATATTTTAGACTCTCTAAATTATTCATTTAAACTCACAGAAAAACTAACATATATTACGAGGAGGTAATCAAGATATACATTGAGAGGCGGAAAGTGACAGACAGAATATGAAGTAAGAGACGGGTCTTTTTGGACTAAATTGCAAATTACGACTAATTAGAACCAATTAGAATGGATTTCTTTCAAACATAACTCAATCCTAGAACTAAGAATATTTTGATATGAATTTTGTGTCATTAAACTAAATAGGGAAAAAGCCTTTAGGAGACAATCATTGATTCGTTCAGCTTAGTATATATATATATATATATATATTATATATATATATATATATATATATATATATGTGTGTGTGTGTGTGTGTGTGTGTGTGTGTGTGTGTTCATGTCTTGAACAACTCTTTTTCTTTTTACTCTCCAGCGATCTTTCTTTATCGTTCTCTATGTTTTTACTTTCTCTCCCATTTTCAGTGTTTTTATGTCGACTCTCTCTCTCTCTCTCTCTCTCTCTCTCTCTCTCTCTCTCTCTCTCTCTCTCTCTCTCTCTCTCTCTCTCTCTCTGATTCGCCATCTTTCTCTCTTTGGTCTCTTACGGTTTTTTCTCTATTTTTTATTTTCTCTCTCTTTCTATATCACACAAATTTTGCTCTTTCTATTTCGATTACTTTTTCCCTTTTAGCCGTTGATACGACCTGATTTAACTCACTTAATATTATTAAGCTTTGATTAAATATGGCACACAAGCCTCAGACTGCTTACAGTACACGCTGCTCTGGCACAACCCGGTCCTCAACTTTGGGACACCCTGGTAGGTGAGCTAAAAGAAATCATATGGTCCCAGGAGCCGTCTTCAAAGGCAACACGTGCCTCTCTCCTAAAAGGGTTAAGGACCGGGTGTATTGCCCTGATCCCTCAAGGGGAATACAGGCGGGTACTGTGCTTTTTGTTTTTTTGTTTTTGTTTGGGGGTTGTTTTTGTTTGTTTGTTTGTTTGTTTTGCATTGGCCATCGCATGAGCTTCGGTTTGTGCGTGGCTGCCCACGTTAAAAAGACTTCACATAAATCCTGCTTAGTGGAAAATAAAACCTAGTGCTAGTAGTTATTGAACAGGTTCATTGTTGTTTAATCGGTAATCTAATGGGAACCGATGTTTTCGGCGTGACTTGGCCGTGTGTGGATTACATGTCTGAGCTTTGCGGTCCTATAAGTGCGTGTCACGCTGCAGTCCACTTATAAATTAATGTCTCCGGTGAACCTGCTCGTTCGAACTTCCTGTTTCCACGTTGTGTTGTTTGACCCACAGGAAAATTGTAGAAGAGCTGGTTCGGACTTCTCTCGGTTCTGGTTGGGTCTGAAGATGACCAAATTTACCAGTGCTGTCAACTGGTCAACCCCCACAATAACTCATAAAAGCTTGTTAACATGTGTATATCACAATGCCTTTATTCATTATACAATTATTAAAAACATGTACTACAACAAAGGAATTTCACTCTTGAAGTTGGAATTACTGAGTTGACTGGTGATATACAGCTAATTAATTCTGACAGAAATTGTCAAGTTCAGGTGTTTGGATGACAAACGGCAGGAAAGCAGCGGCGAAGCGATGGCAAGAACTTTGAGTCTCCTGGGTATGGCTTTTGATTTACCCTTTCCTTTTAACGGGGTCTTCTTTTAGAACATACGGCTCTGATTATCCAGCCAATAGAAACACCGGACCAATGATGTAATCATCGGAGAGGTGTAGAAAAGTCCCCCCCCGCCCTGAGGTCACGTTTGATATGGCCCTAGTTGCACATCTCGGGAAGGAGACAAAAGCTCCACCCCACTTTTCCTTGATTGGTGAGCCAATCGATAATATTTTTATTACTGTGTTAATGGCCTTGTTCCAGACTTTTAGTTGTAATCTTCCATAAATTTGTACTTAACTGACATTATAATTTGAAATGGATATTTGTTTTTATTACCCAAGACAAAATTTAGAATTGACCTTTTCAAAATTTCTTTTTTATTAATTCCATCAAACTACGAGTTCTTCGTCAACGGTAACTTTTGATTTGACCTTTGAAGGATCCCAGTATAGGGGTTGTGGGTCACCAGGTGTGAACTTTTATGTTATTATATTTTTTGTCTTACACTACCTTACCAAAGGATTATAACTAATTTTTAATGAATTATCCTAATTAATCTTAAGTGTTTAATTTAATATCGATGGGTTAACATGCTGTAAACCCCCAACCAACCAACCAACTGGCGACGGAAGGTTTGGGTAAATAAATATATGTCTAAACTTACATAAAGAAGATATATATATAAAGTAAAGTCGACGGGGCGGCCTAAAGTCGGTATCAGCCAGTCAGCGAGGGAGTCTATATATATATATATATATATATATATATATATACTGGGAAATATTTAGGCTGTTTTAGAAACATGGAAAATATAAGGTAAAGAGTAAAAATCAAACACTCATCACATATATCTATAAAGAAGCATACTTGGACTCCCATAGAACATCATATATATATATATATATATATATATATATATATATACATTTTCGAGTATTTTTGCTTATAAATTTACACCTTAACATATACCGAATGTGTGCAAGCTATCTAAGTACTATACACTCACTACATAAAAACATATATTAATGTACACAGAAACCATACATGTTAGTGTGCTAATATATGTATCTGCCTATGTAAATCTGTACTCACATTCCTGTGTTTTTGAGGGGTGTTGTTGTTGTTTTTTTGTTTTGTTTTTTTGTTTTTACCCTCTTCCATAATTATTCCAAGTCGTGTTTCAAACACTGTATTTAGTTTTTACCTACCACTTACAAGTTATTCAAATTCAAAACTTGTGCTTACTTGCCAATCATGGTGATAGATTCGTTTTTTTTTAAAGACGAATTTATCACAACGATTTTATGCACCTCTTGATCTAACCTCTCGTTCGACGTCTCTCTCTCTCTTTCTCTCTCTCTCTCTCTCTCTCTCTCTCTCTCTCTCTCTCTCTCTCTCTCTCTCTCTCTTTTTTCTTTCTCTCTCTCCATCAATTTTTCTTTCTCACATTCATTCTTTGCTAATATCTTGAGTTTGCATCTAACTTTTCCTAAATTTATTTCGTATTTCTTTCATTTCCCATTCAATCTGCATATTTTTCAAATTCTCTCTCCTCTCTCTCTCTCTCTCTCTCTCTCTCTCTCTCTCTCTCTCTCTCTCTCTCTCTCTCTCTTTTTCTTTCTCTCTCTCCATCAATTTTCTTTCTCACATTCATTTTGCTAATATCTTGAGTTTGCATCTAACTTTTCCTAAATTATTTCGTATTTCTTTCATTTCCCATTCAATCTGCATATTTTTCAAATTCTCTCTCTCTCTCTCTCTCTCTCTTTCTTTCTCTCTCTCTATCTCTCTCTCCAGCTATGGGTAAATAGGCCAGACTTAAGTAAACATATCAAACGTTGTAATAATTAAATTATCATAATGTGGTATATCCACATGGGTAAATAATTAATGAATATTACCAATATTCATTATTCATTCTAAATCTAAGACACCATTCTTTAAACCACCCTGTCGTCCGTGGCAGAAGAATACACCGACAGCACCTTTACAGAGGGTTAGAATCCCTCCAATGGGGACGCCTGGTGGCCGTGGGTGACGACCCGTGATGCTTAAGGACGGAACCTTGATGGCTGAGCAATCCATGATCTGCAGCATTCCACTTTGGTCCTTACTTAGGCTAGACATACCGGCGGAGAGACCCCCCGATCAATCGGCTGGTCAAGCCCTAGCACTTATATGATTGTCCCAACCCTATTGTCCTTACGGCAAATCCCCAACCCTTTTATTATATATGTGCTAGAAGGAACTGGCTGAGGGTTTGACGTTAAACACTATCTGATGGTGAAGTTCCAACTGGAGCTCCGGAGATGATGGAGTACCCCTTCATCACCATTACTCCCAGGTCCACTCGGACTCGGAGTGGTGTTAACTGTTAGGGTTCCATCTATAGGTGTAAAGTTTTTAAATGCCATCCTTGGCCAGTTAAAATAGGGCTTAAAGAAAGTCCTATGTTATGGAATCCTTTGGTGATCTTTGGTAAGCGTATAAGTCCTATCCTGCGTATTGGTAAAGGTCCAGTGATTTAATCCTAGGTCCGTCGTCAAAGAATGCTGGCGTAATTATGACCAGTAGGGTCGGTTAAGTATTGTATCAGCCTCAGAGTACTGCCAGTGATTGGCCAAGGAATAAAGCACATGATCTATTCTAGTCTATAAGTAGGAGTGGGATCCATCACACACCTTATATATTGAAAAGTCTCAACGAAATAGAACAAAATGTGTTTTGAAAGAATGTTTTAAAACATTTAGATTTTTAAAAAAAGGAGTGCCCCTCAAGAATGAGTAAAACAAAACAACTTCGGCATGAAAATGGCCTAACAAGGGTTGATATGCTGTAAAATCCAACCAACCAACCTAAAACAAAAAACGTTGGAGCGACTTTAAAAAATGTATTCTCGCTTTTATGTTTTCGTTTATCAGTTATTTACTGTTAGGGATGGCCATTAAATATATTTCACTGTTCACAGCGAGTTTGGACAAGATGCACTAAGACGAGGTCGGACATTTTTTTATTGTACTTTTCACCATGTTTATTTCTTATTTCTTACGTCATTTGAATAGGTTTAGCTCAGTCGGTAGAGCACCCGCCTAGAAATCGCACAGTCCCTGGTTCGATACCGGTTCCCGCCAATTCAGCGTATGAGTAACACATATTTGGTAATCTGGCCTGTGCGGTAAAGTGAGAAGCTGACAGTAGATGTGGCGCTCCACCTCAGCAAAACTATCTCCCTGGTCTATCGCTAGCGAAAAGAGGATAAACTCCCTCGCTGTCCGGCTGATACCGACAGTAGGCTACTCCACTAACTTACTTTTTTTACTTACATCATTTAAAAAGTTGAAACTTTAGTTCTCTGAATAAGTTCTAGTCGGTTAAAAAATATCTCCGATATTTTCCGAAGGGGACTATTGCAGAAGAAAACACACACATACACACACACGCACGGTCACTCGCGGCACACACACACACACACACACACACACGTATATATATATATATATATATATATATATACTCATTCACAGACACCGTGTTTCGACGTTTACGTCTCATCAGTGTGACTAGACTTAACAACTACTTCTAGCCGTGAGCACAACCTGGCTGATTTTCAGCAGTCCGACCCCTTTCCCCTCGGCTGTCAATAAAAGCGAACATTTTAAATGATAAATACATACATCATTAGATGTATGTTACGATCACCTAGAGAACTCGAGTCTGTAAATAACAGGTGGGTAATACCTTTCGCTAAACCGGTGAAAGTTCGTTAAAGTCGCCTCTACAGAGTTCTACCGGACTCCGGGAGCATATAACACTCATCCACAGACACAGTGTTTCGACGTTTACGCCTCATCAGTGTGGCTAGACTTAACAGCTACTTCAAGCCGATAGCGAAACCTGACTGAATTATATATATATATATATATATATATATATATATATATATATATGCCAACCCCTCTGCACGAGCAGGGTGCGACACAAGGTCAATTTCTTAAGCGGAGTTTAACAGGTTTGGATTCTACCTAGCCATGGTTAAAAAGTCCAGTCTACCCTGCTATTTACCCATAGCTGTAGGGAGAATTGGATTCATACCTTTCCCAAGGGTATTAGCGCCATATATATATGAATAATGAGGATTTGATTGAAATGTGTCTGTAACCGAAACTACGTCACGGCTTACGTCACATTACCCCAAATCTTCGATCCATAAAGAACAATACATTATATACGCTCAAGAAGAAAGTTGTAATCTCGTCCTTTTTTCCTTTTTTTCAGCAACAAGAAGTTAACTAAAATATTTACAAATAAATAATTACCTACCTAAAATTAAACAATTTTAAATGAAAATTAAAAAATGTTTCTAATTTTTCATTCAACATTCATTTTTTAACTACTCCTTTAATAATTTTTTTGATTTTACTTACTAATGATACAAACCTCTGACACTGAATTTTTAACTCCCATCCCCTCATACAATATCTTTCAAAAATTAATTTTTACACCACCCGGACGTTGTTTTTTTATTTTGCTAGTATATATATATATATATATATATATATATATATATATAATTATATATATATATATATATACTTATATGCGCGTGTGTGTGTGGTGTGGTGTGTACAATAAAGACACAAAAATAAAAAAAACTCAGTTTTTTTTATAGCATGCAAACTGAGTGTAGGTGAGACTAATGTTTAAAAATATAAATGACTTACCAGTCGTGCTGGATTGTATTGTAAGTGATATTGATCTCGGGAGAGTTATAGTAATTGGTATATTGCCGGTTATATATATATATATATAATATATATATATATATATATATATATATATATACGTAAATTAATAAGTTGTCCTCAGACCCTTAACCTTAATATGTAGTGAAGAACATCACTGTACAAATACCCTATTGCGAATCAGATAAAAGCTCTCCCTTTTTTATCATTTTTTTAGCTCCTTGGCGTTTCTTCTCATAATTACAGACGATGGTCGCCAGAATGACTTACTGAAATATACCCCTTTTCTACCCCGAGGCAACGGCATTTCTTTTCTGATGCTACCCCGCAAGGCGAAGAAATAAAATCACAATAACAAACGATCATAATTGCACCTCCAACATAAATAAAAACAACAATAACTAAAGAAGAAATAGACGACCCCTGACTGTTTCAATGGCCACCGTGTCGAATCCAATTGGATTGGGTATGAAACAAGAGCACCCACACCCACTTTCCCTCACGTCGATTTATCATGATTATTATTAAAAACAAGATGTGCTCAGCACAGTCTCACAGTCCCGATACCTGTCCGTGGGGCGAGAACACAGTGGAAGCGTGAAAATGGGTGGTAGCAAGCTGCGAAATTGCAGGTGGGGGTTGTTAAAGGAAGGTCACAGGTGAGTAAGCACATGGTCAAAGAGATCGTTTTGAAAGTCTAAACGATGAAGACTGTTCGTCTAGAAGATGTCACAGCGGGTGGCTAGCTCATCCATCATCCAGCAAACAAAATAAGTCTATTCGCCGAGCACATGTGAGGACTGAGTGAGCTGATTTCACAAAGAGTGACAAGGACTATATATATATATATTGGATTTAAGAATTCAAGAAAATTCAAGTTTTATTCTCGATATTCTGATCATATATATATATAATATAATATATATATATATATTATATATGTGTGTGTGGTGTGTGTGTGTGTTGTTGTTGTGTTAGTTATTATATATATATTTATATATATATAGCAGTCATCCATAGGCACGTGTCGACGTTTATGTCTCATCAGTGCGGCTCGACTTTTTAACTGCTACCTCTAGCCGAGAGCGAAACCAACATAATTTTCATATATATATATATATATATATATATATATATATATATATATGGCAAGGTAAGATAGGGAATTTAAATCGCTTAGTAGCGCTTTGATGTCATGCCGGCTCAGTTTTTAGAATTCTTTCCTTAAGATTTGGCGTCTAGGTTTGTCTATTTAATTCTCGTGTTATTTTAATCAAATGTTCTTATCTATTTTTCTAATGTGTCAGTAAAATATGTTGGCACTCATACTATACCATCCCTGAAAGCAGGAAAGATGTATCAATAAACTGAATTTAATTGTTTGCCAGTTTAAATAAAAAAAGTTATCTGACGAAACTCGGGGGCTCTCAGATACCCACGAGTGGAAATCGACCATAATCATTACATACCGGTCTTTAAGCCTTTTTTCTTTGCAAATTACTTGCTCTGTTTATAAAAAATATTAAAACATTGAGCTCTCAAACATTATTCTGAACTTGCAGCACTCAAGTTTGGAGAAAGGACAAGTTTAGAATCATCCTAATACCAAAAAAACTGGTACCCCACCAAAGTATATAATATATATAATATATAATAATAAATATATAGGTTCTTCACGGAACAAATACATGCTACTACTAACACACTCGTCTACCCGGATTTAATAGCATGTCAAACCCTCAAAACACTTAATATTTTATAGTTCTTCTCTAATGCTCCTTTCAAAAATCTATAAACAATTTCTTCAAATAAGAAATTTTCTCCTGACGATGACCTAAGGTCGAAACTAGTTGAGAATACAACATACAAGAAAGATTCCTGATTGTCTTATTACTTTTGTTCATACATATATATATATATTTTATATATTATATATATAGTGCAGGATTATCCCTATCTCACTTGGTTGAGTTAGTGGTGCCAATATTTGCATTATTATTATGAGAGGCTCAATGTCTGTGATATAGCTACTATGTAATAATAATAAAAATAATATATATTAGTTTGAAAAAAAATCTTTTCAATTTTTTTAAATTTCTAAAAAACAATTTTTTAACAAGAAGAATTTTCTCCTGACGATGACCTAAGGTCTAACTAGTTGAAAAAATAAACAACATAAAAGAATATTCCTGTTTGTCCTATCACTTATGTGTGTGTGGTGTGTATAAAGATTGTTGTATATGGACACACAGATATATAAATGTGTGTGTGTCAAACAGTATAAATATATAACGATATTGGAAGTATTTGCATGTACTTATCTAACAAGCCATTCTTTATGCGTATAGCAGTATCAAAATCATTATAAAAAGTAAATTTATATGCTCAAATATGACAATATAACACATTATAAAAAGTAATCATAAAATTATAAAAAGTAAATTTCTATGTTCAAATATGACAATATAAACACCCCCCACACACACACTCACATACCTTATATTGTATTTGTGGTGCCTCTATCTGTCTGTCTGTTTGTCTATCCGGGTGAAATTGAAAACATAACATGTACCAAGATCAACAAATCTCTTCTAGGGTAGAATTTTATAAGACATCCATGGTGGTATTCATAATTACCCCTGATTTCAATTGAGGTCACTAAGACAAGATTACACCGTGTATGAGAAAATAGGAAAAAGGTCAATCGCCAAGGGAATAACTCACGTCCACGACCTCGGCAAAAGCATCCGAGAACCGAATTCTGTCTAACATTTCCAAAAATTGCAAACATTTTGACTCCATCCCCTAGTCGGACTAGTTATTCATCCAATCGTTCACCACTGTAGGATGACACAAGTCGCAAGTATAGACATTCTCGTTTGGATGAATACGCTATTCAATAGTAATAATCTGATCTCTTTGGAAATTTTTAGAACTGATACAAAATAAATTACTATT
>CM042152.1:55932244-55983171 GCA_023376005.1 Doryteuthis pealeii
AGAGAAGATAGCATTTAGTCGATGCTTAGTATTTAACTCTTAATATTTATTGGAAAAAAAAAGGTGGGAAATGAAATTAGAATCAGCAGTAAGTTGTTACAACGCGTGAATAGAATATTATGTCCCCTAAAAAAAACGACAATTTTTTAATTCAAAATTATATTTAATATTTTTTTAATATATTTTTAAGACTATTAAATGGACTCCTAATTATTTTTAGCTACTGCTTTTGATACAATATTTCTATTTAATTCAAATAAATACGCTTTTGCCTTCCAGTGAATGGGAGTATTCATTTTATAGTTTTATCAATTAAAACAATTTTCTAAAAAAAATTAAAAAAGTAGACAACTGGAACTTTTTGCATGGTGGGGCGAAGGTAAGTCTGATGAGTTAGAGCAGGGATTTATATGTATCAGTGTGTTGCTAAATTCAGCAAGAAAAGAGTGTGTGGGCAGTAGGGAGTGTTACTGAATTTTTTTGTATGATGTTGCTTGTTGTCAAAATATCATCACCACTGCATTATTATGAAATGTTTTTGATGGAAATCGTAAGATGAAATTGGAAATATCATTATCTATCTATATGTGGGGTTATCCGCCCCAGTTGGAAGAGTTATCTTCCCTTGTGTTTCGGGTATCACCACCCAGGTGTTTTGGCTATTTAATCAGGACAAGCGCCAGATTCGAATCTCTTTCTTCTCTGGGACTTGACAATATGGGTTTGTCTACACCCTCCTTGTGTGGGTTTTTTCACCCCCACCAGGCATTAGTAAGTGACTTTCTTATGCACTCTCCACAACCCTTCATTACTTCTATTTCTAGATATATCTACTTTGTATCCTTATTCCTTTTATGTGTCATTCACGTGTACATTATGTATCTTTGTCACGTATCTGTATACTATGTTATAAATGTTTCTCCACGTGCTTATATTAAAGTCCATGTTATGTTTAACACTCTTGGTCGGAGTTATTTTGTTCAACGCAACAATTATAATTAATGTTATACTTTGAACCCAACTTATATAAAGAATCTTTATGGTATGTCGAGTTATAACCCGAAAACATATGTCATTCAGATTTGAAATCTTGCCATATACTTTAATATGTGTATAATTAAGAATACACAAATTCTAATTATTGATTATTGCTGATTAAGTTAGATAATTAATTAATTAAAAAAAAATCAAAAGATTTGTGGAACTCCTCATAATTCTTCATAAGTAAGTACAGAAAGACTCGCTGCAGTTTAACCCACCCATCCTACAATTGAACGCTTCCATTGGAATATAGTTCGCCGGTGGGCCGCTTCAGTTTTAAGATTTTTTGACAGTAAGTGCCCGGCCTGGCAAAGATCAACATTTAGTATCTGCGCCTGGACCAAAAAGCCGCAAAAGTTTCTCGCTTGTTTCCAGGGGTTATCTCCTCCGGCAGCACCTGTCCCCTAACCTAAAAAGGCTGCTGGATTTAATACCTGGTGCCTTAGGCTGCCCGAAAGGGGAATGCTAATAGAATTTTATGCAATTTTTAGATCCAACTTGGGATTCAATCACATAAAACGACGTTGTCCAATTTGCTTGATGGGTAGTTAGATATTCAGTTAAAGATCCTTTACAACTAAGACATTACCGGATGCCCCATACTTGTGACACATCTACCCGTGGCTGATCAATTTGGGTAAATACAAACTCTGTCTTCAGTAGCCTAAGCGAATTTTGTCAAGTACAATATTAATATACTCGTTATATTATATATATCACATATTCCATGGGCAAAATTTCAAAATAACTCTTTTTTCGAAAATTACTGTTTTGTAATTTAGAATTAATTGTAAAAAAATCATAGTTTTTTTTTTTTGCGAATTAAGAAATGTCAAAGAATGAATAAGGAATTGTTTTTAGAACAAAATATATTGAATGAGCCATTCACTTATTACGAGAAAACCGGAACCTAGGCAAAACTCTGGACAACTTCGCAAGATTCTAAAACCTAAGACGGGAACGCAATTCAAAGACCGTAAGCTAAACAACTTTTTTTTTTTCTTGGCGGTGAGCGTGCCGTACCCTAGAATAGAACATCCGCTCGTAAGCCAGATGTTAGAAAAAGATCTTTTAAACGGCTACAGCAGAGTAACACATTCCATCGTATTTTTTTTCCATTCGTAAATTGATATTGATGAGTGTACTTTTACACACTGTAATAAATTTTAAATATAAAAAGCAACGCCTTACTTATGTCTTCTCAAACTTTATTTGTGAAAATCCGTTAATAAGTGAGGTGACCACATTGATGCATCAAATTTAACGACTAAATACTTTCTGTTTGATTACAGTATTAGTAAAAGTAAAGTTGGCGAAGTGACATAATCTCGGTATCAATAACCGAACAGAGCAGTCTGTCCCCTGACTGTGAGATTGTTTTACTAAGGTAGAGCGCCACAATTACCGTAAGCATCCTCAAATTTAATGCACAGATCAGATTAACCCACTCTGTAAAGTAAGTACTACTCATTGCGCTGCGTTAGCGGAGACCGGCATCGAACCAGGAACTGTGCTTCCTAGGCGTGTGCTCTACCAAATGAGCTAAAACCGGCCAATTTATCGCATTATTTTCTAAGACTAACAGCAATAAATTAAATGAATTAAAACTTTGTTCAATTCTAACGGTTTATTAAACAAAACAATGATTAACAATATAAACTTTCCTTCCTATGTACGAAAGGCAAGTTTGGGAGACTTATCGGTTTGATGGAAGGATATCTGGTATCTTCTAATTTAGTGGTTTCTGGAGATAATTTCTGGTCGACTTGCTCCCTGGAAATCGGTCTGGAATCTCTAAAACAAAGAGACTAATATTATAAAATTACGCTAGTCGAAATTCAACTCTCCTGTCCTTAAGTGTTTTATAAAGTTGTTCGGCAGAGTGAAAAGTATCAGCCAACAACGAGGGAGTCTTGCGCTAACAAGGAGATTGATTTTTGTGGATGGAAGCGCCACACAACCGTTAGCCACTCTTTTACTGCACAGATTCAGATTACCCAATTTGTGCTACTCATGCGCTAACGTTGGCGAAGACTGGCATCGACCAGTAACCTTGCGATTCCTAAACGGGTACTCTAGCAACGAGCTAAAAAGGATCTTATGGATACAGAGTTTAAGAACCGAAAAAACAGTGCGTGTGTGTATGTGTGTGTGTGGCTGCGTGTGGTTTGCGTTGTTTGTTTTGTTTTGCGGATATGAAACCCTTTTCGGGTCATTTAAATGCGAATAAAATTTTGATCAGTTTGCTTACAGTATCTGATGGTCGCTTAAGATGGTTACCCATCTAAGTATACGGACTCATCGTTGCTTCAACTTCGGTGATTAGCGGGACCGGTGTTTCAACTGTTTGACCGTAAGCGCGCACCGTTTTTGTTGGGGGGCGTTGGGTGTTGTTGGTTTGTGTGTGTCTCTGTGTGGTGTGTGTGGGAGAGAGAGAGAGAGAGAGAGTGTGTGTGTGTGTGAAAGAGAGAGAGAGAGATTGAGGAGCTGTGTGTGGTGTGTGAGAGAGAGAGAGAGAGAGAGAGAGAGAGAGAGAGAGAGAGAGAGAGAGAGATAAGAGAGAGAGAGAGGGTGCGGGGAGCAGAGAGCGATTTGATGATAGGAAACCGCTCATGCATTTTAATTGCTTCTTTGCGCCTGGGTAGATTTTAGGTGGGCATTCGATGAAGACACCTCCCGATTGTCTTGAGAACTTTGATGTCAGAACAGTGAAGGGGCTTTTGCGTATAAAAGAGGGTAGCAAAATGTGGAGTAGAGTGCAAAGGAAAAACAAGGGATATGATATAAAAGAGAAGGGATTAAAAAAAACGAGGAGAAAGATCAGATAAACAAACAACAAGGTTTGTGAGCGAGACAGTGTAGGAAGAAAACGAAGCATAATAAAAAAATGAATTAAGAGTCGCTTGAGACGAGGAGGAGGTTTGACGAAATAAGAACAGAAAGTCAGCTCGAATGACAGAGCAATTTCCCAAAAAGTAAACCTGTGACATTTATTCTGATTTGATGATAGGAGGGAAAGAAAATTCTAAGATTTATACGCTAAACAAGTCTGCAATATATGAATACACGTCGTCCTTTGAAATTAAAAACCCCGATAAAAAAACACAAATAAAAGGAATGGATTGTCAGATGAGTTAAGCGCATAATGTAGTTATTTAACTTACCGTACTTATTTGAGGTGATGCATATATCTAATTATATATTATATTACATATATTAAAGTGGAACATCTTTTTCTGATGTTCGCATTAACAAGAAAATTTGTCACCAAGCACCTCTAGTTGATTCTATGCCTACACTATTCGAATACTGCTCTGTCTGTCTGCTGTCTGTCTCTCTCTGTATATAGTATTCATTAGACCACTTTGCATTATAGATAGAATTATAAGGAAAGTGCGTTGAGAATGAGAGGCAGATTTGACGATAAAGAAAGTCAGCTTCGATGACATAGTATTTCCAAAAAGCCATTTAGTGACATCTTGAATTTGATGAGGTAGGATGAAATTTATAGATCATAAGCCTAACAAGTTTCAATAATGAAACACACGTTTGTTCCTTGAAAAAAAAACGATATATGAGGTAAGCGCATTATGTATCATTTTAACTACCTTTAATTATCTGGCGTGCTTACGCATAGGGGTTGGTCAAAGTTTAGGTACTGGACAGTATGCGAAAGAGAGATAACTAATGAAAATGTGATATTGTTGAAAATATCTTGTACTATTATTTAAGCATAATTTTATTATCTGATGTAGATATAATATAATAATTTAAATTATAATACAGATAACAAATCTTTATTATTAATGGAGTTGTTGTGTTTGCTGGTCTGTACCGAAACTGATGTTACTATAACAAGTCACAATTCCCTAGTTATTTACATCACTTCTCCGTGCTATTTTTTATTTTTTTATTTAAACCTCAATTTATTGAACATTGTTTTACATCATTAAAACTGTTGACCATATCTACATACTGTATTTTACCGCGTACCCCACTGTACAGTCAGGCACAAGTCCCTAATTAACGTGGACACCACAAGCCGAAGCTCATGGAGTGGCAGGTGAAGATAATTGGCCTCGATTCCCGTCGCATCCCCTCAAGGGGGGCGCCTCAGGCGCTGCGCGCATAAACCAGCCTGCCCTTAAATCAGGGGGCAGTGTTTGCCTGGGGGGGTGGCCCCCTGGGACATCGACCCGTTACATTATAAGCATATGGTCCAGAGGCCGAAGCCACTGTTGACCATATTACATACGCAGAAAATGCAATTGTATTTGTATTATACAACCAAAATAGCGGTTTACAGTTTGAAATCGGAAGGCTAATTCTTGCATATTGACTATTAAACATTTGATTTTAATAATATATGTTATTATATATTTTTTCTAATTGTTTGGTTTTATTGAATATGAGCAAAATCTGGGGGATAAATCTTAAAGAAATCATTAACAAGAAGAAATAACTATATTATTCTTTACTTTCCTTATTTTTAACTAAATAGTTAATTAGGAAAATTCTACCAATGAAAATAGGGGTAATGGAAATGGTGGAAGAGTTACTTTTCAAAGTTGTTCTATTTTTCATCATACCCTTGTTTTCAAATTCTTTTTTTATCTACATACTTATCATTTCATTAGCCTTTCTAATTCTATATGTATTTTATTATATTAAACTTAAATACTTGCACCCGGAGGGTGCATATATTTGCTAGTTAAAAATAATTCATTATAAATATTTCAATGTTTTTTTTAACTGCACTGTCATCATTCATTTTTTCTATTAACTTTAACTTTTAACTTAAACTATCAAGTTCATTTTTAGAATTTAATAAAGATAAACAGCTCTATTCAACTGTGGCATATGTAAATCTGTATAGATTACACGGAGTTATCAGAATGATAATTAATTTTAGAATTTTACTTCATTTATTTTGTTATTGTCTAAAAGAACTACAAATGTTAAATTACAAAATACTAATAATACCGGTACGGGCTTGGTTACCTCATTTTTAAAAGATAGACCCCCTCTATTTAGAGATTCCAAATACTTTTACAATATCACAATTTTTAAGGGACCCCCATTTCGGCATTATGTCGGTACCTTTAAATCCCACCCCCTTAGCTGTAGTCATTTTAACTACCGAAATTATTTTGGTGCTGGTGTTGGACATCTACACCAATAGTAGTAGGATTAGGAAACTTAATTTACTTCCTATAAATCCCCAAATGGATTGATGGATGTCCTTAGCCTTGCGACAGCAATCCATCTAGACAAGGAAAGTTTGTTATAACTCTCCACTGCATTAGCGGCTATACTCATTCCAAGCAAAGGCTAATGAATAAACCCTAAATCAAATCCAGAGCTGAAGTCCCTAATGTGGTGTTGATGCAAACTATCAGCAACTCCTGTGAACTATCGTTGCCAAATTGCATTGGTTTCTTAACCTTTCCTTTGGACCACACCGACAGTGTTGGAGATGGGGAACTGCTGCTTAGGCAACTGCACATCCTCCATATCAACTCACCAGTGACATTTTTGTGACACTACACTTTAGCAGAGGAAGGATGCCAACATGTATCTACGGTGTAAATCTATGTTACATGTACACGAACGCGTGTATAATTCTTTACTTGGACCATAACAGCAGTATAGTGAGGAAAACTTGCTGCTTGGACGACCCCATCTCCCATATCAACCCGCCCAGGCTACAGGATTCCACTCGGCTAGATATGTATTTGCAAATTTTCCATACTTTTATTCAACAGCAGTTTTTATTGAACACGACTTTGTAAATACATGACCTTCTTTTACTCATCAGATGATTAGCGTTCATAATCCGTATAGCGTATCATCATAACCTCTCAAAAAATGAAGTGTTCAGTGGTGTTCCGACCAATGGAAAACTTGCTGGATAAGTGTGCTTGAATACGTGTCGCATAGTTATACTAGGGTGGGCGTCTTTCTTTAGTGTTTTTTAAATGCTTCGATTTATTTCTTCCTACCTTTCTTCTTTCTAATTACTTTTTTTCTTCAATCATGCTTGTTCTTTCTTTCTTTCTTTTTTTTTTTTTTTTTCTTCACGCTTCGATTCTTTCTTTTATCTTTTTTCTTTTCATTTCTTTCATTTTTTTTTTCTTTCTTTTCTCTTCTTTCATTCTTTTTATTTCACGCTTCGAATTCTTTAAAATTTTTCCCTTTTCTTTCTTTCTTTCTTTCTTACATATTCGATTTTTTTCCTTTACCTTTCTTTCTTTTACCTTTCTCTCTTTCTTTCTTTTTCTTCTTTTCATTACTTTTCTTTTTCTTTCTTTCTTTCTTTTTCTTCTTTCTTTCAGGCTTCGACTTTTTTCTTTCTTTTTTTTTTTTTCTCCTTTTTTTTTCTTTCTTCTTCTTTCTTTTCTTTCTTTCGCTCTCTTTCCTTTCACACATCGATTCTTTTCCAGCATTTCTTTTCTTTTTACCTTTCTTTCTTTTTTTGCAGATTAATTACTATTGAATAGCGTATCAATCCAAACCAGAATTGTCCTATATACTTGCGACCTTGTTCATCCTACCAGTGGTGACAGATTGGATGAATAACTAGTCCGACTAGGGGATGGAGTCAAAATGTTTGCAATATTTTGGAAATGTTAGACAGAATTTCGGTTACTCCGGATGCTTCTTGCCGAGGTCGTGGACGTGAGTTATTCCCTTGGACGATTTACCTTTTCCTATTTCTCATACCACGGCCTGTATCTTGTCCTTAGTGACCTCAATTTGAAATCAGGGGTAATTATGAATACCACCACTGGATGTCTTATAAATTCTACCCTAGAAGAGATTTGTTTGATCTTGGTACATGTTATGTTTTCAATTTCACCCCGGATAGAACAACAGACAGACAGATAGAGGCACCACAAACTACAATATAAGGTATGTGAGTGTGTGTGTGGGGGGTGTTTATATTGTCATATTTTGAACATAGAAATTTACTTTTTATAATTTTATGATTTACTTTTTATAATGTGTTTATTGTCATATTTGAGCATATAATTTACTTTTTATAATGATTTTGAATACTGCTTTACGCTAAAAGAATGGCTTGTAGATAAGTACACGCAATACATTCCAATATCGTTATATATTTATACTGTTTGACACACACACATTTATTATATCTGTGTGTCCATATTACAACAATCTTTATACACACACACACACACACACAATAAGTGATAAGACAAACAGGAATATTTCTCTTTTATGTTGTTTATTTTTTTTCAAACTAGTTTAGACCTTAGGTCATCGTCAGGAGAAAAATTTCTTGTTAAAAAAATTGTTTTTTAGAAATTTAAAAAAATGTGAAAAGATTTTTTTCAAACTAATATATATTTATTTATTATTATTACATAGTAGCTATATCACAGACATTGAGCACTCTCATATTAATAATGCAAATATTTGGCCCACCACTAACTCACCAAGTGAGATAGGATAATCCTGCACTATATATATATATATATATATAATATATATATATAGTATGAACAAAAAGTAATAAGACAATCAGGAATCTTTCTTGTATGTTGTTAATTCTCAACTAGTTTCGACCTTAGGTCATCGTCAGGAGAAAATTTCTTATTTGAAGAAATTGTTTATAGATTTTTTGAAAGGGAGCATTAGAGAAGAACTATAAAAATTTAAGTGTTTTGAGGGTTTGACATGCTATAAAAATCCGGGTAGACGAGTGTGTTTAGTAGCATGTCCATTTGTTCCGTGAAGAACCTATATATATATATATATATATATATATATATATATATATACTTTTGGTGGGGTACCAAGTTTTTTGGTATTAGGATGATTTCTAAACTTGTCCTTTCCTCCAACACTTGAGTTGCTGAAAAGTTCAGGTAATGTTTGAGAGCTCAATGTTTTTTTATATTTTTTATAAACAGAGCAAAGATAATTTGCAAAGAAAAAGGCTTAAAGACGGTATGTAATGATTATGGTCGATTTCCACTCGTGGGTATCTGAGAGCCCCGAGTTTCGTCAGATAACTTTTTTTTATTTAAACTGGCAAACAATTAAATTCAGCTTATATTGATACATCTTTCCCTGCTTTTCAGGGATGGTATAGTATGGTGCCCACATATTTTACCGACAATTAGAAAATAGATAAACATTTGATTAAAATAACACGAGAATTAAATAGACAAACCTAGACGCCAAATCTAAGGAAAAAGAATTCTAAAAACTGAGCCGGCATGACATCAAAGCCTACTAAGCGATTTAATTCCCTATCTTACCCTTGCCCATATATATATATATATATATATATATATTATATATATATATATATATATTAATGTTGGGTTTCGCTCTCGGCTAGAGGTAGCAGTTAAAAAGCGAGCCGCACTGATGAGACATAAACGTCGGAAACACGTGCCTATGGATGACTGTATATATTATATATATATATATATATAATACAAACACACAACACACACACAACACACACACACACACACACACACATATATATATATTAATATATTATATATTATATATATATATATGATCAGAAATATCGAGAATAAAACTTGAATTTCTTGAATTCTTAAATCCAATATATATATATATTAGTCCTTGTCTCACTCTTTGTAGAAATCAGCTCACCCATCAGTTCCTCACATGATTGCCTCGCTGCGAATAGACTTATTTTTGTTTGCTTGGATGATGGATGAGCTAGCCCCCGCTGGTGACATCTTCTTAGACGAACAGTCTTCATTCGTTTAGACTTTTCAAACGATCCTTTGGACCATGTGCTTACTCACCTGTTTGACCCTTCCCTTTTTAACAACCCCCACCCTGCAATTCGCAGCTTGCTACCCACCCATTTTACGCTTTCCACTGTGTTCTCGCCCCACGGACAGGTATCGGGGCTGTTGAGACTGTGCTGAGCACATCTTGTTTTAATAATAATCATGATAAATCGACGTGAGGGAAAGTGGGGTGGGGGTGCTTTGTTCATACCCAATCCAATTGGATTCGAACGGTGTTGGCCATTTGAAAAGTCAGGGGTCGTCTATTCTTCTTAGTTTATTGTTGTTTATTATGTGGAGTGCAATTATGATCGTTTGTTATTGTGATTTTATTTCTTCGCCTTGCGGGGTAGCATCAGAAAGAAATGCCTTGTTGCTCGGGTAGAAAAGGGGTATATTTTCAGTAAGTCATTCTGGCGACCATCGTCTGTAATTATTGAGAAAAACGCCAAGGAGCTAAAAAAATGATAAAAAAGGGAGAGCTTTTTATTTGATTCGCAAATAGGGTATTTGTACAGTGATGTTCTTCACTTACATATTAAGGTTAAGGGTCTTGAGGACACTTATTAATTTACGTATATATATTAATATATATATTATATATATAATATATATATATATAACCGGCAATATACCAATTACTTAACTCTCCCCGAGATCAATATCACTTACAAAAAAATCCCAGCACGACTGGTAAGTCATTTATATTTTTTAAACATTAGTCTCACTTATGCATGCTATAAAAAAACTTCAGTTTTTTTTAATTTTTGTGTCTTTATTTGTACACACACACACACACACGCGCATATAAGTATATATATTATATAATATTATATATATCTAATATATATAATAGTATATATTATATATATAATACTAGCAAAATAAAAAAAAAACAACGTCCAGAGTGCGTGTAAAAAATTAATTTTTGAAAAGATATTGTATGAGGGGATGGGAGGTTAAAAATTCAGTGTCAGAGGTGTATCATTAGTAAGTAAAATCAAAAATTATTAAAGGAGTAGTTAAAAAAATGGATGTTGAATGAAAATTAGAAACATTTTTTTTAATTTTCATTTAAAATTGTTTAGATTTTAGGTAGGTAATTATTTATTTGTAAATATTTTAGATTAAACTTGCTTGTTGTGAAAAAAAAGGAAAAAGGGAGAGATTACAACTTTTCTTGAGCGTATATAATGTATGTTCTTTATGGATCGAAGACTTTGGGGTTAATGTGACGTAAGCCGTGACGTAGTTTCGGTTACAGACACATTTCAATCAAATCCTCATATTCATATATATATGGCGCTAATACACCCTTGGGAAAAGGTATTGAATCATTCTCCCTACAGCTATGGTAAATAGCAGGGTAGACTGGACTTTTTAACCATGGCTAGGTAGAATCAAACCTGTTAAACTCCGCTTAAGAAATTGACCTTGTGTCGCACCCTGCTCGTTGCAGAGGGTTGGCATATATTATACTATTATATTATATATTATATACTATATATTATATATATATATATAATTCAGTCAGTTCGCTATCGGCTGAAGTAGCTGTTAAGTCTGCCACACTTGATGAGGCGTAAACGTCGAAACACTGTGTCTTGGATGAGTGTATATGCTCCGGAGTTCCGGTAGAAACTCTGTAGAGCGACTTTTAACGAACTTTCACCGGTTTAGCGAAAGGTATTACCCACCTGTATATTTACAGACTCGACTGTCAGTAAAAGCGAACATTTTTAACTGATAATAATACATCATTAGATGTATGTTACGATCACCTAGAGAACTCGAGTCTGTAAATAACAGGTGGGTAATACCTTTCGCAAACCGCGTGAAAGTTCGTTAAGTCGCCTCTACAGAGTTCTACCGGACTCCGGGAGCATTATAACACTCATCCACAGACACAGTGTTTCGACGTTTACGCCTCATCAGTGTGGTAGACTTAACAGCTACTTCAAGCCGATAAGCGAAACCTGACTGAATTATATTATATATATATATATATATATATAATATTATATATATATATATATGCCAACCCTCTGCCACGAGCAGGGTGCGACACAAGGTCAATTTCTTAAGCGGAGTTTAACAGTGTTGGATTCTACCTAGCCATGGTTAAAAAGTCCAGTCTACCCTGCTATTTACCCATAGCTGTAGGAGAATTGGATTCATACCTTTCCCAAGGGTATTAGCGCCATATATATATGAATAATGAGGATTTGATTGAAATGTGTCTGTAACCGAAACTACGTTCACGCTTACGTCACATTACCCCCAAATCTTCGATCCATAAAGAACAATTACATTATATACGCTCAAGAAGAAAGTTGTAATCTCGTCCTTTTTTTCCTTTTTTTCAGCAACAAGAAGTTACTAAAATATTTACAAATAAATAATTACCTACCTAAAATTAAACAATTTTAAATGGAAAATTAAAAAATGTTTCTAATTTTTCATTCAACATCCATTTTTTAACTACTCCTTTAATAATTTTTGATTTTACTTACTAATGATACAAACCTCTGAACACTGAATTTTTAACTCCCATCCCCTCATACAATATCTTTCAAAAATTAATTTTTACACCACCTGGACGTTTGTTTTTTTATTTTGCTAGTATATAATATATATATATATATATATTATATATATATATATATATTATATATTATATAAATATACTTATATGCGCGTGTGTGTGTGTGTGTGTACAAATAAAGACACAAAAATAAAAAAAACTCAGTTTTTTTATAGCATGCATAACTGAGTGTAGGTGAGACTAATGTTTAAAAAATATAAATGACTTACCAGTCGTGCTGGATTGGTATTGTAAGTGATATTTGATCTCGGGAGAGTTATAGTAATTGGTATATTGCCGGTTATATATATATATATATATATATATATATATATATATATATATATATATATACGTAAATTAATAAGTTGTCCTCAGACCCTTAACCTTAATATGTAGTGAAGAACATCACTGTACAAATACCCTATTGCGAATCAGATAAAAGCTCTCCCTTTTTTATCATTTTTTTAGCTCCTTGGCGTTTCTTCTCATAATTACAGACGATGGTCGCCAGAATGACTTACTGAAATATACCCCTTTTCTACCCCGAGGCAACGGCATTTCTTTTCTGATGCTACCCCGCAAGGCGAAGAAATAAAATCACAATAACAAACGATCATAATTGCACCTCCAACATAAATAAAAACAACAATAACTAAAGAAGAAATAGACGACCCCTGACTGTTTCAATGGCCACCGTGTCGAATCCAATTGGATTGGGTATGAAACAAGAGCACCCACACCCACTTTCCCTCACGTCGATTTATCATGATTATTATTAAAAACAAGATGTGCTCAGCACAGTCTCACAGTCCCGATACCTGTCCGTGGGGCGAGAACACAGTGGAAGCGTGAAAATGGGTGGGTAGCAAGCTGCGAAATTGCAGGGTGGGGGTTGTTAAAAAGGGAAGGTCACAGGTGAGTAAGCACATGGTCAAAGGATCGTTTGAAAGTCTAAACGATGAAGACTGTTCGTCTAGAAGATGTCACCAGCGGGTGGCTAGCTCATCCATCATCCAAAGCAAACAAAATAAGTCTATTCGCCGAGCACATGTGAGGACTGAGGTGAGCTGATTTCTACAAAGAGTGACAAGGACTATATATATATATATTGGATTTAAGAATTCAAGAAAATTCAAGTTTTATTCTCGATATTCTGATCATATATATATATATATATATATATATATATATATTATATATGTGTGTGTGTGTGTGTGTGTGTGTTGTGTGGTGTGTGTGTGTGTTTGTATATATATATATATATATATATATATAGCAGTCATCCATAGGCACGTGTTTCGACGTTTACGTCTCATCAGTGCGGCTCGGCTTTTTAACTGCTACCTCTAGCCGAGAGCGAAACCCAACAATATATATATATAATATATATATATATATATATATATATATATATATATATATGGGCAAGGGTAAGATAGGGAATTAAATCGCTTAGTAGCGCTTTGATGTCATGCCGGCTCAGTTTTTAGAATTCTTTTTCCTTAAGATTTGGCGTCTAGGTTTGTCTATTTAATTCTCGTGTTTATTTTAATCAAATGTTCTTATCTATTTTTCCTAATGTGTCGGGTAAAATATGTGGGCACTCATACTATACCATCCCTGAAAGCAGGGAAAGATGTATCAATATAAGCTGAATTTAATTGTTTGCCAGTTTAAATAAAAAAAAGTTATCTGACGAAACTCGGGGGCTCTCAGATACCCACGAGTGGAAATCGACCATAATCATTACATACCCGGTCTTTAAGCCTTTTTTCTTTGCAAATTACTTTGCTCTGTTTATAAAAAATATAAAAAACATTGAGCTCTCAAACATTACCTGAACTTTGCAGCACTCAAGTGTTGGAGGAAAGGACAAGTTTAGAATCATCCTAATACCAAAAAACTTGGTACCCCACCAAAGTATATATATATATATATATATATATATATATATATATATAGGTTCTTCACGGAACAAATGGACATGCTACTACTAACACACTCGTCTACCCGGATTTTAATAGCATGTCAAACCCTCAAAAACACTTAAATTTTTATAGTTCTTCTCTAATGCTCCCTTTCAAAAAATCTATAAACAATTTCTTCAAATAAGAAATTTTCTCCTGACGATGACCTAAGGTCGAAACTAGTTGAGAATTAACAACATACAAGAAAGATTCCTGATTGTCTTATTACTTTTTGTTCATACTATATATATATATATATATATATATATATATATATGTGCAGGATTATCCCTATCTCACTTGGTGAGTTAGTGGTGGGCCAATATTTGCATTATTATTATGAGAGTGCTCAATGTCTGTGATATAGCTACTATGTAATAATAATAAATAAATATATATTAGTTTGAAAAAAAATCTTTTCACATTTTTTTAAATTTCTAAAAACAATTTTTTTAACAAGAAATTTTCTCCTGACGATGACCTAAGGTCTAAACTAGTTGAAAAAAATAAACAACATAAAAGAAATATTCCTGTTTGTCTTATCACTTATTGTGTGTGTGTGTGTGTATAAAGATTGTTGTATATGGACACACAGATATATAAATGTGTGTGTGTCAAAACAGTATAAATATATAACGATATTGGAATGTATTTGCGTGTACTTATCTACAAGCCATTCTTTATGCGTATAGCAGTATTCAAAATCATTATAAAAAGTAAATTTATATGCTCAAATATGACAATATAAACACATTATAAAAAGTAAATCATAAAATTATAAAAAGTAAATTTCTATGTTCAAATATGACAATATAAACACCCCCCACACACACACTCACATACCTTATATTGTATTTGTGGTGCCTCTATCTGTCTGTCTGTTTGTCTATCCGGGGTGAAATTGAAAACATAACATGTACCAAGATCAAACAAATCTCTTCTAGGGTAGAATTTTATAAGACATCCAGTGGTGGTATTCATAATTACCCCTGATTTCAATTGAGGTCACTAAGGACAAGATTACAGGCCGTGGTATGAGAAAATAGGAAAAAGGTAAATCGTCCAAGGTGAATAACTCACGTCCACGACCTCGGCAAAAGCATCCGGAGTAACCGAATTCTGTCTAACATTTCCAAAATATTGCAAACATTTTGACTCCATCCCCTAGTCGGACTAGTTATTCATCCAATCTGTTCACCACTGGTAGGATGACACAAGGTCGCAAGTATAGGACATTCTGGTTTGGATTGAATACGCTATTCAATAGTAATTAATCTGCAAAAAAAGAAAGAAAGGTAAAAAGAAAGAAATGCTGGAAGAAAGAAATCGATGTGTGAAAGAAAGAAAGAAAGAAAGAAAGAAAGAAAGAAAGAAAGAAAAAAGAAAAAAAAAGAAAAGAAGAAAGAAAGAAAGAAAGAAAAGAAAGAAAGAAAAAGAAAGAAAGAAAAGAAAGAAGAAAAAGAAAGAAAGAAAGAATTAAAGGAAAGAAATCGATATGTGAAAGAAAGAAAGAAAGAAAAAATTTTAAAATCGAAGCGTGAAATAAAGAATGAAAGAAAGAAAATGAAAGAAAAGAAAGAAAGAAAGAAATCGAAGCGTGAAAGAAAGAAAGAAAGAAATCAAAGCATGAAAGAAAGAAAAAAAGAAAGAAAGAAAGAAAGGTAGGAAGAAATAAATCGAAGCATTTAAAAAACACTAAGAAAGACGCCCACCCTAGTATAACTATGCGACACGTATTCAACACACTTATTCCAGCAAGTTTTCCATTGGTCGGAACACCACTGACACTTCATTTTTTGAGAGGTTATGATGATACGCTATACGGATTATGATACGCTATACATCTGATGAGTATGAAGGATCATGTATTTACACAAGTCGGTGTTTCAATAAAAACTGCTGTTGAATAAAAGTATGGAAAATTTGCAAATACATATCTAGCCGAGGTGGAATCCTGTAGCCTGGGCGGGTTGATATGGAGGATGGGCTGTCGTCCAAGCAGCAAGTTTTCCCTCACTATACTGCTGTTATGGTCCAAAGTAAAGAATATATACACGCGTTCGTGTACATGTACACATAGATTTACACCGTAGATACATTGTTGGCATCCTTCCGTCTGCTAAAGTGTAGTGTCACAAAAATGTCACCTGGGTGAGTTGATATGGAGGATGTGCAGTTGCCTAAGCAGCAGTTCCCCATCTCCACACTGTCGGTGTGGTCCAAAGGAAAGGTAAGAAACCAATGCAATTTGGCAACGATAGTGTCACAGGAGTTGCTAGATAGTTTAGCATCACACCACATTAGGGACTTCAGCTCTGGATTTGATTTAGGGGTTTATTCAATTAGCCTTTGCTTGGAATGAAGTATAGCCGCTATGCAGTGGAGATTTTATAACAAACTTTCCTTGTCTAGATGGATTGCTGTCCAAGGCTAAGGAGCACCATCAATCCCATTTGGGGATTTATAGGAGTAATAAGTTTCCTAATCCTACTACTATTGGTGTAGATGTCCACACACACAGCACCCAAATAATTTCGGTAGTTAAAATGACTACATCTAAGGGGGTGGGATTTAGGTACCGGACATATATGCCGAAATGGGGGTCCCCTTAAAAAATTGTGATATTGTAAAAAGTATTTGGAATCTCTAAATAGGATGGGGGTCTATCTTAAAATGAGGTAACCAAGCCCGTACCCGGTATTATTAGTATTTTTGTAATTTAACATTTGTAGTTCTTTTAGACAATAACAAAATAAATGAATAAAATTCTAATTAATTATCATTCTGATAACTCCGTTGTAATCTATAAGATTTACATATGCCAGTTGAATAAGCTGTTTATCTTTATTAAATTCTAAAATGACTTGATTAGTTAAGTTAAAAGTTAAAGTTAATAGAAAAAATGACATGATGACATGCAGTTAAAAAAAACATTGAAATTATTTATAATGAATTATTTTAACTAGCAAATATATGCACCCTCCGGGTGCAAGTATTTAAGTTTTAATATAATAAAATATCATATTAGATTAGAAAGGCTAATGAAACTGAATAAGTATGTAGATAAAAAGATTTGAAACAGAGGGGGTATGATTGAAAAATAGAACAACTTTGAAAGTAACTCTTCCACCATTTTCCATTACTCCCCTATTTCATTGGTAAATTTTCCTAATTTAACTATTTAGTTAAAATAGGAAGTAAAGAATAATATTAGTTATTTCTTCTTGTTAATAGATTTCTTTTAAGATTTATCCCCCAGATTTTTGCTCATATTCAAAATGATAAAACCAAACAATTAGAAAAAAATAATAATAAGCATATATTTATTAAAATCAAATGTTTAATATCAATATGCAAATTAGCCTTCCGATTCACACTGTAAACCGCTATTTTGTTGTATATACAAATACAATTGCATTTTCTGCGTATGTAGATATGGTCAACAGTGGCTTCGGCCTCTGGACCATTGCTATAATTAACGGCGTCGATTCCAGGGGGCCACCCCCCCAGGCAACACCTGCCCCCTTGATTTAAAGGGGCAGGGCTGGGTTTATTGCCCAGCGCCTGAGGCGCCCCCCTTGAGGGGGAATGCCGACGGGATCGATGCAATTTTTCACCTGCCACTCCATGAGCTTCGGCTTGTGGGTGGTCCCACGTTAATAGGGACTTTGTGCCTGACCTGTACAAGTGGGGTACGCGGTAAATACAGTATGTAGATATGGTCAACAGTTTTAATGATGTAAAACAATGTTATCAATAATTGAGGTTTAAATAAAAAATAAAATAGCACGGAGAATGTGATGTAAATAACTTAGGGAATTGTGACTTGTATAGTAACATAGTTTCGGTTACAGACAGACAAACACACAATCTCCATTATAATAAGATTTGTTATCTGTATTTATAATTAAATTATTTATATTATATCTACATCAAGATAATAAAAATTATGCTTAAATAATAGGTAACAGATATTTTTCACAATATCACAATTTTTCATTAAGTTATCCCTACTTTTCGGCATACATGTCCAGTACCTAAACTTTGACCACCCCATGCTAGCACCCAGATAATTACGGTAGTTAAAATGACTACATAATGCGCTTACCTCATATATCGTTTTTTTTTCAAGGACAAACGTGTGTTCATTATTGAAACTTGTTTAGCTTATGAATCTTATAAATTTCATCCCTACCCATCAAATCAAGATGTCACTAGGTTGGCTTTTTGGAAAATTGACTATGTCATCGAAGCTGACTTTCTTTATTCGTCAAATCTGCTTCTCATCTCAAGCGGCACTTTCTTATAATTCTATCTATATTATTTGCATAAGTGGTCATTTATGAATATATATAAAGAGAGAGACAGACAGACAGACAGACAGAGCAGTATTCAATAGTGTAGGCATAGAATCAACGGTGCTTGGTGACAAATTTTCTTGTTAATGCGAACATCAGAAAAAGATGTTCACTTTATATATATATATATATATATATATATATATATGCATCACCCAAATAAGTACGGTAGTTAAAATAACTACATTATGCGCTTACCTCATCTGAGCATCCATTCCTTTTATTTGTGTTTTTTATATCGTTTTTATTTCAAGGACGGACGTGTATTCATTATTGAGACTTGTTTAGCGTATAAATCTTATGAATTTCTTCCCTCCTATCCATCAAATCAGAATAAATGTCACAGGGTTTACTTTTTGGGGAAATTGGCTCTGTCATCGAAGCTGACTTTCTTTATTCGTCAAACCTCCTCCTCGTCTCAAGCGACTCTTTAATTCATTTCTTTTTTTATTATCATTCGTTTTCTCCTACACTTCTCGCTCACTAAACCTTGTGTTTTTTTTATCTGATCTTTCTCCATCGTTTTTTTAATCCCTTCTCTTTTATATCATATCCTTGTTTTTTCCTTTGCACTCTACTCCACATTTGCTACCCTCTTATTATACGCAAAAGCCCCTTCACTGTTACTGACATCAAAGTCTCAAGACAATCGGGAGGTGTCTTCATCGAATGCCCCACCTACAAATCTACCCAGGCGCAAGAAGCAATTAAAATCATGAGCGGTTTCTATTTCATCAAACGCCTCTCTGTCTCCCCCGCACCCTCTCTCTCTCTCTCTCTCTCTCTCTCTCTCTCTCTCTCTCTCTCTCTCTCTCTCTCTCTCTCTCTCTCTCTTCACACACACACACACTCACTCAATCTCTCTCTCTCTCTTTCACACACACACACACTCTCTCTCTCTCTCTCTCTCTCACACACACACACACACACAGAGACACACACACACACACACGCACACGTGCGCGGCTTACGGTCAAGAACAGTTGAAAGCACCGGTTCCCGCTAGATCACCGAAGTTAAGCAACGATGAGTCCGTTAAATACTTAGATGGGTAACCATTTAAGCGACATCAGATACTGTAAGCAAACTGATCAAAATTTGATTCGGCATTAAATGACCCGAAAAGGGTTCATATGCCGCAAAACAAAACAAAACAACCAACCACACGCACGCACACACACACACACATACACACACGCACTGTTTTCGTTCTTAAACTCTGTATCCATAAGATCCTTTTTAGCTCAGTTGCTAGAGTACCCGTTTAGGAATCGCAAGGTTACTGGATCGATGCCAGTCTTCGCCAACTTAGCGCATGAGTAGCACAAATTGGGTAATCTGATCTGTGCAGTAAAATGAGTGGCTAACGGTTGGTGTGGCGCTCCATCCCAACAAAAAATCAATCTCCTTGGTCTAGCGCAAGACTCCCTCGTTGTTGGGCTGATACTTTTCACTCTGCCAACAACTTTTATAAAACAACCTTAAGGACAGGAGAGTTGAATTTCGACTAGCGTAAATTTTATAATATTAGTCTCTTTGTTTTAGAGATTCCAGACCATTTCCAGGGAGCAGTCGACCAGAAATTATCTCCGAGAAACCACTAAATTAGAAGATACCAGATATCCCTTCCATCAAACCGATAAGTCTCCCAAACTTGCCTCCGTACATAGGAAGGACGTTTATATTGTTAATCATTGTTTTGTTCTTAAATAAACCGTTAGAATTGAACAAAGTTTTAATTCATTTATTTATTGCTGTTAGTCTTAGAATAAATGCGATAAATTGGCCGGTTTAGCTCATTTGGTAGAGCACACGCCTAGGAAGCACAAGGTTCCTGGTTCGATGCCGGTCTCCGCTAACGCAGCGCATGAGTAGTACTTACTTACAGATGGGTAATCTGATCTGTGCATTAAATTGAGGAGCTTACGGTAAGTGTGGCGCTCTACCTTAGTAAAAAGCAATCTCACAGGTCAGGGGACAGACTGCCTTGCTGTTCGGTTGATACCGAGATTATGTCACTTCGCCAACTTTACTTTTACTAATACTGTAATCAAACAGAACAGTATTTAGTCGTTAAATTGAATGCATCATGTGGTCACCTCACTTATTAAACGGATTTTCACAAATAAAGTTTGAGAAGACATAAGTAAGGCGTTGCTTTTATATTTAAAATTATTACAGTGTGTAAAAGTACACTCATCAATATCAATTTACGATGGAAAAAAAATACGATGGAATTGTTACTCTGCTGTAGCCGTTTAAAAGATCTTTTTCTAACATCTGGCTTACCGAGCCGGATGTTCTATTCTAGGGTACGGCACGCTCACCGCCAAGAAAAAAAAAGGTTGTTTAGCTTACGGTCTTTGAAATTGCGTTCCCGTCTTAGGTTTTAGAATCTTGCAAAGTTGTCCAGAGTTTTGCTAGGTTCCGGTTTTCTCGTAATAAGTGAATGGCTCATTCAATATATTTTGTTCTAAAAAACAATTCCTTATTCATTCTTGACATTTCTTAATTCGCCAAAAAAAAAACTATGATTTTTTTACAATTAATTCTAAATTACAAAACAGTAATTTTCGAAAAAGAGTTATTTTGAAATTTTGCCCATGGAATATGTGATATATATAAATATAACGAGTATATTAATATTGTACTTGACAAAATTCGCTTAGGGCTACTGAAGACAGAGTTTGTATTTACCCAAATTGATCACCACGGGTAGGATGTGTCACAAGTATGGGGCATCCGGTAATGGTCTTAGTTGTAAAGGATCTTTAACTGAATATCTAACTACCCATCAAGCCAAATTGGGACAACGTCGTTTTATGTGATTGAATCCCAAGTTGGATCTAAAAATTGCATAAAATTCTATTAGCATTCCCCTTTCGGGCAGCCTAAGGCACCAGGTATTAAACCCAGCAGCCTTTTTAGGTTAGGGGACAGGTGCTGCCGGAGGAGATGACCCCCCTGGAAACAAGCGAGAAACTTTTGCGGCTTTTTGGTCCAGGCGCAGATACTAAATGTTGATCTTTGCCCAGGCCGGGCACTTACTGTCAAAAAATCTTAAACTGAAGGCGGCCCACCGGCGAACTATATTCCAATGGAAGCGTTCAATTGTAGGATGGGTGGGTTAAACTGCAGCGAGTCTTTCTGTACTTACTTATGAAGAATTATGAGGAGTTCCACAAATCTTTTGATTTTTGTTTAATTAATTAATTATCTAACTTAATAAGCAATAATCAATAATTAGAATTTGTGTATTTCTTAATTATACACATATTAAAGTATATGCAAGATTTCAAATCTGAATGACATATGTTTTCGGGGTTATAACTCGACATACCATAAAGATTCTTTATATAAGTTGGGTTCAAAGTTATAACATCAATTATAATTGTTGGTTGAACAAAATAACACCGACCAAGAGTGTTAAACATAACATGGACTTTAATATAAGCACGTGGAGAAACATTTATAACATAGTATACAGATACGTGACAAAGATACATAATGTACACGTGAATGACACATAAAAGGAATAAGGATACAAAGTAGATATATCTAGAAATAGAAGTAATGAAGGGTTGTGGAGAGTCCATAAGAAAGTCACTTACTAATGCCTGTGTGGGGGTGAAAAAACCCACACAAGGAGGGTGTAGACAAACCCATACTTGTCAAGTCCCAGAGAAGAAAGAGAATTCGAATCTGGCGCTTGCCTGATTAAATAGCAAAACACCTGGTGGTCGATACCCGAAACACAAGGGAAGATAACTCTTCCAACTGGGGCGGATAACCCCACATATAGATAGATAATGATATTTCCAATTCATCTTACGATTTCCATCAAAAATACATTTTCATAATAATGCAGTGGTGATGATATTTTGACAACAAGCAACATCATACAAAAAAAATTCAGTCACACTCCCTACTGCCCACACACTCTTTTTCTGCTGAATTTAGCAACACACTGATACATATAAATCCCTGCTCTAACTCATCAGACTTACCTTCGCCCCACCATGCAAAAGTTCCAGTTGTCTACTTTTTAATTTTTTTTAGAAATTGTTTTAATTGATAAAATATAAAATGAATACTCCCATTCACTGGAAGGCAAAAGCGTATTTATTTGATTAAATAGAATATTGTATCAAAAAGCAGTAGCTAAAAATAATTAGAGTCCATTAATAGTCTTGAAAAATATATTTAAAAATATTGAATATAATGTTTGAATTAAAAATTGTCGTCGTTTTTTTTTTTTTTTAGGGGACATAATATTCTATTCACGCGTGTAACAACTACTGCTGATTCTAATTTCATTTTCCCCACCTTTTTTTTTTTTTTCCAATAATATTAAGAGTTAAATACTAAGGCATCGACTAAATGCTTATAATAGTAATTTATTTTTGTATCAGTCTAAAAATTATTACATGTATGATTCTCCATAGAAAATTATGTCGCTCTAATTTTTTGCGCCGAAATGCTATAACTATGTCAACAAAGATTAAAAGTGTGTCGTAAATTTATTTAAAATGAAAAAAAAACGTGTTATATGTAACAGAAATCTGTTTTGTTTTTTGTTTTTTGTTGAGTTTTTTTTTTTTGTTTTTTTTCTTCTTATTTTTTAACACATAAATTTGAAATTGTTCTTATTAAAAGTAAAAGAAAACAGTAAAAAGATAATTTTCCACTTTTTATTAACGTTTTAAAATATGTATTTTTAACAATTACGGATCTCCGTATTTTGGACATACCTACTTATACGCAATTCAACTCCCCAACGTAAAAATTCTTTTTCGGAGATGTTTTTTCAATTTTTTCGATTTCTCAAAAACTTTCTCCACTCTGATTGATGATTGATGAAGAGATGGGCATGAAACCCAGTTGCAGCTAAAATATTCATGTTATTAAATATATATTTGAACAAACTAATATTCCTCTATTTATTCATCATCATTATTATCATTATTATTATTATCATTATTATTATCATATAATTGTACTGTCACAAATATTGAGCACTCCCATTATAAGTAAAGTAGGCGGAGTGGCCTATTGTCGGTCAGCGAGGGAGTCTATCCTTTTTTTGACAGAGTTATACCAGGGAGATTGTACCGAGGTGGAGCGCCAGAACTACCGTCAACTCCCCACTTTACCACACAAATCAGATTTACCAATTTGTGTTACTCACGCGGTGAGTTAGCGGGGACCGGTATCGAACCAGGAAACTTGCGATACCTAAGCGGCTGCTCTACCGGCTTAGGGCCCACCACTAACTCACCAAGTGTTATAGTGATAACCATACACTGTTGTAATATATATATATATATATATATATATATATATAATATATATGAATTTAGTTGTGTATCAATTATGTTCTTGTGAACGGTTTCTGTGATATCAGGAAGCACAGGAAATATATATATATTTTTTAAACAGGACAAAAAACAGAGTTCTAAAATATAACCTATTTCTATGAATGTTCGAGATGAGGCTTGATTATTAGTATTATCTGCGTTATTCGGACTATTGTCCTCATCTTCATTGTTATCTGTACAATGTTTCGGCCGATGTGCCATCCGGCCTTCTACAGGTATTTCTTGTCGGACTCGGGAACCTTCTTTTCGAACTCGGGAACCTTCTTGTCGTAATCGGGAGCCATCACGGAACTTTGAACCCAACCCTTTATTCAGTCCACGTGGGTATCCTGTTCTCATTCCGCTAACCATAGCTGGGGTAGAGGCGTTAAGCTGTGTTAATTATTATTCTATGTTACCGCCGCCCTTGAACAGGATTGAACCTGCAGTCTAGAGATAACTGTCACTTAGAACTGTTATAACCAAACTCATTTATCTGCAAGACGTATTCATCGGTCGAAACATTGTACAGATAACAATGAAGATGAGAACAATAGTCCGAATAACGCAGATAATACTAAAATATAACCGTTGTTTTATCCTTGGTTCGCTTTATTTTTCCAATACTTCAAGTGACCTTCACCCTTTGTCAAAGTATTTTTGACAACTTGATAACAACTTTGAGAACTTTGATAACTTAATAGGAAAATATATATATATATATATATATATATATATATATATATATATATATATATATATATATATGGGACCGGTTTAGCTTAGTCGGTAGAGCTCCCGCCTAAATCGCAAGATTCCTGGTATGATACCGACAAAAGGCCACTTTGTTCGGCTGATACCGACAATAGGTCACTACCAACTTTACTTACTATATATATATATATATATATATATATATATATAATGAGAGACAGACAGACAGACAGAGAAAAATATAGAGGGCTGACAGAAGAAACAGAGTGAAGTAATAAAGGTGTTAAGAGGGGGGGAATGACAAAAACAAGCGCGTGCTTCCAGTAAGACGTATTCATCGAATCTGTCTAAAGTTTCGTTTTAAGTGCTTCCTTCTGCTTCAAGTTACCAAATTTGCAAAGACTCTTAAGTGGTTCTTTATCGCCACGACGTGATTATTTGGTGTGGGCTTTTTTTTTCTTTTGTTGGGGGGAGGGTAATTTTTTATTGTTTAGTTTGTTTGGGGTTTTTTTTGGCTTTTTTTTTTTTTGTTTTTTTGTTTTTTTTTTTTTTTGCATTTTGTTTAAACAGTTACTGCTTCAGTCATTACCTGCTTGCTTCTTATCTTACGCTTGACATTTTCGAATTGACATCTTCGTAGACCGCACACAACTCCCACACCACCCTCCCTCCCTCCCTCTCTTTTCTTTTGTTTACCCCACCACCACTACAACACACGCATTGTATTACTCTCTTACACATTAATACATTATTCATTCCTGTGTATTTTGACTATGAAGTCCCCCATCTTTCTCTCTCTCTCTCTCTCTCTCTCTCTCTCTCTCTCTCTCTCTCTCTATCTATCTATATATATATATATATATATATATATACATATATATATATATATATATCCTCCGCACGAGTAGGATGTGAACCGAGGTCAATTTCTCTCTCTCTCTCTCTCTCTCTCTCTCTCTCTCTCTCTCTCTCTCTCTCTCTCTCTCTCTCTCTCTCTCTCTCTTTATGCATCCCTCCGCACGAGTAGGATGTGGCACGAGGTCAATTTCTTAAGCGGAGTTTAACAGGTTTGAATTCAGAGTTTTCCTTCTCCTAGACTGGTAGAGCCCAATCAGTCCTACTATTTACCCATAGCTGGAGAGAGAGTAATTTGATTCATACCATTCGTAAGGGTATTAGCTAGTTTCGTACAAGGACTATATATATTATATATATATATATATATATATATATATGTGTGTGTGTGTGTGTGTGTGTGTGTGTGTGTGTGGATAATATCAAGTGTTTCCTTGATAGGATTCAACCAAAATTGAGAACTCAAACGTAAATGTATAGATTTGCGTATATATTTTTACATATGCGGAGTATTATAAATAGATACTCAGTGAGATTGGGTACGAGGTATTCAAAACAATACATCGAAATAAATTTATACCCAAAGCAAGGTATATATCCATATATATATATATATATATATATATATATATATATATATATTGTTGGCATCCTCTACTAAAGACGATGGCGTAGTGTCCACTTTTTTATCTGCAACTGCGTGAGTGGCTGAACAGACCAATTTTTGAATGGCAATCTCTGGTGCAGTGATTGCAAACAAACGGTGATGCTTGCTGGAGATGCTGTTGTCTCTCCTTCCTTTTGTTCTCTCTTCTGTGGCGGCTTCCTTCCTCTCTTTTTCACTCCTTCTCGTTCCTTGTTTGACGAGGATGTGCCAGGTCGCACGGTCTTCTGCATAAGCCTCTCATGTGTTGGTATTAATGTGGCATGTCTTCATATCCCTCTTGCGGACATCTTTAAATCGAAGGCGTGGACTCCCTACCGGTCGAGTGCCCTCTACTAATTCACCATACAGTAGGTCTTTGGGGTTGCGGCCTTTGTTCATCCTCCTGACGTGACCAAGCCAACACAGGCGTCTCTCTAAGATGATGGCGGGCATGCTGTTCATGTTTGCTCGTTCCAGCACGTCTGTGTTGGACACTTAGTCCTGCCAGCGTATGCGTAGAATGCAACGTAGGCATCTGACGTGGAAATTGTCCAGTTTCCTCACGTGGCAGGAGTATGTGATCCAGGCTTCGCTACTGTAGAGGAGAGTACTGAGAACGCACGCTTTGTGCCATACCATGATTAAAGAGCATAGTCTGTCCTATTATTTACCTATAGCTGAATGGAAAATAGTTAGATCCTTTGTCGAGGATATTAGAGCTTTGAGATATGCTACCAGGCTCATCCAGGATTTGTCACTGTGTCTATTTCCTACAACGATAACCATTACACAGCGGGGACCTCCAGTTCTGTGTGTGGGGTACTGTAACATATTGGGGTAGGGGATATGAGTGTAACACTGACGTGTAAATTAGCACGAAAAAGTTTTTAGCAAGAATTATGTGTTAGATGAGAATGGAAAAGTTTAAGAGTGAATCATCATAGCCATATGGCATTTTTTCTATTGGACGATCCGTGAGACGTGATGAAGTGGGAGATAGGAGGAGTGAGAGGTGAGATTGTGGGCTGGTTTGGGAATTATGAGTTGATAGAGCCAGATGTGCTCTCGGCTGTTGTGACTTAAGGGAAATTAAAATCTCACGAGAAAAAGAAGTGGCCTTGTGTTATTACTAAAAACTCTAAATGGCACAAGGCAAGATGTTTCTCAACACCTCAAGTTGGTTTCCAGACTCAAAACATTCAGGAATTGCCAGTCAACTAGACAGCAGTCAGCAACCGAGATCCGAGCCTCTCCAATGTAGTACTGGTCCAGAGATAATTATACAACTAATTATTTCTATAGCAACACCTCATCACTCCATTCAGAGTGCCATAACGTAACAAACGTTGACACGACATCTCTCCATTCTCAAAAGAGGGTGTAACGTTACAGTACATCTGCATTGCTATTACTCTTAGGCTCATTCTGATCCATTATTATGAAGAAAGAATGCTGTTTCCTAACCTATAGGTATACAATAAATATAGAGGGTAGTGGATAACATTAAAATCAATCAGTCAATTAATTATTACCTTCTCTTTTTCTCTCCACTCTTTCTCAGTCCTTCTCTCTCTCTCTCTCTCTCTCTCTCTCTCTCTCTCTCTCTCTCTCTCTCTCTCTCTCTCTCTGACACTTTCTTTCTTTCTCTGTCTACTTTCTCTTGGTAAATCTTTTTTTTAATTTTATTACCGAATTTAGTGTCATTTAATTATTATTTCTCTTTGTGTATGTTTGTCAAGCTAGGTCATGGTTCGAGTATTATTTCTCTCTCTATCTCCTTAACGCTCTATTCATCTAATTGACTCTTTCTTTCTTTCCCTACCTGTCGCTATCTCTCCTCATAACCGTCTCTTTCTCTCCCTAATTCCCTTTATTGTCGTATTTATTGTCATGTAATTATTTTATATCTGTCTATCAAGCTAAGTCTTGATCCGACTATTCTCTCTCTCTCTCTCTCTCTCTCTCTCTCTCTCTCTCTCTCTCTCTCTCTCTCTCTCTACGTCTTCTTCTCCTCCTTCTTTCTCTCTTTATCTCTCGATTCCTCTTACCAATTCTTTATTTCGTTCCCTACCTGTCACTATCTCTCCCTATAACCGTCTCTCTTTCTCTCTCTCTCTCTCTCTCTCTCTCTCTCTCTCTCTCTCACACACACACACACACACACACACACACACACACGCACTCTCTCTCTCTCTCTCTCTCTCTCTCTCTCTCTCTCTCTCTCTCTCTCTCTCTCTCTCTCTCTCTCTCTCTCTCTATTACCGAATTTAGCGTCATTTAATTATTCTATATGTGTCTATCGAGTTAGGTCTTGGTCCGACTATTCTCACTCTCTTTTTGGTCTCTGTCTCTATATATATATATATATTATATATACCCTTAAAGCCCTTTACATTTTATTGCCGAATTTACAGTTATTTAATTATTCTGTATCTGTTTATCAAGCTGGTTTTTAAGCCGAATATTCTCTCTCTCTCTCTCTCTCTCTCTCTCTCTCTCTCTCTCTCTCTCTCTCTCTCTCTCTCTTCTCACAACACACACACACACACACACACACACACACACACTTTTCATCCACCCTTTCTTTCATACCTCTCTTTAGAAATAGTCGCACCTGTCTTGGTTCACCGTCACCTTGTCTCAACAAATCTTAACTTTGGACAAACCCATCCACCACCACCCAAATTCCCTCCATTGACAGCATCTTCTGTACCCGACCGCCTGCTTGCCCATGGCGCTGCAGCCGCTACGTGCACCTGTCGTCAGTCGCTGGCAGAGAAGGGTCACATGATTTCGGCTCTGATGCAAACAATCACTAATGTCTTGTCGAGATGAAATAAAAACGTTATATGTACGTATTCAAACCTCCATTTCATATCCCCGATTACAACACCACGGTTTGATAGAATCACAGGACTGGGTGTTAAGGTTATTGTGCTAATAACGTTAACTAGCAGGACCTGTGGTATGATAATTTAATTATTACAACGTTTGATATGTTTACTTAATAGCTATTTCTAAAGAGTTCAATTTGTAAAAAGTATGATACTTTTGGTTTAACATTCTGTCACTTTTTTTTCTTTCTTTCCTTCTGTTCATCTTTTCATTATGTTCGATTGAAACAGATCAGCGTTATCGCTTCCGAGCGCTCACCCGCTATCTTTCTCCTACTCTTTCTATCTTTCTTATTATATTTTCCTGTGTGGCATGTCCCTTTTCTTCTCTTTCTTTATAATAAAAACAGAATGGTCAATTATTTAGCTGAGTGGATGACATTTGTAAAAATAAGAATTCGGTGGATAAGCAACCCCAGATAATCAGGGTTTATATTTTTGCATTTTGGGTGATCTGGACGGTCTCATTTTTAACCAGGGGTTTTGCAATATGATAACGGTCGTATTCTTAAAGAACACGAGTATTAATATATACACAGGAAAACAGGCGAGATTGAAATTAGGGAAAGAAAGAGACGGGTAGAGAAATAGAGATTTAGAGATATAGAGAAAGGACAAGGAAAGAATAAGTGTGTGTGTGTGTGGTGTGTGAGAGAGAGAGAGAGAGAGAGGGGGGAAAGCGGAGAGAGAGAGAGAGAGGGGTGGGAACAGATACTCGGACCAAGACCTAACTTCATAGACTGTTTTTTAATTAATTTCAGCACTTGTTTCAAATTATTACAATAAATACACACTCTCTCTCTCTCTCTCTCTATATATATATATATATATATATATATATATATATATATGGCCCTAGTTCAAATCCTGGGAAAAAAGGTATAAATCCAACTATTCTCTCACGAGCTATAGGTAAATATTAGGGAAGACGGGGCTCTTTAACCTTGTAATGGCAACCAGTCTAAGAAAAGGAAAACTCTGAATTAAAACTTGTTAAACTCCTCTTAAAATTGATCTGGTGTCGCATATATATTCATTTTTAATGGATTCGTTGACCTAAGTTCAAATCCTAAACAAGGCTGTTTGCATTTCACTGAGCATTAGGAAAGGTATGAATCCAACTATTTCCCCTCCAGCTATAGGTAAATGGTAGGACAGGCTGAGGACTTCACTCTTAGTTTGGCGACCAGTCTTGGAGAATGAAAACTCTGATTTCAAACTTGTTAAAATCCGCTTAAGAAATTCACCTTGTGTCACATCCTACTCGTGTTGAGTGTTGGTATATATATATATATATATATATATATATATATATATATATATATATATATATATAGCGTTGCACAAGGGCAGCGTGTTGGAGTTTGATCGGCTCCAACGGGGTCTGGCTGGCTGAGGGGGGTATTATGTTGAAAGACCCGAAACCCCCCTATGAAGCCATCCAATAACATAACTGACGACGCCATCCTGCGCTAAGTCTAGCGTATTTCAAACATATATAAAGGGTGTTCGTGAAAAATTTTACAGTTTCATAAGGAAAAAGAAAAAGTGCTTGGTAACTACAAAATTTAATGGATTGTAAAGAAATTCAACAGGCACGGAAATTACACTACTGTCAACAAGTTTCACTCAAAATAACCGCCATTAGCGTCGATCGCAGCCTCAATCCTGCTTCGGAACCTGGTGCAAGCTGATGTTACAGTTTCCCTGGGAAGGGTCTCAAGAACTACCTTAATTCTGTCGATTAACTGGGCTTTTGTAGTAGTGGTACGGTGATTGGTGTCTTTCTCAACAGCGCCCATACATAATAATCCGTGGGGTTAAAATCTGGGGAGTTCGGAGGCCAAACATTGGGATTGGTGTTATCGTAAAAATTCGCCGACAACCATTTTTGACTTTTCCCAGAGGAGTGGCAGGGGCCGAATCCTGCTGCCATACATATGGCCTATCATCGCCTACCCTTGTTATCCAGGGCTCGACTACAGTGTTTAGCAACTCCACGTAGGCATCTGAGGGTCCTCCAACACTTTTTTCGGCAGATTTTCGAGGAAGTATGCTGTACGAACACAATCAGATCGTCTGTTATGTTGCTTTCTTCTAACCACAGACTCGTAGTCTCTATTGCAATTCTTCAGTTCATGGCTGATTGTTTTTACAGTGTTCAGGGAGCATTGGGCAGCAACCATAATCACCTTGTTTTGATGGCCGACGCAGATCATCATGATACAAGTTATTCTCTTCCATGATTCAGGTGAGTTCCAGTCATCCATTCTATCTGTCATCAAGTATATGAATGAAGAAGGTTCGAAGCTTTTAAATTATGGGTAGTGTGCGTCAATACCTCCAGCCTACAGAGAAAAATAACCAAATATGAATATGTCAAATTTATTCCGAACACCCTGTATATATTCATTTTGTAAACTTCTACATATTAGTTCTTTCACCATTTCGTAAATTATCGTTACATTTTATCCAAAAACCAATTGTTATATGTAAGTATTTCCACAAACCATTCGCCACTGGTAGGATTTGACACAAGGTCACAGGTATGGGACATCTAGTGGACATCTAACTCGCTTTTCAGTAGTAATGGATCTGCGAGACTAGCTTGTTAACTGTTAAACTACGGTGGGACATCCTAGGTATTTACCCAACCCGATCGCCACGAGTAAGAGGGACACAAGGTCACAAATATAGGGCATCCAGCGAGGATCGAACTCTCTATTCAGTAGTAATGTGTCTGCTAACCATTGCACCACGATGTGATACCCACTAATTCTTATACATATCTTATTTTATCATGATGGAGATTATGTGTCTGTCTGTAACCAAAACTTCGTGTTTAACAAATAATAACTTGGTATTATTGATTACTAATATAATTGTGTTATTCTCAAACGTATTAAAAGCAATCCTATGTTGAATTGTATGATGAAATCAGTTAGAAGTAAATGCAATCTTTTTTGTGTTTTTATCTAATTTCATTAATCTTTCTAAATAGATGTAATATTTAACTATATTAAAACTTAAATACTTGTGTTCATAAGGCACATTTTTTTTATTGTTTAAATTCTAAATTGTGTCACAACTTCATAACAAGGATGAGACAGCTGCTTGAATATATGGACAAATCAGTAATAGGTTTCTAAGAATACGGTCGCTACTATTGGCTATTTTGAAAACATGAAACATGTTGACGCAGTGTCCGTCGAGATACGTAAAATTCATTTTTTGTTGCTTAAAGAGAAATAGAAACAAATAAACCAGAGAGAGAGAGAGAGAGAGAGAGAGAGAGAGAGAGAGATTTAATTTGGCATCATGCACCTCACATATCTGAGACCTTTTAGTTAGTGTCTTGTAACTGATCCCTATGTATGTTCTCTCCAACACGTAGCTGGTTCGTCATAGTCAAAGCCTTACTACAAGCTTGCTTTATTTATTCAATTATTTATTTATTCATTTATATTGTGTTTACTCATTATTAGTTTGGCTTCATTAAGGAAATGCAATATACACTACTTTCTTTCCACACATGTTCTGCCATACCTGATTTAGATGTTTTACCTTAATGGGAATGACACTAAACTGTATTTATTTGTAAGGCTCTAGATATTTGTACCTCTTCATTGCCATTAATAAGACAATACTTAATAGGTGGAGTAGTGGAGGATAGTGGAGTCAGAGCTCTCGAAGTAGTTTTACTGACGAGAAGATATCTCTTCTCCTAGACCGGTTAAAGAGACTAATCTGCTCAACTATTTACCCATAGCTGGAGGGAGAATAGTTGGATTCATGACTTTCCAAAGAGTATTATCCAGGATATTCCTTTTGAGGTGCAATTCATACCCGTCTGCAGAGAATAAAATTAGCGGATTCTAAGCCCTGTTGATAGGACGTGCACCTAACTTATAAAGTCAGTAAGCAGTATGGCTTTGATGGTGGCTTAGCGACAGGAGACAGTTCGTAACAATATGAAGGAAACTCTATTTCTTTATGTTTATTGAAGAAAACTAGCAGGACCTGTGGATATACCACAGTATGATAATTTAATTATTACAACATTTGATATGTTTACTTAAGGGGTATTACAAAATACTTCAATATGTAAAAAGTATAATAATCTTGATTTAACTCTCTTTCTAAACCTTTTTCTTTCTTTCCTTCTTTTCATTATGTTCAATTGAAACAGATTTACATTATCGACCCTCGCTCTATCTTTCTCCTACTCTCTTTCTTTCTTTTTTATAATATTTTTCTGTGTAGCATATCTATTTTCTTCCTTTTCTTTCTTCATTATAAAAAGGGGATGGTCTATTATTTAGCCGAGGTAACGAAACTTATAAGAAATACTCAGGATTTACATTTTTGTATTTCATCTTGATGATTTGGACAGTCTCATTGGGTGTTGCAAAATGATAACAGTTAAATGATAACAATTAAGGAACATGAGTATTGGTATATAGATAAGTGATAAAAATAAGAATTGACCAATCAGTATCTTCTCTATCTGTTTTTAAATTTATGATATTTACTTTGTAAGACTAATGTATCCCTGAATACACTGACTACACCTCTGCAGAGGGGTAATAACCCCCCATGGGGCCACTTGTTGGTCGTGGGTGGTGACTTGTGATGCTCAAGGTTGGAATTCTGGTGATTGAGCAGTCCATGACGTACAATACTCCACTTTAAATCCTACTTTGGCTAGACGGGCATTCGGAGAGGCTCTTTCCGATCAATCGGCTGGCCATGTTAAGCAACTAGCACCTATATGATTGTCCCGACCCTATTGCCTTTATGGCAACCCCAGACCCTTTTTATCATATATCTGCTAGAAGGTGGTGGCTGAGGGTCATGTTCTGTGAATGACGTTAAACTCTATCTGATGGTGAGCTTCTAGTTCCGGAGGTCTCTGGAATGTGGAACACCTCATCATCACTATTGCTCCCAGGTCCACTATGACCCAGAGTGGTAGTACCTTTTAGGGTCCCATCTATGGATTAAATAGAAAATTTGTTTACAATAAGAATTGAGTACAAAAAATTTTCTTCCAAACTATCGCTACAAATCTTTCAAAACTTTGTCGGTATTAAATGACCCACTGAGGTTGATATGCCGTAAAACAAAACAAAACAAAACTAATGCCGTTTTGAATGAACATTTACAAAATGTTTTTCTTTCTTTGTATAAGCCTGCCTAATCAAATTGCTGATTCAGTAAAATTATTGTTACTTTTTACTTTTTTTTTTTCTCTTAAATCTTTTAATGGCGTGTGTTTTTCGAGAAGCAAGAAGCATTAATGTCTTTGCCCATGAAAATTTGAGTAAAACATTTTGACTTCGACAAAAAACAAAAACAAAAACAACAACTAACACAGCTTCATAACAAGCGCTGTAGGATCCATTATAGCTCATAAATTATTGCTTAGACAAAGACGAGCCCCGGGGTCTTCGGCAGTTTCTATAAGGTGCGTCTTTTGTCAAAGAAAGCGACTTTCGAATGGCTCGGGCACACGCTGCGCAATCATAAAGTTTTTTTTACCGAAATTAGTTCCGTTTAAATCCTTTTAAACTGTTTCTATTTTCTAATTTTGTTTACCTGCCAAATAATTTCCCTTGATTCATGGGCGATTTTCTTACAAAAAAAATCACTGGGGCGTCGTCTCTCGTTCCCACACCGGACACATACACATTCTTCACAGACACACAGATCCACACTCACACAATATCATTACACAGACATACTCTTCGCCTCTTTCACATTCTCTCTCTGTCTGTCTGTCTGTCTGTCTGTCTGTCTATCAATGTATCTATCTCATACGCATTCACAGACATATGGACACTATAGACGGACATACACTTAGCCCCCTCTCTCTCTCTCTCTCTCTCTCTCTCTCTCTCTCTCTCTCTCTCTCTCTCTCTCTCTCCTACTCCCTTCTCTCTCAATCTCTTTCTTTCTTTCTCCCTCCCCCTCTCTCTTTTATACATATTTTCAGATACATTTGAACACTCGCATGGCCTCATACACGGACATACACTTAGCTACCCCCCCTCTCTCTCTCTCTCTCTCTCTCTCTCTCTCTCTCTCTCTCTCTCTCTCTCTCTCTCTCTCTCTCTCTTCCTTCTCTCTCAATCTCTCTCTTTCTTTGTTTCTTTCTTTCTCCTTCCCCCTCTCTCTCTTGCATACATATTTTCAGATACATTTGAACACTCGCAGGGCCTCATACACGGACATACACTTACCTCCCCCCTCTCTCTCTCTCTCTCATAGACATTTTGAAATTCATATGAACACTCACAGGCCTCATACACGGGCCTCATACACGGAATTACACTTAACTACACCCTCTCTCTCTCTCTCTCTCTCTCTCTCTCTCTCTCTCTCTCTCTCTCTCTCTCTCTCTCTCTCTCTCTCTCTCTCTCATTAATTCATCAGTTTACTGGGAATTCAACTCTCTAACAATACACCCTCATCAAATAAATTTAACTAGTATCGGAGTTGTTTTTCTTGTTTTTTTTTTTTGCTTTGTTTTTTTTTCTTTTTTCTTTTTTTTTTTATATTGTTGTTTTGGTTTTTTTTTTGGAAGGGGTGTTGTTTGTCTTTGATCTATGAAATAAATGGGAGGAGTTTATTTGTCTGTCCTTAAGAAACTGACTAATGGTTCCATGTAGCGCTACCAAATTTGGTATGAATATTTACTAGACCCAAGGGAGAAGGTTTTCACGTATAAAACTGTTTTGGGCGAGAAAGCAGAGATCTGATCATAGGGGGTCTCTCTGAAAAGCTCTATATTAATACTTTTGCTCCTAAATCTTCTGTCCGTTATCATCCTGCAACACCCTCTGGTTAAAAAATGACACCGTCCAAATTGTTCAAGATGTAATGCAAAAATGTAAATCCAGATTATCTGGTGTCGTTTAATCATAGATTTCTTATTTGTCCCATTTTATTTCACTTAAATGCTCAACGTAAAATTAAAAGGAATGAAAAAAAAAGAGTAACATGTTTGTTTTATTTGCAATATTGAAATTGCTGACTAATCGGCCTTAATCTTTTTTTTTTTTTTTTTTTCAGACAATAGACCGAGCGGGACTCGCATCTAAAAGAGTTTGAGAGTCATCAATTACAGATTGTTGCGGTTTGCCGCTGCGTGATTTGTTCAGCACAAGTCAAATTCTTCTTTCTTGAATTTCTCAAACCACTAACAACATCAACGGTTTTCAACGATTTTACGGCATGTCAAACCCTTGTTGGGTTATTTTATGCCGAAAATGTTTTCTTTTATATATGCGTATTAGCTATTCAACATATTTTACTCAACCTTTAAAACTCATTTTTTATTCAACCCATAGATGGAACCCTAACAGGTACTAATACTCCAGGTCAAAGTGGACCTGGGAGTAATGGTGATGAAGGTGTACTCCACATTCCTCACAGCTCCAGAACTGGAACTTCACTGTCAGATATTTTAACGTCATAACCAGGGCATTAAGACACTCAGTCATCGCCTTCTAGCACATATTTGATAAAATGAATTGGGGATTGCCATAAGGACAAAAGAGTTGGGACCATCATATAGGTGCTAGGGCTTGACATGACGATCCAATTGATGGGGGGGGGAGCCTCTCCGACGCCCGTCTAGCCTAAGTAAAGGCCCAAGTGAAATATATATATCAGTATGCACGCGCACACACATACACACGAGTAAAAATAAAGCGCACTTGTTGCATCAGCTACATATTCATCCTGATTAAACAACAGACAAACAAGTTTAATCTAAACTTGAAATAGTTTTACTTTGGCGCCTATAAATCTGCCACATTCTGTTGACTAAAAACTCGAAAAGAAAAAATATATAAACATAAAAAAGTTACTTATTTTGAAAACAAAAGAAATATTAAATTTAACTCAGAACACCTTTTGATTTAAAAAAAAACCTTTGTGTCATTGAATCTTAAAAAAAAAAGAAGCAGAGGGAGTAAGTATATTTTTGTTAATATTTATTTCTAAGCAGAGGGGATAAGCATGATTAATTAAACTGTTGTTAAATTTAATCTCATAATGAAAAACGGACATGCGCAAACTTAAATTGGATACAGTTGAATACACAAACACCTTCAAATTTAACGTAAAATAACATTATGTAACTATTTCTTGTCTATAAATAATTTTCTCGTCAAACTCTATACGTTAATAACTTTGAATATATATAAGAATAAGACAAACTATATATAAATCAATAATATTGGGCATGTATTTATTAAAACCTGTTTTAACAATGTGGACCGTTTAAAGATGCGTACTTAATTTCTGAGAATATATAATACAGGGTTGTTCTTTATTTTATGTATTAATGGTTTTGACTATAAATCAAATACTCATTGATAAACTTACACAATTCCTGAGGGTATCGTGACGTAAGCAATGGCGTAGTTTCGGTTACAGACAGACACACACATCGAATCTCCATTTTAATAAGATCTGAAATGCAAACAACCTTGTCCATGATCTGAACTCGGTTCACCGTGTCCATTTCCCACGATGATAATCATTACACCACAAACGCCTCCGCTTTCGGGATATGCCAAAATCTAGTCATAGGTTAGAATTATGAAGTATTCATATAACATATCTTATGAAGAAATTTATCTTACATTTCAGAGTAAAGCAATTTAAACAAGAATCGTAAATAAACTTAAGTAAATATAAATTTGTACATAATTTATAATAAAGATATTTGTACATCTATTGATAATATAGATTCGCTCTCTATTTGTCTGTAACAAAAACTACGTCACTGCTTACATCACATTACCCGAAATGGTCATAACATAGAATAAATACACTCAAAATTTGAGCATGCAACATTAGACAGTCCTCATTGTTTTTTTGTTTTTTTTAATAAGTTTTAATCGATACATCCCCGGTACCATATATTTATATATAGTTTGTTTTATTTTAATAGATATTCAAAGTTAATAGAACTTAGTTTCGATTTCAAATTGTTTTTTTTTTTTTTTTTTTTTACTCCTTTAATAAATTTGATGATTTCATAATTCATGGTTCAGACTCTCCGACATTGAATTTTTAACTTCAACCTCCTCGGGCAATATCTTTCAAAAATTTATTTTTACAACGCCCGGAGGGTGTATTTTTATTTTGCTAGTAATTCGTAATAAACATAAGTAAACAGAAATCTGTACATAGTTCATAATAAACATAAGTAAACGTAAATTTGAAAATAATTCATAATAAACATAAGTAAACATAAATTTGCATATAATTCAAATGTATGTAATTTGAATATAAGATTTGCTAAATTAATAAAGAATATGAATCAAATAATGAATAAATAGATTGAAAAAAAATCATAACTCCCCTTTATTTACTTTAAAAACGATAAATACATCGCTTTCTTAGAGTGATGAAAAAAGTCGTCCGTTCAACTCAGTGTTCATCATATATACATTCACATATAAACACATACACACATATCTGTATGCATAAACACATATACACATGTAAATATAAACATACTTACACGTATATATAGACACATACACAAAAAAAACTAAGGCGTTGATCTCTACACAAGACCTATTTAAAACCGATCATTCACGATCAAATGTTAAAATATTTTTCGTATATATATATATATATATATATATATATATATATATATATATATAAGAGAGAGAGAGAGGAGAGAGAGAGAGAGAAGAGAGAGATGGGTTACCAGGTAAGTTGGAATTAGAATGATTCTAAATTTTGTTTGTGGAATGCTATGTTATGAAAGGAATAGAATTTATGAGGTTATATGAAATACCCGAAGAGGATTTTTTTTAAAATAAAGTAAAACATTAACTAAAAATGACCAATCAGAAGAAATAAAAAATTAAAAAATTAGAAATTACAACAGATGAGACAGTAAAGTGCCAATCCCACTTTGTAATAATTTATTGAGGGCATCAAACCACCCAGAAAGTCACCATCAACTCAAGCGTAAACGCGACGCTCTTCTATATAAGGAATGGAGCACTCTGTGACGGCCTTTACATACAAAGCAATGTGTGTATTAAAAAAAAGTTAAAATCACCTTCCCATTCTGTAAGTGAAGACAGCCTAATGGTTAAGGTGCCGGACTGACACCCAACCGATCGGATTTCAATTCCAGCTGTAGGTAGCTTACAAAATGTCTAGCCACACTGAAGAGACTTGATAAGTCGAAACACGTGTCTATAGATTACCATATATATATATATATATATATCTTATTACATTAGGTACATTTTCATCCCGATAAAAACAAACAAATACATTCAATCTAAACTTAAAATGAGCTTTGTCCTTTGGTGCCTATAAGTCTATCACATTCTGTTTCTAAAAAAAACCCAAAAAGAAAAAAAAGTATATAAACATAAAAAAAAGTGATTTATTTTGAAAAGAAAGAAAAAATGATAAGTTCGATGGAGCCTGCACGACCCCCTTAATCAGGGTGGTGGTGGGTACCGATCCACCCGCAACAAGAAAAATAGCCACCCAAGAACCTAATCAGAATGAGACAAGGAACTTCCATCACTCGCCAACAAGTCTGTTTTCTTATCAGTGCTTTCCTTTTATACCAAACATTATTCCATTTCTTTGCTCAATGGCTACTCTAGAAATTGTTGTAATCCTTGAAATTAAATGGGAGGCAACTGCTTCAATTGATAAAGCAGTGTAAACAAAATAAGAGCAATTGACATAGAAGCAGTGAAAGGGGAAAAGAAAACTGTTTATCGGGAAGGGATCCATGTTTTTTAATGGCGTCCTGTGTTGACCCAAACGTCATTTCTAGTGATTTGTGTGTTTAGACAAGTCGTTTTGGGTGTTTTTGTTATTATTATTTGTTCTTTTTGTCATTGGTGAATTCACGGCTTATCAGTGCAGCCGGAAACAGAACCTGGATTGTTGCACCTTTAGCAATAATTAACTCGAATGAAACAAGAGAACGTCGAAAAAAACGGAGGGCTTACAACTTTATCAAATCGTTTTCCTCGCTTATGAAGGCGCGTAACAAAAATAATTTTCAATAACCACGTGTTTGAAAAGCTGTCCATTACTCTGGCCACAGGGGTACGGTTTATCTATTCATATCTTTTTCTATTTTATTTATCTTTATTTATTTATTTATAATTATTTTAAATCCTCAGTGCCGAGTTGGTAGAACTCGTTATCACAGATTCTGAAAGCAGATTTTGTGATACCTTAAATCAGAACAAATAGAACAAAAAGAATACAGAATAGCGTGCAAAAGATAATATCATTAGAATCGCATTTTATGTATAAATAGCATTAGATTACAGAAACTCCCGAAGTAGCCTAATTTTGAGCCTAACCTTAACCTTTGCCCTAGCACTAACCCTAACACTAATGCTAACCCTAACATTAACCCTAACCCCAAAACTAACCCTAACCCTTTCCCTAACCCTAATCCTAACGTCTAAAAGTTATCAGGTATTTCCGTGAAATGTTATGCTTTTTATAAGTAATCTAATGATAATATCTCTTGCACACTATTCTGCATAAGTACCCAATTTCCAATATCCGTGTGTTTGAAAAGCTGTCCTTACTATGATCACAGGGGTACTTTTTTTTATCTATTTTTACCAGCAGAACCTGTGGATATACTACAATATGATAATTTAATTATTACAACGTTTCAATTATTACAACTTAAGAGCTATTGCCAAATACTTCAATATGTAAAAAGTACAATAATATTGGTTGAATTCTCTCTCGCTCTTTTTTTTTCTTTTTTTTATCATGTTCGATTGAAACAGGTAAGCGTTATCGCTTCCGCGCACTCACCCCTCCTCTTTATCTTTTCCCCTACTCCCTTTCTTTCTTTCTTTCTGATGATGATGATGATATCTTTCTCTGTAGTATGTCCTTTTTCTTCCCTTTCTTTCTTTATAATAAAAATGGAATGGTCTATTATTTAGTTGGGTTGACGACACTCATAAGAAATAAGAATTCAACGGATAAGCAACACCAGATAATCCGATTTTTTGCATTTCATCTTGGACGATTTGGACGGTCTGATTTAACCAGAGGGTGTTGCAAGATGATAGCCGTCGTATTTTTTAGGAACGCGCGTATTATTATACAGATTTATCTTTTATTTATCCTTTTTTTTTTAATCCTCAGTATGGAGTTGGTAGAACCCGTTATCACATATTCAGAAAGCAGATTTCATGAGATCTTAAACCAGAACAAACAGAACTTCATAAATCCTTACTGATGAGGCACTCGTCGTGTAACGATTATCCACGTAGGAAATGGACACAGCAATTCGAGCTCAAGTCCTGGATGAAACTGTTTGTGTTTCTCATAGCGCTAATAACCCTTAGAAAAAGTAGGTTTTTACCCAACCTGTTCTCTATGGGTAGGATGCGACACAAGATCACAAGTATGGAGCACCCAGCGAGGCGTAAACTCGCTATTCAGAAGTAATGGATCCGCGAGACTATCTTGTTAACCATTACAGCACGATGAGATGCCCAAACCCTTGGGAAAAGTATGCATCTAACTATTCTCACCCAAGCTATGGGAAATAATTTCTTTCCTTGGTTGGTTACATTTTACGACAAAGATGTTTTATTCTATTCGTTCTTTGCGAGGGTGGGTGATTGGTACTTGTGCAGTTATTTATGGGTATTACTAACCCTTTCGCCATGCGTAGAATGACATAAGATCGCAAGTATGGACAGTCATGCGTAGGAGGACACAATATCGCAAGTATGGGCCATCCAGTGAGTATCGAACTCGCTATTCAGTAGTAATGGACCTGTGAGACTAGCTTGCTAATGGATGGTGTAGAATACACAAACTGCAGAGTGGCAAGATCCCTCCAATGGGGCCGCCTGTTGGCCATGGGTGGCGACCCGTGATGCTTAAAAACGAAAACGTGGATGAGCACTCCATGACATACAACACACCAATTTGGCCCTTACTTAGGCGAGACGGGAGGTCGGAAAGGCTCCCTCCGATCAATCAGCTGGTCATGCGCTTGTGGAAAACCCACGGCCCTTTTTATCATATATGTGATAGAAGGCGGTGGCTGAGAGTCTTAATGTCCTAAGTATGACATTAAACTCTATCTGATGTTCTAATTCTGGAGCTCAGAGGGAGTAGGAAGTACACCCTTCAATTACTCATAGGTCCACTCTGGCCCAATGTGGTACTACTTGTTAGGGTCCATCAATGGATTAAAGAGAAAAATGAGTTTAGGTCGAATAAAATGAGTTTAAAAAATTGAGTCAAAGTTTGAAAAAAAATGTTCAATACCCATCTTCGGCATAAAATAACCCAACAAGGGATGACATGCTGTAAACTCCACCCAACAAACCGATATTTCTAAAAAATATCCTCTTAAATATTCTTGCCGTTCTTTTTAACTATAAAAGTAAAAAAGTAAAGTCGACGGGGCGGGCCTAAAGTCTGTATCAGCCAGTCAGCGAGGAGTCTATCCCTTTTTCAATAGCACTAGACCAAGGAGATTGTTTTAGCATCTGAGGTGGAGCGCCACACCTACACCAGCTCCTTACTTTACCGCACAGATCCCTGTGCTAACTCATACGCTGAGTTGGCGAGGGACCGGTATCGGATTAGGAACCTTGTGGTTTCTAGCCGAACGCTCAATTCAATCTTTTACTCTATTGCTGTTTTTTATCTGATTAGGTCATTTGTTCCAAAAATATATATACTCTGATAGAAACAAAATCCAATAGCCTTAGTTTTTTTCAAATCTGCTTTGACAATAAATTCATTTAAGAGTAGAAAATAAATGAATGTCTACCATAGTCAGGAATTCCACTTATTATTTTGAAAGTTTTAATTATACCCCTCATTATACTTTTTAGTAAAGTAGTTAATAATTTCTTTAATTTGTCCCTATAACTGTAATCTTTTACTGTTTTTTATTTGTTTTGTCACTCTCTTCGTATGCCCTCCAATCTCAATATTACAACCAACCAACAGCCAATTTCCCATAAAATTCGCTATCTACGAGTGTGTTTCAAAAAGTAATGCCATTTTGTTTAGAACAGGTAATTACCAAACAGGAGCATGTATTATACATCAAAATGAAGCTGGTTCTCTCTGGGAAAATAAGTATTTTATCCCCTGCTGAATTTCTGAGTTTGTCACCTTACAAAAATAGGAATGGTCTATAATTTTCAGGGTAGGTCCTTCTTGAAAGTGAGAGTTAGAAATATACAAAATTCTAGAAAATCTCATTATATCTAGTTTTGAACATTTATTAGTGTTTTTACTGAAAGAAATAAGTACTTCCCCCCATAACAAAGCATAACTCAATACTTGCAGAAGAAAACCTTGTTGGCAATCTGATTTCACTTCCTCGTCAATGGAACAGTCAACAGAATTTTACGGGCAGAGTACATGCTCTCATTCGAAGGTGGAACATTGCTATTGAGGGAAACGGGATGTGACCCACAAGAGACCAGCTTCATTTTGATGTATGATACATGTTCCTGTATTGGTAATTATACCTGTCCAAAACAAAATGGCATTACTTTTTGAACAATCTCTCATAGATCAAAACACTAGCTAAAAATTTGAAAGAGAGTGATAAATACGCCAGAAAGTTTTTAGATGCCGCCTCTTTGCAGAAGAGTTTTTGGCCAATCTTCAAACCAACAATCAAAATCGACGTTGCTGCTCAGTGTAAAGCATGTTTCATCAGCGTTCGTCAATTCTTCTTCTTCTTCTTCTGATGATGATGATGATGATGATGATGATGATGATGTGATGATTATGCCACCGCCGCTACTGCCGCGGCGGCGCTGCTGCTGCTGCTTCTGCGCTCTGGTGATAATAATGGTGGTGGTATATGCTGTCAATCAATACGACTCTTTAACGGGCAGTCGAGCAGTGGCCTTATGTCAATATCTGCATGTGGGAAGTTTTCTTCGCTTCACCGGTAGTGTAGAGGTTGGGGGGGGGACATTAGCTAAGCAAAGAAATTGCCATTGTGAATGTAACCGAGAGAGAAATCCGGAAAGCAGCGGGTCCAGTGGATTGACGGCTGTGACGGCCCTTAAAGAGGTTTTCCAAATTAACACTTTACTCACATGGTAGCATATCCGGTTACACTCACTGGTCGAGTGAGTGCGCAGAAGAAACGACTTGGATGATGCCCGGTGTCTTTGAGGAAAACGACACCTTTTTTTTCTCAAAATAAATAAATAAATCTAAAATTCTTTATCTTTCTCTTCTTCTTCTTCTCTTCTTCTTTCTCTTCTTTCTCTCTTCTTCTTCTTCTTCTTCTTTATTATCTCATAGCCTTCTTCTTATTCTTTTCCCATTTCCTCCCTTTCTCCCCATTCACTTCCTTTCCATTTTCCTCCCTCCTTTTTCTTTACTTCTCTCCTTTTTATCATCTTCTTCTTCTTACTTCTCTTCTTTAACTTCTTCTTCTTACTTTTCTCCACATTATCCTCCTTCTTCTACTATCTTATCTTCTTCTTCTATTCCCTTTATCCCTCTTCTCTATCTTCATTTCTTTATCCGCATTTAATCTACATCCTTCTCTTCTCTTCTTCTTTTCTTCTTCTTCTTCTCTTTTCTTCTTACTTCTTCTTGGTTCATTTTACATTTTTCATATATAATATCTATAATTACATTTTACTAATATACAATCTTTTATCCTTCCATTCTTCTTACTTCTTCTTTTACACTTCTCTTTTACCATTCTCCTTCTTAGTGAGCTGTTCATGAGTTTTAACATGCTGCTGCTGTTTACTGCTGCCCAGTGCTGCTGTCTAGTTGATGATATGATGTTGTTTGTGTGAAGAAAACGACAACCTTTTTATTATATATTAAAAATCTTGAGTCAATATCGGTCTCCGTCAAAAGATGAAGCTGTAATCGCGACAAGACCTTCAATCAAACTGGAGAAATTAGATTAATTTTTGAAGTTGATAACAGGATGATGGTGGTGGAAAGGCGTGAATGCAATTTCAAAGGGATCACGAGGAGGACGTATGCCTGTGAAGTATTGCAACCAGTCGTCCATCTTTGATGACTTGGCTTTGACTTTATTGTTATCATTTCTTTGTCTCTCTGCAACCAAGGATCGAACCCATCCCATGCAGACAGTTGAAGAATTTTCCCGTGAAGAAAACTAATGCGCATATAAATTTGCGGCCGACCAAATGTTGTCCATGTCAGATTGGAACAGGTTCTAAATTTTTCTTTCTAATTAACCATCTGGTAAGATGTTGGTTTGGTTGTTGGTGTGGGTTGGATTTTTACTGCATGTCAAACCCTCTGGCTTATTTTATGCCGAGAAACAGTTGGGTATTTCCTATAACTCTACATAAAAAAGGGGAACCACTCTGAATGAATTTTATTCTGTTATTAATCTACCCATTATCTCCCATTAAAACTTAATCCTAAACCTTAAAAACCGTAACCCAACCCACCTAACCTAACTCCTAGCCCTAACCCAATCTTCTATTTCCCTAGTAGATCAATATAAATAAGTTAATTTATTCAGTCAATCAGAGTGTTACCCTGTTTTAGGTTGAAGTGATAGGAATAACCATCAGTTTGTTTGAATGTTGTTTGTTTTGTTTAACGACATATCAACCTCGGTGGGGTCATTTGGATGCTGACAAGTTTTGAAAGATTTGTAGGCGTAGTTTGGGCTAATTTTTTGTGAACAAATTTTTCTATTTAACCTATAGATTGGCACCCTAACATGTCTACTACTTCAGCTCAGCAGTGACCTGGGAGCAATGGTGATATAGAGGTACTACCCCAGACCCTCCAGAATTGGAACTCACAATCAGTTAACGTCATAATCACAGAATATAAGGACCCCACATCACAGCCTTCTACACCCATACAATAAAAAGGGATGGGGCTTGGCAATTAAGGCATAAGGTCGGATCATATGAGTGCTCAAGGCTGACAGTGACCCAGCCGGTGGGACCTCTTACGACCAACGTGGGTTGGTCTAAAAGTGTGTCTGCTGATGGACTGCTCATTAATCAATACTCTTATCAAGAGCTACCCAAATTCCGTCGTTAAAAGCAATCAGGGGTTCCCCTACGGAGATGCCAGCATGGAGACCGCTTCGCATGTTTTTCTATTCAATCCAATCTATAAAAACCATAGATGGGACGCTAACTGGTAATACTCTCCGGGTCAGAGTAGATCCTGGAGAGTTTGGCGATTATGGGTACTCTACAACCTAGATGACAGTTTAGCGTCATATACAGGACAACCTGATTATCTGGCGGACTTCTATGACACGGACAAACTTCTCTACAACCCGAAAATTCAGATCAATAGCAAAGTGAAGCTAAGGGTTGAAGAGTTGGGACGCCGGTGGGCCTGTTGTAAGGGGAAAGGTCGTCCCGCGGAAGAGAACCGAGAAGAAATCATAGAAATTACTGCAATATTTATCTTGTACTAGAATATTAATACTTTTTTCCACTCACGTAAATCGACCGATTTTTCTACGCGGCTTGGCAACACCCTCTGGTTAAAAATGAGAAGGAAAGATAGAGAGAGGTGGTGAATGCACGAAGCGATGCACCTAAATTACTGCCAAGCGTCAGTTTTTTGACTAATTATCACACATCTACGACTAATTATAATGGATTTTTCTCAACATAACTCACTCCTAAAAGTAGGAGAATAATATTGTATAATAGACGACTTTTGTATGCAATTAAAACCTAAACACTGTAAAAAGCTTTAGGAGACAACATTGATTTCGCTCAGGCGAATAACTTTAGTATTATATATATAATATATATATATAATAATATTATAGTATATATATCATAAGAATGATATCATCCGATTATGAGAACGCACTGTCCTTTTTTTTTCTATTTTGGAAAGCCGAAGCATTAGGATAACACCGTTACACGTTAGCCAGAACCACGATATCAGCCATTAATTTTGGAGGCAAAACAAAATCTTTGACTTTATATTGCCAGGTCACTTGGAGAGAGATCGGTATGAGATATCAAGGATATCGCCTGTCCACCGACAATAGGCCACCAGAGCAGCGGGACAAGTACGTACCCCGGAATGATATCGATGTTCCCAGAGCTCTAGACGATATAACGTTCTCACTTTAGTCCACTGCTGAGCGCCCTGACGAGACAGAAAGATGGCGCACGTGTGTCGCCGCGGGAAAAAGAAATGAAACGTACAGTAGATCAAACTGGGGTGTCGTCCTTCTTCTCACGAATGTCTGTAAAGGGGAGTGGTGGGGAAATATCACCATATGAAAAAAGCCGATTCATACAGATGGCTTTGGGGTTATGTTTGTTTGGTTTGTGTTGGGGTTTTTTTGTGTTTTTATATCCATTGAATATCACAGGAAATAGGTATAGCGTTAATATAGTGTCCTGTTCAAATCATTATCAAGCAAGACTGTGAATATACACAGTATGATAATTATTATTACAAGGCGTTTGAATATATTTACGTAAGAGATATGCAAAAATATACATATGGTAAACAACAATAATAAATATAATAAAATAATAATAAATCTTGATTTAACCACTCATCTTTTTTTTAAAAATTTCATTTTTCATTATGTCATTGAACTGATTTACGTAATCGCTTCCCGCGCACTCTGACCCCTTTCTCTAATCTTGCCCTACTCTTTTCTCTCTACTGTTTAGTACTTATTCCGCCGTAGGTGTAAGTGCCACATTATTTCTTCGCTTTCTTTATCAGATCAAGACAAGAAATGTCCATTATTTAGCATGACGGGACCTATAAGAAATAGGATTCGAGAGCACGGATATAAGCAACACCGAATAAAGCAGGAATTTAACATTAATTTGAGCTTTCAACTTGAGAACGATTTGAACAGTCTCTTTTTTTTAACCAGATGGGTGTTCGATAAAGTTTGTCGGCGTACAATTAAGGACGATATATTAATATATATATTCTACGATGTATTCATAAGTGAGTTTTGTTTTGAAATAGAATAACATCTTCAATTGTTATCTTTTTTTTTGAAAAAAAAGGTAAAAAGAAATAGATAAAAACGAGCTATAGTAGATATGAAATGGATCTTCTTTTTTTTTTTCATTTTGTTTGTTATCTAAAGGTGGTCGAGACTAACGTACCGTTTTGAATACAACGTAATTCGGCAGAATCACCAACGAAGTAGACGTGAACCTTATAGCTAAGTACGGTTGGTTTCGGTTTTGGCTTTGTAAAATAACCATTTTAACTCATTCATCAAAGCTAAGTTAAAAGGCGTGCGTGCATAATTTGCATCAAGAATTTTTGCCGCTGAAGTCCAAGAGTATCTGTAAGCAGTAAAGTAAGTTGATGGAGTGGCCTAATGTCGGTATCAGCCGGACAGCGAGGAAAGCCTATTCCCTTTTAGGCTAATGCTAGACTAAGAAGATTGTTTTTGCTGGTGTGGTGGCGCCACTATTAACCGACTGAATTGAAGCAAATATTGTCCAATCTGTGCTACTTCAATCGTGCTGAGGTCGGAGCCGACGCTAGTAATCGAACAGGAACCTTACTGTTACTTAGGCGACGTGCTCTAGTACCGCTGAGCTAAAACCGGCCCTTCGAGGCAAAACCAGTGGACCTATCTCAAACATCAATGCGTGGGAAAAGGCATGGATTGCAACGACAGGTTATCGACCATTCTTTCCTTGCTGTGGCACGTGTTCAGTACTCACATGGTAATGGTTGTACTCCTGGCACTAAAACAAAACTTACATTATCATCTCTCGTGCGGACCAACTTAACAAAGAGCGAACGCCGATTGAACGGATGGCCTTGTTTGGGTCAAAGTTATGATAAGGTTAATTATGTTGAAACAAACAACTCCGACCAAGAGTGTTAAATATAGCAATGGACTTTAATACAAAGCATTTAAGAACATAAAATACCATAACACGGACAAATCTTAGTCTATACGTACATAGAAAAGGATAAGATACAAAGTTATGGAGAAGCCCATAAGCTTAAAGTCACTTACTCACAATGACCGTGGTAGGGTTTTCGCACCCCCACACAAGTAGGGTGTAGACAACTGTCCTACACCTATTAGTTTGTGACAAGGATCCCGGAGAAGAAAGAGGGTTCAATCTGCGAGAGCTTGCTGTGCTTAATAGTGGCCAAGAACGCTGGTGAGTAAAAAACAGAAAACACCGAAGGGAAACACTCTTCCAGCCAATTAAGGGCAAGATATCTCAACAGCCTAAGAGGGGACCCTGGCGTATGGTGAACCGAGGAAATGAGAGACCTCAGATCACTGCCTTCTCTGATAAAAAGGGATAGGGCTTGTCATAAGGGCAACCGGTCGGGACACATCAATCTGTACGAGAGGGCTATGACGTGACCACGGATTGAACTGGAGGGGGTTTCCTCCAACGCCACTAGCCTACAGTAAAGACCATAAAAATGGGCGCAGACCACCGGGATTCCTTCCTTAAGCATTATAGGGTAGCCACCGACAGCCAACCGGTCGCCCCTGTTGGGTCGGGAAGTGGTCCTTACCGCGATAGAAGTGCGCAGTCGATGTATTCTAAAGCCTCAGTTGATATGGCGGTACAGCAAACTAGAACTCGTTAATTGAACACCTCAGCATAGTGTATTGTTCAACGAGCTCGGTGAGCGACCATCTTTAGTCGAGTAATAATTTTCAACGGGGGCTGCCATATACTTCTAACATGTGCTAAACTTAGTCTTAAACAATCTTGATTTTATATTTTGCTTGAAGGCACTACAATGGAATATCGCATAAATTCCGATAATTATAGAATGATAAATAATAAATGACAAGTGAATCCCGCAAAGAATCACTCCGGTGTGTATGAATATCGTACAGACTGTTTCAACTTTATAAATTAAGTCTCATCAGCGATATATACTAACCGACTCCCCTCCGAAGGAATCGGAACCTAGTGGTACATCGTAAGCAGGATAGTTAACAGCTATACTGATTCAGCCATGAGCAGCACGAGAAACTCCCATGGAATTAACTCTTGGGTTTCTGCGTGCTGTATCCATCGGCTGAAACAGTATAGGTTTAACCTATCCTGCCATAGAGGTCACGGTTTCGAGTTCCTGTCGGAGGGAGTCGTTAGTAATATTCGCTGAATGAGACTTAATAAAGATTGAAACAGCGTCTGTAACGGATAGTTCTAACCACACCGAGTGATTCTTTGCGGGATTCCACGTTGTCATTATTATATCGATCTTCTAATAATATATCAGAAATTTTATGGATACTTACGCCATTGTGATTGCTTCAAGCAAAATACTATAATATATCAGCAATGCTCTAAAAATAAACAACACCAGTTCTCAAATCTTTATTTTGATTTTAGTTTCGTTTCTTTAATTGAGTGTGGGGGGGGAGAGAAAGAGAGGGAAGAGATACAATGAGGAAGAGAAAAGGAGAAAAAGAGACAATGAGGGGAGATAAGAGATAGAGTAATTAGAGAAGGAGGAGAGAAAAGAAGGAGAAAGAGAGAGGCGAAGAGAAAGAGAGAGGGGGGTAGAGAGAAAGAGAGAGTGGGAGAATAGGGAACGGATTTTCTAGTATTGCCTGGTTCGATAAATTGTCCGCTGACCAGGGTCGTTAGAGTCGTTATTTTTCCGACTCTACTTCCTAGCGATCCAGAAGCAACACC
>CM042152.1:55983271-56015840 GCA_023376005.1 Doryteuthis pealeii
GGGTGAGATGTCTTTGATGGATAGTTGGGCGTGTCTCGGATGGGATTGTGTTCTTTCTTCTTCGGGGGCTCCAGTTGAGCTGTTCTCTTGGAGACTTGCTCTGTCTCTCTGATTGGTTTTTCTTTCTCTCAGATGGTAGCTGAGCTGTCTCTCGCATGGCATCGTTGAGGTGTCTTTCAGATGGCGTGTTATTCTTCTCTCATGATGCGATAGTTGACGTTGTCTATTCAGATGCGGTCCTGTTGAGCTGTTGTTTGGATGGGTGGTTGAGCTGTCTCTCATATGGTGGTTGCAGCTGTTTCTCGCATGCATTAGTTGAGCCTCTCAATCGGAATGGATTGTTTCCTCTCTCTCTCTCTCTCTCTCTCTCTCTCCTTCTCTCTCTCTCATCTCTCTCTCTCTCTCTTCTCTCTCTCTCTCTCGTCATGGCTAGTGAGCTGTCTCTGGATGAATAGTTAAGCTCTAAATCGGATGTGTCGTTGAGCTGTCTTTCGGTGGGTAGCTTGAGCTCTTTTTCGGGATGGATTGTTGCAGCCTGTTTCTTCGGATGCGGTAGTTGTTCTGCTCTCTTGAATGAGCTTAGCTGTTTTCCTCTTCGGGAATGGGTCGTTGAGCTGTCATTCGGATTAGAATGTTGTCGGTCATGGACCTTGTATAGCTGAAGGACAATTTGAGCAATAACAGCCAACATTCATAGCAGGTACGCCCGGCTTCCATATGTGGCTTCTAACGGAACACCAGCCATTTTCCTATTTATCTCTTTCGATTATATATTTTGGCTTGAGTTATGCTTACCATAAGGGAAATTATTATTCATTATTGAGTTCGCACCAACTCTTTATTGATCTGATAAAATAACTTCTAGACTGTCCGTTTGAAGTGTTTTCCTCTTCCGTGTCGGGTTACGACTCAACACCAAAGGTAAATTTTCAACCTTCTTAAACAACATCGCTTTTATCTCACCGCTATGTTACAAGTGTTTTGCTTCTTAAAGTCATTTTATTTGTTTTTGATCCTGGCTTTTTAATATATCATCTTTTTGGTCATTTAATTCTTTTTTCTTTTCTTTTTCTTTTTTTTTTTTTATTTTTTTTCGTTTGCTTTTGGCGACGATTGTGTCTGTCCTTTTAAGTAATATTCTTAAAATCGTCTCAAAAAAGAAAAATAACGAAAGCATAAAAAAAAATACAAAAAATACATTAATCTTGCACTTTCTGTGCTAGACTCCTTCTATTCTCTTTCCTAACTTTTCACTTATTTCTTTTAATTTTTTTTTTTTTTTAACGCAGGCCAGCTGTCAAGTGGTGGCAACCGCAATTAGCGAGTAAATTAACTCAAAATGAAGACAATTTGAAAGAACAAGTCTTCTTACTCCCGCCTCTTTATCGTCCCTGCCTCAGACTCGAGCTCGAGTTTAGCAGGGACGACAGTCACATAAGTCAACCTCTTTATGGCATTCTCCCGCCGCTATGAAATCCTTCAACTTCTTTTCCTCTCTCTCTCTCCTCTCTCTCTCTCCTCTCTCTCTCTCTCTCTTCTCTCTCTCTTCTTCTTCTTCTTCTTCTTCTCTTCTTCTTCTTCTCATTTCTTCTATTCGCCAATTTTTTTGTATCGCCGCTCTTCGCTTCTCCGCATCTATTTAACCAAAAGTGAAAGGAACGTGTCACAAACACAAGCAGAAAAGCAGGACGACCACAATCGAATGGCTAACAAGAAACGATTTAGGAACTCGCGACATCATGAAATTGCCGAATATCCGAGACTCGACGAAAGTCGAATATTATCTTGCCCTGAAACACTTGTCGATTTATACAGGGTGATTGTAAAGTAAACTCACTAATTTTGAAAATTCTATAATCATTAATCATCATTTTTACAAAAAAAAGAATATGTCGGAAGAACACACATGACATTGGATTTTTATTCAAAATTCTATATGGTCACCAGCATTCGCCTCCAGCCTTCTAGCTGGGCACGTCTTTAGAGTTAAACGCTTAGAGTCTACAGGCTCGAATTTTGAAGCAAACCGCTAATCTGAAAAGCAAAACATATAACAGAGATTAATTGCCATATTAGAACGTACATTAAAGAATGAGAAAAATGTAACTGCATGTAAACATGTAAAAAAGTTTTAAATGGATAGGAATTACTTTTCCATCACCCTGCTAGACGAATGCGTTACAAACTTTGATGATTTATGAGGTCTCAAATGCGAGGTTGTGGGGTTGTTTATGCCAGTTCTTTTTTCAAAAATTGGGATGGGCTGCAGCTTGAAAATATAACTATTCGAAATTCTTATTGCTTGTTTTTGTTCGGCTGGGGGGATGGAGGTTTTGGTACATCTTTTGGATAATTTTTTAAATTGAGTCTTAAAAAAAATAAAAAATTGAATATCCGATCTGAATGAATAAAAGACTTAACATCTTCGACATAAATAACCCAAGTGCTAGCATTTTTGTGGGGTGCTGCTTTTTTTTGTGGCGGTGTTGCTTTTTGTGGTATGTTTTTAGGGTTGCTTGCTTTTGTTAGGGTGCTGCTTTGTGGGGTGCTTGTTCCAAGACAGCGCGCAGCAGCCTGGCATAAGTTTCCCATCTAGCTTTCTCCAAGCTTTTAGTAAAGTCCAAGTAGTGCAGCAATACTTGTAGCTACTGAATACTGGTTCCGCTTGGGAAAAAATGCCCGTTTTATCGGTATTAAAGATAACCCGTATGCTTTCTTCTTTCAGGCGTTATTGTCTGTGTGGAGGAAAGTCTGAAACGGACGTAGAACAAATCTCCTCAATGGAAATATTTTAGTTGTCAGTATTATCTGTGTTATTCGGACTATTGTCCCATCTTTATTGTTATCTGTACAAACGTTTTCGGCCTTCTTCAGGTATTTTCTTGTCGACTCGGGAACCTTCTCGGGACTCGGAACCTTCTTTTCGAACCGGGAACTTTCAGATCGTAGTTCATAGGAAGGTTCCCGACTACGACCTGAAAGTTCCCGAGTTCCGAAAAGAAGGTTCCTCCGAGTCCGAAAAGGGGAAAGGGATTCCCGAGCTCCGAAAAGAATAATAAACCTGAAGAAGGCCGAAGTGCATCTCACCGAAACGTTGGTAAGGATAACAATAAACGATCGGGAACAATAGTCCGAATTAATGCAGATAATACTAATCATTCCAGCCTCATCTCAACATTCAGAGAAATATTTAGTTGTCTGGTTTTTAGGGGGTTTTTTTCGTTTTTTTTTTTTGTGGACGAGACGAGATATACGCAATTACGTCCCCTTACAGGGAGCTAAAACCCCTTCACCCCAAAAGGGGTGTCCTTGGGTATGACACTAAATTTCACCTAGAAGTAAGGCACCAGTTCTAATGTTCAGTTCAGAGAAATATGAAATGCTTATTCCAATAGAAATCAAACAATCCGACAATAGGTAGAGTACTTTTTTGTAGCCAATGAATCAGCTTCATAGTTTTAATAGGCTTCGATTTGGGGTAACCAGCTAGAGTGTCTGTTTTTCCCCGATCAATGCTACAAAAGCCATAAAAGAAAAAACACAAAGATACGTTTTCCTTATTCTTATATTATCATTGGTGTAAGATGAAAAGGGGAAAAATAAGAACATAGAAAATTTTCTGAAAGCCGCAAAGGAAAATAAATTTAACTCTAAAGGTTGGTTAAAACTACCACTGATATTGAGGAAATTGTCTAATTTCAGAAAACGAACAAATCCATTATCTAATAAATGCAACTCTACAAAGGAGGCTGGAAACACTTCAGGGGGAAATATTCCGTTGTACACAAATTCCATTACTTCCCATGCCTACTCTGAAGACCGAAGAGCGTAATTACCTGTTAAGCGTCCTATCTATGGCGTAAAAATAAACCTTTAAAATTATTTGTATCGATAGGAATACCATGATACCATAAGGTGTGTCATATTTGGTTTGGTTTTCTTTGTTTATGGCATATTTCAAACCTTCGTGCGGTATTTAATTGACAAATTCCATTTTCTAGGACAGCAGTCGCGCTTACTATTTAACCAATGAGTGATGATAGAGTTCATATCTTTTTCCCAAGAGTATTTATTCCAAAAATGAATGCAGTAGCGCTAACTGAAGTTGCGAACTCGCTTACTACGATGTCGCAGTTCAACACTTAAAATCACTTAACCACCCACAGAGACTCTCCCGTGTGCATATATTTATTAAGATAATTAGTTGAAGCATAAATTGTTTACTAAGGATTACACTGGTCAACATCAAAATGTATTGTCTACATTCTTTTTAGCTAATTTAGGAACAAATTTGATTTTGCTGAATCCAAAAAATCCTATTCGTTTTGCTCAATCAGGTTAATTTTTTACAATTTGGTCACATGTTGTTTACGTTTTTGTTTACATGGTACCGCGATGGAATTTTTTTTAATTCTCTTGACAAAAATAACTTTGAAGAGTTTGCATGCACCAATGGATTGACTACTTTGGTAAAAGCCATTACATTCATTCTTGGAAAAATATAATCTATTTATAGTTAAATGAAAGGGCTTCGACCAAACATCTTCTGCCAAAAATAAGTCCAACGTATTCACTACATATGCGGTGAATACACATTGTTCTTAAAAAAGGAATCCAGTCATAATGTTTCATTAAAGCAATGCTGACCATGTTTATTTTAGTATTAAACTGGTGGACCAGAATAAAGCTTGGAAATCGCCACCATGATATGTAAGGCTATGCACAGAGTTATCTGCATCAGTGGACCCAACGGCAAGAGATTTGTCTGCAAGTACGAAATTTCCATGGTTTGATGTTTGTATTTTAGAAAACAATGTTGGTTATTTCCTATAAGTCTAACATGATAAAAAAGGAACCACTCTTGACTGCATACATGATTTATTTATTATTTATCTTACTAGGGAAAAAAGACGGGGTTAGAGTGTAGGCGTTAGCGTAGAGTTTAGGTTAGGCGTTTTAGGCGTTAGGGTTAGTTTAAGGGAAATAAATAAATAATTCATCAGTCAGGAGTGCGTTCCCCTTTGTTTTATGTGGACTTAGTAAAATAACCAATTTTTTCTCTTAAAAACCTATTCATTATGAGGAAATAAATTAACAAAAAATCAACGATAATGTCACAAAAATGTAATCGATTTTATCAGGAGAGTCGGGACCTTTATAAAAAAAATCAACTCAGGCAAAGAAACCGACTTTGATCGAGATACAACTGGCGTCATTTTTGGATTTCGTCGGAGCGGGTTGGTGCGGGGTTGGCTTTAAGCCGTATCAACCACCAGCAAAAGAGAGTCTATCCCTTTTCACTAGCGCCCTTGACAAGGAAAATTGTTTTTTTGCGGTCTGAGGTGGAGCGCCACACCTACCATTCAGCTTCCCTACTTTACCGCACAGGATCCCTGTGCTACTCATACCGCTGAGTTGACGCGCGTGGTATCGAACCAGGGACCTTTTTAGTTCCTTAGCCGGGACGGCCTCCTGACTGAGTAAACCTGCTTTTTGGATTCAGTTGGTACAAAATTACTTAAATTATTTTGAAAAAAAAATTAGTTAACGAGGTTAAAATGATACACTTAGGAAATTGAGTGTTTGAATATTCATTTAAGCACCCAGTAACCTGTGATAACGGATCCATACAAAAAACATAAAACAATAAGTTACAAAACAATAAACAAGACAATTTACAAGAAATAGAGGAGGTCAGATCGGTATAGTCAAGCGTAGTAAGATCAACCCGATAATTAATCAGTTTTAATTAAGTGTCTGAAGTCCTTAATCGTAGACTATTCAAGGGCTATGAGCCAGGTAGAGTGCTGAAGGGGCATCTAGCTACTCTAAAACATAACCAAAATATTTTTGTTCCAGTGTTATTATTAGTAGTAGTTAATTGAAACAATGTAACAGTGTTGCAAACAAATGATTAATATTAAATAGAAATAGTTACTTATACTATATAATTGTTGTATGCATTATTACTAGATTGGAACACTTGAAACGCATAAAACTGTCTGCAAATTATTTTATTTGATAGGGATACTTTGAAAACCATACAAGTGTAGTGTTAAATTGTTTTGCTATTAGATAGGAATAACTTTGAAACCATACAACTATGTGCAAATTGTTTGATAGATAGGAATACTTGAAACCATACAAAACTATGTGCAAATTGTTTGCTATTAGTAGGAATACTTTGATATGATTGTGTACAAACAAATGATTATAGACTTATTTTTTAAGTACATTTTTTTTAAAACTGCAATATAGGCATTAATTGGATTGTAATCAAATTTTTGAGAAATTATTTCCAAATTTCGGCATTAAATAATCCATAAGGGGTTCATATTCCGTTGAGCAAATACACTAAACAAACCAACTATCAAAGGTTATTATTTCTTTAAAAAGTTTCATAAGATTCAGTTCTTTTCTACTCCTACCCTCAGTACCTCCAAAGCGCCAGCTGATTTTCCAAATTTCAATAAACTTTGTGACTAATGGTTAGCAAGCTAGTCTCTCGAATCTATTACGACTGAATAGCAGCGATCGTCACTGAGCCCATGCGGCGTTACTTGTGTCACATTCCTACCTGGGAACAGGTTTAGAAGTGATGTAATGATTAGCAAGATAGTATCGCAGATCTATTGATACTTATTAGTGTTTAGATCCACACTGGATGCCGACAACTTGCAACCTTGTGTCACATCTTACTTGGGCAAATGGGTTGGCGTAAATATCTACCTTTCTCAAGTGGTATAGCGCTTGTGAAATACAAACAGCCTCGTTTAGAATTTGAACCGGTGTTTAGCAGAGTCAACTTCCTACAAAGATAACCGTTACGCCACGTTGTATACAGATTCAAAGAAATTTCCCGACTGTACAAGTCCCACGATGCACACAGATAAAAACGACCGTACACTAACAAAAGATTTTAACTGAGCATTAATCAGTTTCATGACAAATCATACACGGTTATTATAAATATAGTCAAATTTCATCACCCGCTTTTTTAAACCGCCTCCCAACACCACACCATATATTAAGATATAACAAAAAAATTCGAATAAAATCAATTAAATATTGTCTTAATTATTTACATGGTTTCATAATTTATTTATTGTTCTCTACTGTCCTCATCTTTAATGTTGGTGGGTTTTTGGCTATAAAACAATAGCCGAAAAATCCAAATAATATAAAATCAGTGGAAAACTTAACGATTTGTTGTATTCTGAAAAGAACGATTTTTTAAAATCGCATGTAAAGATTATTAGTTTTAGAACCTTAAAGATGAGAATCTTATGAATTAAAAATTTTGAAATTCATAAAGTAGCCTGGCTGCTAGTGGCCTTTATGTAATAAAACCCCTTGTTTGAAATTCCAAAAACTTGGATTTTTTAAAATTCAACCAAAAATAATTTCACTTTTTTTATTTTTTCGAGACTCTATTTGAAAAAAGTTTTATTATTTTTAATCGTGAAAATATTTCCGAAATATTTTCTGATTTTGAATTACTAATTTATAATTTTATCATGAAATTTTTCTGTTTTTTTAAGAACTGTAAAAACAATCCTCTTTACATGGGATATATTTTTTTTCCTTTACTCTTCATTATATAGCAAAACTCTACGTTAAACTTTTGATTTTCTGTGGTTTTGTGAATTTTAATTCATTGTGAAACAGTGAAACCTCCATCTGAAGCATGAGTCATAAATATGCAATTCTCAATAAAACACAAACACTAAATTTATAATATACTATTCAATATTATCTTTATTAATACCTTAAAAAAAACACACTTGACAACCGATTCATAGTTCAAGTTACTATGTATAACTCAATTCCCCTATCATGAGTCCAAATAAGTTGGATGTGTTGAATCCAAGTTCATGTTGGAATAGCTCGGGAAATGACAAAGCCGATTCAGCTTTGCAAAATTATGGTGCACGAATAAAGAATTGATTTGAAAACTTAAAAATCCCATAATATAGATCTAAAGAACCAATTAAAAGATTTATCAAAAAAAAAGGTAGTAAGCACACCAAACAAATTATTATCAATTAAGCCAACACATAGGAGACATGGAAGCCGCGGACTATAGAAAATCCCGAGGAAAGTCAATTTGGTGGCTGTGCATTGGCATACAAGATCAATCCACTGTGCGGGACATGCCAAAGCACCCTCAACGTCAAAACATTTCCTCGTTGGAGAGTGGCGAGCTTTTCGCTCCAATCAGAAAAAAAATATTTCAACCGCAAATAAATGAGGGGTCTGTTTGCAGAAAACTAACAATGAATGACCATTTTATCCTTCTTGCAGCAGAAATAAGAATATACCGAAATTATAAATCAGCATTAATATAGATACATCCACGAAACTATCTCAAAATAGCACCTGTAAAGGAAACTGAATAGCCAAATTTTATCTTTCACTCTAACATGTGGGCATTAAATAACCCACAGAGTTTAATGCCGTTAAATAAATCAAACAAAAAAAATTAATGCGTGGGCGTACACATGAAATTTTAGCCATACCTAAGAAAACAGAATCAATACGAGAAATTAAAAAAATGTTTATTCATTTGTATTCTTGTTATATTGCTGAATTTCGTGTGATTTCGTGTTTGTCTTAAGAATGTTGGACAAAGCGATAATTCTTTTTCAAAAATTAATTTCTACGTTGCTTATTTCCCAAGTCGTTGTTGAGGTTGGCATTTACCTCCTTTGGGAAAAATCAGTTACTGCATTTACTTCCCTTACATCATCCCAGAAAACCATTACCCTTAATTTGTTTTTAAGACGTGGAAAAATGTTTTAATATTAAGATTGATAAGTGCACCTTAGCACAGTGCGTTTTTAGCAAGCTATCTGGTAATGGAGTTTGATGCCTTACATTGTGCCCTGTTTCTTGAAAACGCTGAGGCCAAATCAATGCTCAGCTTTATTGAATTTACAAAATTAATTCAACTTTAAAAGAAATTTATCGCCACACATTTAATGGAAACTTCAATACTTAGACACACAATAGAAGTGGATTATTTCCTTAATTATACAGAGTGCGTCCACATTGATTATTATCAGGATGCGCTGTTTTGCATTAGGGCGAAAGGTATGATCAAACTATCTCCTCCAACTATAGCGTAAATAGTAGGGCACACTGAAAACTCTTAACCTTACAAGGCAACCAGTCTAGAAGCGAAAACTCTGAATTCAAACTAGAATTTTTTTTTTTAAATGTACTTGTGTCACATCCTGATCGTGCAGAGGATTTGGTAATACATATTTCTCTTTGAACTAATTGACTACTTATTTTTGAATTTAGCAAAAATGCAATAAAAACACTTTATTATCATCTTACAACTCGAATTCCACTCATTGAAGTGTCATTCGTCACACCAACGTCCCACATACCCTTAGTTATTTACGTTATATTATTAATGCATTATTAATAAATAATTATTATCTAATTAGCATTCTTAATCTATTAACATGTCTGAGAATAAAACTCGCAAAAAATAACCCTTTGAAGAGAATAAAACTCGAAAAAATAATACCCTTTGAAGGAGGAATAAACCTATGAATGTCTAGCCGAGGTAGCTTGCTCAAAATAGACCATCTTATTAAGTACATTCTAAAATCCTAAATATGCTTTATTATATCACTTAAGAAATTAAAGCGTTTACATAATACATGGTATGGATAATTTGCATAGTGGTTTTTTTCAATTTAATAATGATTATTTGGTGTTATTGATTTCTAATATTATTGCTTTATTCTCATACTAAATCAGTCCTATGAATAATTTCGTACAGAAATCAATTAATAAAATAAGTTAATTTTTACTATATACGTTGTTGTTTAAGTTTCGGTAAGTCTTTTCTAATTTTAATGATATATATTCATTAAACTGAAAATTACTTGCGCCGATGCGCACATATTTTGTAGTTGAATAATTTCTCCATGCGAGAATCGTCTGAAAAGATATGTCTAATGAAAACACCTTTCTCTCAGCACAAATTTTTACTTAACTCTTTGCTAGTTTTCTTTCTTCTTATCAGCTGGGAAATTAGAATATATCGACTGTATGCCCTAAAGAAGGAGAAACACAACGCCACCCCTTGTAAAAAACGCGTGCCCTGCGTCAGAAACTAAACTGTGTTCTGCGAGATCTGCGAGGGTATGGAGTTCCTTTCATTGCCCTATTACTCCCGGTTAAGGTCTCACGTGGAATGGTTACGTACCTGTTAGAGTCCCATCTAGCCGCGTCAAGTAATTGCTTTGAAACATATTTTATTTGATACCATATAACTCAAGCAGCCAAATTATGTGTATCAAGTATAGGAAGTGCGAGACTCTATTAGAAAATAGTAAGTGCGCGCCCTCTACCCTACAAACAAGGAAGTGCGGCCCAGCTTAGCAAAATGTTAATGGCGTTCTCTACCCTATACATATTGAAGTGTGGCGGGCTCAGTTAGAAAATTGCTTGAAGCAGGCCTTACTAACCTTAGTTAGTGGGGCACTGTACGCTACAAAAAGGTGTTGCCCACACCAAATAGAAAATGATAATGCTGGCCTCCTTCCCTACAAAAGGAAGTACGGTGCGCATTGTTATGTGCTGGCTTTTATCCTATAAAACCAATTCAAAGTCAGCTTTTGTAATGCCATTCTATAGATTACATAACGAAAATTATTCAGTCTCTCGTGAAATTGTTGAGCTGGAAAATTTTGATCGGTTTTTAGTTTTTGAAACGTTCATTATGCGCGGCTTAAAACAAATATCTTATTATAATGGAGATTGTGTGTTTTTCTGTCTGTACCGCAAACTATATTCCTACTCAATGTCACAATCCTTAGTTATTTATATCATATTTCTCATGATGTTATTTTTATTCTTAAAAATCTCAATTATTAATAAAATTGCGCTTACATTATTAATACTGTTACACTAGGTGTCTACGTTACTGATACATGCAATTATATTTATAATACAACAAAATAGGCGATTTACAGTTTGTGAACGGGAAGGCTTAATTTGCATATTAATATTAAAAGAAATCGATTTAATAAATAATGGCTTAGCTATTATGATTCTAACTGTTTGGTTTTATTTTTTAATGAATATAAGCAAAAATCTTATTCAATGAATCTTTAAATGAAATCCATTAACCAAGATAAAATAACTGTCATTTTATTCTTTACTTCCTCTTATAACTAAGATACTTAAATTTAGAAAAAATAACAAAAAATGAAAGACGAGAGTGATGGAAGAGTTAAGGTTTCAGTTGTCCATTTTTATTTATACTCCCTCTGTTTCAAATCTTTTATTATACTCCCTCTGCTTTCAAACTTTTTATCTGTATTTCTTATTTAGTTTTCATTAGCCTTTCTAATTTAATACAATATTTTATTACATTAAAACTAAATTACTTGCACCCGGAGGGGCATATATATTGCTAGTTATTATAATTGAGAGTATCTATCTGCTCTGTCTGTAACAAATGTACACACTGACTTACTTAGTTATTTAAGTTTATATTTTCAAATGATTATGAAATAGTCATTATTTAATATTAATTAGCATCTTATTTATTTAACGAAGTCTCTATAAAGTCTTAGCTGAGTAGGATTTTAGCAGCACATAATTATTAATGCATTAAAATTCTGAAATATGTGTTATATATCTTTTAAGAAATTAAAGATTTGCATTAGTCATATGGGAGGGATAATGTGCATAATGGTTTTTAACAAAACTGGGTTTAAAATAATTATTTGCTGTACTTATTTCTAATACTATTTCATGTTATTCCCAAACGTATTTTAAAAGCAATACTATATATAATTTATATAGAAATAATAAAATAGCATTAAAAATTAAGTGAAATATTTTATATAGCTTCTTATTTAGTTTCCATTAGTCTTTCTAATTAATATAATATTGTATTACATTTCAAACTTAAATTACTTGCGCCCAGGGGCCGCATAGTTGCAAGTCTATTAATTTGTTTAAAAACTGGCGCTGCAGCATTTTAACTTTTATTGGCTATTCTTAGAAAATATATTTGAATTCCATGTGTACCTAAATTTACGACCTATGGCGTAGTGGCTGATGTGCTGAACTGCACATCGTAATAAGCAAGTTTCGAACTCCAGCTTGTAAACATTACGTTCGCTTATGATCTAATACCCTGGGAAAGTATGGCCCCCTCCTTCCGCAGCACTAGATTAAATTGTACCACTATGTTCTTTGCAAGATGGTTTTCAGCTAGAAATACTCGCGAAGTTTGATATACCTTTTATAAATAGACAACCTAAATTTACAATAATTGCTTGGGTTATTTCCTATAACTCTAACCTAAAAGGAAGGGGAACCAACTCTGATTGACTGATAAATTTCATTTATTTATTATTGATCTACTTAGGAAAAAAGCAAGACGGTGTTAGCGGCTTAGGGTTAGGGTTTAGGGTTAGTTTTTAATGCCGGAAAATAATGGCGTAGATTAATTACAGCATAAAATTCATATTCAGAGTGGTTCCCCTTTTAGGTGTTGGAGTTTATAGAAATAACCCATTTTGTCTCCGAACAACTAACCCCCACTGTGGAAAAAATGGATTAATTAAGGACAATAACTCATGCTTCTATTGCAGTAATTTAAAAAGAAAATTCGTTTTGTGTTAATTCTTTCGTTAGCATTAATGAGTATTAACTAGATATGATTTAAAATTGCAAAGGGAGATAATACATTTTTTTGATTTCTAAGTTTTAACCTATTACCAAAAATGAGCGGAATTGTCCGATTTTAATGACATTTTTTTCGAAATTATTCTTTAATGACTTAATGAATAGCTTATTTCATTTTTTAAAATTGGAAAAAAAAAACAAACATGTTGTATTCAATTCAGAAATGTACATGGGTTTTTTGACCTTTTGAGTCAAAATCAAAAAATCAATTCTCGAAAAAAGTTATTTGAAAATTTAAAAATATATTTTATTAGAACTCAAAAATAATTTTGTAAACGTGTTTTATGTGTTGATTTATTTTTTTTATTTTGTGGTTTAAAAATAATATTTTTTCTTTGATTTGATTGCAAAAAAATATTTTCTCTGATCAATTGGCCAATTTTTATTCACTAAAATTTAATAGTGAATTTTAAAAGTCTAACTTGTTGACCTCAATATTTTAACCGTAGAATCAAGATTTATTTAATCTATTATAAAAATGTTAAGTTTAAAAAGGCATAATTTCGTGCAACATATTTCATAGTCTTATTATATTTGAAAAATTATAACTAAATGAGTTGTATTTCTCGTGTGCGGCATCATCAATAACGTTATCAAAAAAGTTATCTTTCCCTGCATAACTATGATCTTCCCCTGGTCTTATGAAAATATCTATTTTTGATATATACTAGTAGGACCTGTGGATATGCCACAATATGATACATTTAATTATTATACGTTTGATATGTTGCTAAGAGCCTATTGCCAAATAGTTCAATATTGTAAACAAAAATAATAATCGATTTAACTTTCTCTCTCTCTCTCTCTCTCTCTCTCTCTCTCTCTCTCTCTCTCTCTCTCTTCTTCTCAACACACACACACACACCACACACACACACACACACACACTCATTTTCTTCTTTCATTCTTTCTTTCTTTTATCTTTTCATATATATAAACGCGAAAAAACAGATAGCGTTATCGCTTCCACGTCTCACACCTCTTCTCTGATCATTCCAGACTCTCTTTCTTTGTTTTCTTTTTCTAATTATATATTTTCTGTGTAGCATGTCTTTTTTCTTCCTTTACTTTCTAATAAAAAACTGAATGGTCCATTATTTAGCGAGGTTGACGACACTCATAAGAAATAAGAATTCGACGGATAAGACAACACTAGCTAATTCAGGCATTTATATTTGCGACATTCATCTTGGACCATTTGGACTGTTCTCATTTTAACCAGAGGGTGTTGCAAAGAGGATTAATGGTCGGAAGATTAAAGGAACCAAGCGTATGGAATATATAGATATATATGTAAGTTTGAAAATGGAAGCGAATCCGAACGGTATCTTAAAAGGAAAAATAAACAAAGGCAAAGGAAAATGCTGAAGCCGATAAAAATAGATTTTATTTTATAATTTTACTAACACGTGTTTCGGCCCAGGAGTTTGTTCATGTACACATGTGCTTCTCCGTATTTTTGGACCGCCTTTACTTCTCAAACACCAAACATTTTACTCTGGACTGAAGGGCCTTATTCTTTGTTATACTTAAAGATTTTGTAGTTTCTATATTATTCATTTCATCTACATTTTTAAAATATAATAAATAGAATACATGTGTACATGAACAAACACCTGAGCCGAAACACGTGTTATTTGAAAATTGAAAATAAAACAAAGTGAAAGAAATGCTGAATGGATAAAATGATTTATTTTATTTTATTTACTTAACACGTGTTTTCGCCAGGTGTTGTTCATGTACACATGTATTCTATTTATTATTATTTTAAATGTAGATGAAATAATAATAATAAGAAAACTACAAAATCTTAAGTATACAAAGAATAACGGCCTTCGTCAGAGTAAAATGTTTGGTGTTTGAAGTAAAGCGGTCAAAAATACGCGAGAAACACATGTGTACATGAACAAACTCCTGGCCGAAACACGTGTTAGTAAAATAAAATAAAATAAAATCTATTTATCCATTCAGCATTTCTTTCCTTGTTTATTTTTCCTTTTAAGATACCGTCGGATTCGCTTCCATTTTCAACTTACAAATATATCTATATATTCATACGCTTGTTCCTTAATCTTCCGACCATTATCCTCTTTTGCAACACCCTCTGGTTAAAAATGAGACAGTCCAAATGGTCCAAGATGAAATGTCAAATATAAAATCCTGATTAGGCTAGTGTTTGCTTATCCGTCGAATTCTTATTTCTTATGAGTGTCGTCACCTCAGCTAAAAAATGGACCATTCCGTTTTTTATTAGAAAGAAGGAAGAAAAAAGACAGCTACACAGGAAAATATATTAATTAGAAAGAAAACAAGAAGAGAGTATGGAATGCATAGAGAGAGGGTGTGAGCACGTGGAAGCCGATAACGCTAATCTGTTTCCGTTAAATATAATGAAAAGATAAAAAAAGAAAGAATGAAAGAAGAAAATGAAGTGTGTGTGTGTGTGTGTGTGTGTGTGTGTGCTGTGTGTGTGAGAGAGAGAGAAGAGAGAGAGAGAGATCGAGAAGAGAAGAATCCTGAGCAGAGAGGAGAGAGAGTTAAATCAAGATTATTATTTTGTTTAACATATTGAACTTATTTGGCAATAGCTCTTAAGCAAACATATCAAACGTTATATAATAATTAAATTATCATATTGTGGGCATATCCACAGAGCTCCTACTAGTATATAATCAAAATAGATTATTTTCATAGAACCAGCGGAAAGATCATAGTATCAGGAAGATACTTTTTTGATACGTATTGATGATCCGCACACGAAAAGTTACATCATTGTTATAATTTTTCAAATATATAAGAACTCTGAAAATATGTTGCCACGAAATTATGCCTTTTTAAACTTACAAATTTTATATAAGATTAAATTAAATCTTGATTCTACGGTTAAAATATTGAGGTCAACAAGTAGACTTTTTAAAATTCACTATTAAAATTTTTAAGTGAATTAAAAATTGGCCAATTTGAATCAGAGAAAATATTTTTTTGCATCAAATCAAACGAGAAAAAATATTATTTTTTAAAACCACAAATAAAAAAATAAATCAACAACATAAACCACGTTACAAAAATTATTTTTGAGTTTTAATAAAATATATTTTAAATTTTTCAAATAACTTTTTTCGAGAATTGAATTTTTGATTTTGATCAAAGGTCAAAACCCCATGTACATTTTCTGAATTGATAACAAACTGTTTGTTTTTTTTTTCAATTTTTTTAAAAATGAAATAAGCTATTTTCATTAAGTCATTTAAGAAATAATTTTCGAAAAAAATGTCATTAAATCGGGACAATTCCCTCATTTTATGGTAATAGGTTGAAAAACTTAAGAAATTCAAAAAATGTATTATCTCCCTTTGCAATTTAAATCATATCTGTTAATTTACTCATTAATGCTACAAGAATTAACACAAACGATTTTCTTTTTAAATTCTCAAATAGAAGCAATACAGAGTTATTTCCCTTTAATTAAACTCCATTTTTCACAGTGGGGTTAGTTGTTCGCGAGACAAAAATGGGTTATTTCCTATAACTCCAACCTAAAAAGGGGAACCACTCTGAATGAATTTTTATCTGTTAATTATCTACCATTATTTTCCCATTAAACTAACCCTAAACCCTTAACCCTAACCCTAACACCGGTTCTTCTTTTTTCCTAGTAGATCAATAAATAAATAAATAATTTATCAGTCAATCAGAGTGGTTCCCCTTCTTTTAGGTTAGAGTTATAGGAAATAACCCAACCAAATTATTGTAAATTTAGGTTTTCTATTTATAAAGGATAATCAAACTTTCGCGACAGTTATTTCATTAAACTGAAACCATCTTGCCCAAAAGAACAATTTAGGTTGGTACACCGATTTAATCTAGTGCTGCGGAAGGATGGGGGCATACATTTCCCAAGGGGTATTAGATCATTAAGCGAACGTAATGTACAACTGCGAGTTCGAACTTGCTTATTACGATGTCGCAGTTCAGCCACATCAGCCACTACGCCATAGGTCGTAAATTTAGCTACACATGGCAATTCAAAAATATTTCTAGGAATAGCCAAATAAAAAGTTAAAAATGCTCAGCGCCGTTTTTAAACAATTAAATAGAACTTGCCAAAACTATGCGGCCCCTGGCACCCGCAAGTATTTTAAGTTTTGATGTAATACTAATATATATTAAAATTAGAAAGACTAATGAAACTAAATAAGAACTAATAATAAATATTTCACTTATTAATGCCTATTTTAATTTATTTCTATATAAAATTATATATAGTTTTGCTTAATACGTTGGGATAACATGATAGTATTAGAAATAAGTATCAGCAAAATTAATTTATTATAAACCCAGTTTGTTAAAACCATTATGCAACATTATTCCCTCCTAACTATGCAAATCTTTATTTCTTAAAGATATATAACACATATTTCAGGATTTTAAAATGCATTAATAATATTGCTTGCTAAATCTATTCTTCAGCTAGCTTTAAAGTATAGAGACTTCTCTTAATAAATAAGATGCTAATTAATATTAATAATGGACTATTTCATAATCATTGAAAATATAACTTAAAATAACTAAGTAAGCAGTGGTGTACATTTGGTTTACAAACAGACAGATAAGATACTCTCAATTATAATAACAGCAAAATATGCACCCTCCGCGGTTGCAAGTATTTAAGTTTTAATGTAATAAAATATTGTATAAATTAGAAAAGGCTAAATGAAACTAAAAAGAATACAGATAAAAGATTTGAAAACAGAGCGAGTATAATAATAAGATTTGAAGCAGAGGGAGTTATAATAAAAATGGAACAACTGAAACTTACTCTTCCATCACTCTCGTCTTCATTGTTATTTTTTCAATTTAAGTATAGTTATAAGAGCGAAGTAAAAATAAAATGACAGTCTATTTATCTTGTTAATTTGGATTTCATTTTAAGATTCATTGAATAGATTTTGCTTATATTCATTAAATAAAACCAAACAGTTTAGAAATCAATAATACTAAGCACCTATTTATTTAAATTCGATTTTTTTAATATTTAATATGCAAATTAGCCTTTCCGTCACACTGTAAATCGCTATTTTGTTATTTGTATATATAAATATAATTGCATCTGTTATCAGTACGGTAGACATTAGTTAACAGTATTAAATAATTGTAAGCCAATTTTATAATAATTCGAGATTTAGATTAAAAATAAAATCATGGAGAATATTGAATTATAAATTAACTAAGGGAATTCTTGACTTAGTAGGAATATAGTTTTCGGTTACAGACAGAAAAAACCACACAATTCTCCATTATAATAAGATAACATTATATTAAGATATTATGCTTTAGCCCGCGCATATCATGCAACGTTATTCTAAACTAAAACCGATTACAAAATTATTACACTCAAACCAATCACAAGAGAGACTGAATAATTTCGTTATGTAATTCTATAGAAAAATGGCATACCAAAAGCTGACTTTGGATATGGTTTTATAGGATAAAAGGCCACACATACATGCGCACACGTACTTCCTATTTGTAGGGAAGGAGGCCACATTTATCAATTTTCTATTTTGGTGTGCAACCTTTTTGTAGCGTACAGTGCCCACTAACTAAGGTTAGTAGGCCTCTCAAGCAATTTCTAACTGAGCCCCACACTTCAATATGTTATAGGGTAGAGAACCCCATTAACAATTTTCTAACTGGGCCCGCACTTCCTTTTTTTGTAGGGTAGAGGGGCCGCACTTACTATTTTCTAATAGAGTCTCGCACTTCTATACTTGATACAAATAATTTGCTCTGAGCTTATAGGTTCAAATACAAATATGTTTCAAAACAATTACTTGACCCGTAGATGGGACTCTAAACAGGTACTACCATTCACGTGAGACTTAACCGGGAGTAATAGCAATGAAAGGTACTCCATACCCTCCAGATCTCCAGAACATCAGTTTAGTGTTCTGACCAGGGCACCGTTTACAAGGGGTGGCGGTGTGTTTCTCCTCTTTAGGGCATACAGTCGATATATTCTAATTCCCGTTGATAGAGAAGAAAACTAGCAAAGAGTTAAGTAAAAATTGTGCTGAGAAAAAGGTGTTTCCATTAAGACATATCTTTTCAGACGAATTCTTCGCATGAGAAAATTATTCAAACTAGCAAAAAATATGTGCCATCGGGCGCAAGTATTTCAGTTTAATGAATATATATATTAAATTAGAAAGACTTACGAAACTAAACAACAACGTATAGTAAAAATTAAACTTATTTTACTTTAATTGATTTCTGTACGAAATTATTCACAGGACTGATTTAGTATGAGAATAAAGCAATAATATTAGAAATCAATAACACCAAATAATCAATTATTAAATTTTTAAAAAAACCACTATTGCAAATTATCCATACCATGTATTATGTAAACCTTTATTTCTTAGTGATATATAAAGCATATTTAGGATTTTAGATGCATTAATAAGATGGTCTATTTTGAGGCAAAGCTACCTCGGCTAGACATTCATAGGTTTATTCTCCTTCAAAAAGGGTTATTTTTTCGAGTTTATTCTCAGACATGTTAATAGATAAGATGCTAATTAAGATAATAATTATTTATTAATAATCATTAATAATATAACGTAAATAACTAAGGGTATTGTGACGTTGGTGGTGACGATGAACACTTCAATGAGTTGGAATTCGAGTTGTAAGAGATAATAAAGTGTTTTATGCATTTTTGCAAAATTCAAAAATTAGTAGTCAAGTTAGTTCAAAGAGAATATGTATTTACCAAATCCTCTGCACGATCAGGATGTGACACAAAGTCAATTTAAAAAAAATTCTTGTTGAATTCAGAGTTTTCCTTCTAGACTGGTTGCCTTGTCAAGGTTAAAGAGTTTAGTGTGCCCTACTATTTACCTATAGTTGGAGGAGAATAGTTTGATTCATACCTTTCCCAATGCAAACAGCCATCCTATATAATCAATGTGGACCACTCTGTATAATTAAGGAAAATAATCACTTCCTATGTGTGTCTAAGTTATTGAAGTTTCATTAAAATGTGTGGCGATAATTTCTTTTAAAGTTGAATAATTTGTAATTCAATAAAGCTGAGCATTGATTGACTCACGTTTCAGAAACAGGGCACAATGTAAGGATCAAACTCATTACCATAGCTTGCTAACCACTGTGCTAAGGTGCACTTATTCAATCTTATTTAAAACATTTTTAAGTCTTAAGAACAAATTAAGGGTAATGGTTTCTGGGATGATGTAAGGGAAGTAAATCAGTACTGATTTTCCCAAAGGGGGTAAATGTACCTCAATCAACGACTTGGGAAATAAGCAACGTAGAAATTAATTTGAAAAAAGAATATCGCTTTGTCAACATTCTTAAGACAAACACGAAATCAACACGAATCAACAAATATACAAGAATACAAATGAATAAACATTTTTTTATTTCTCGTATGAATTCTGTTTCTTAGGTATGGCTAAAATTTCATGTGTACACCATTAATTTTTTTGTTTGATTTATTTAACGGCATATAAACTCTGTGGGTTATTTAATGCCCAAACTGTTAGCGTGTAAGATAAAAAGTTGCTATTCATGTTTCCTTTACAGGTGTATTTTGGAGATAGTTTCGTGGATGTATCTATATATCTGATTTATAATTTTCGGTATATTCTTATTTCTCTCAAGAAGGATAAAATGTCATCATTGTTAGTTTTCTCAAACAGACCCCTCATTTTATTTGCGTTGAAATATTTTTTTTCTGATTGGAGCGAAGCTCCACTCTCACGAGGAAATGTTTGACAGTGCAGGGTGCTTAGCATGTCCCGCACAGTGTAGATCTTGTATGGCCAATGCACAGCCGAGCCAGTATTATTTTCCTCGGATTTTCTATATCCCGGCTTCCATTCTCCTATTGTTGGCTTAATTGATAATAATTTGTTTTGGTGTGCTTACTACCTTTTTTTGTTTGATAAATCTTTTTATTTTGGTTCTTTAGATCTATTTATGGGATTTTTAAGTTTTCATCAATTTCTTTATTCGTGACATATTTTGCAGCTGAATCAGCTTTTATCATTTCCCGCTATTCCAACATGACTTGGGATTCAACACATCACAACTTATTTTGGACTCTGATAGGGAATTGAGTTTACATAGTAACTTGACTATGAATCGGTTGTCAAGTGTGTTTTTTTTAAAGTAATTAATAGATATTGAATTAGATAATATTTAAATTTAGTGTTTGTGTTTATTGAGAAATTGCTAGATCTATGACTCATGCTTCTGATGGAGGTTTCACTTGGTTTTCACAATGAATTAAAATTCAACAAAACACTGAAAAATCAACGGAACTTAACGTAAGTTTTGCTATATAATGAAGAGTAAAGAAGAAGAAAAAATCCCATGTAAAAAATGATTTGTTTTACAGTCTTAAAAACAGAAAAATTTCATGAACTAAATTTGAAATTTAAAAATTAAAAGTAATTCAAAATTCAGAAAAATATTTCGAAATATTTTTCACGATTAAAAATAATAAAACTTTTTTTCAAATAGAGTCTCGAAAAAAATTAAAAAAGTGAAATTGATTTTTGGTAGAATTTTAAAAAATCCAGTTTTTTGGAATTTCAAACATTTTATTACATAAATCAATTATGCAGCATGCTACTTTATGAATTTGAAATTTTAATTAAGATTCTCATCTTTTAAAAGGTTCTAAAACTAATAATCTTTACATGCGATTTAAAAAAATCGTTCCTCTTCATAATACAACAAATACGTTAAGTTTCACTGATTTTATATTTATTTGTTTTTTTCGGACAATTGTTATATAACAATAAAGATGAGGACAGTAGTAGAACAATAATACAAATTATGAACCTCATTTAAAAAAAAAGACAAATATTTAATTGATTTTATTCGAATTTTTGTTATACTTTAATATATGGTATGTGTTGGGAGGCGGTTTAAAAGCGGGTGATGAAATTTTGACTATATATATACCGTGGTATGATTTGTCATGAAACTGATTAATGCTCAGTAAAATCTTTTGTTTAGGTGTGACGTCGTTTTTATCTTGCGTGCACGTGGGGCCTTGTACAGTCGGGAAATTTTTCTGAAATCTGTATACGTCGTGGCGTAACGGTTATCTTTGTTGGAAGTTGACTCTGCTACACGAGTTCAAATCCTAAACGAAGCTTTTTGTATTTCACAAAGCGCTAATACCTTGAGAAAGGTAGATATTTATCCAACCCATTTGCCACAAGTAAGATGTGACACAAGGTTGCGAGTTTGTCGCATCCAGTGAAGGATCTAACACACTATTCAGTATCAATGGATCTGCGATACTATCTTGCTAACCATTACATCACGGTGGGACGCCCTTCTAAACCTGTTCACCACAGGTAGGATGTGACACAAGGTAACACGCATGGGGCATCCAGTGACGATCGAACTTGCTATTCAGTCGTAATAGATTCGAGAGACTAGCTTGCTAACCATTAGTCACAAAGTTTAATTGGAATTTGAAATCAGCTGGCGCTTGAGGTACTGAGGGTAGGAGTAGAAAAGAACTGAATCTATGAAACTTTTTAAAGAAAAATGACTTTGATAGTTTGGGTTTGGTTTAGTGTATTTGCTCAACGGCATATGAACCCCTTATGGATTATTTAATGCCCGAAATTTGAAATAATTTCTCAATATTTGATTACAATCATATTAATGCCATATTGCAGTTTTTAAAAAAAATTGCACTTTAAAAATAGTCTATAATCATTTGTTTGTAAACAATCATATCAAGTATTCATATGTAATACAAACAATTTGCACATAGTTGTATGGTTAGTATTCCTATCTAATACAAAAATTTGTATGGTTTCAAGTATCTAATACAACAATTTGCACATAGTTGTATGGTTTCAAGTATTCTATCTAATACAAACAATTTGCACAGTTGTATGGTTTCAAGTATTCCTATCTAATACACAATTTGCACATTTGTATGGTTTCAAGTATTCCTATCTAATACAAACAATTTGCACATAGTTGTATGGTTTCAAGTATCCCAATCAAATACAAATAATTTGCAGACAGTTTTATGGTTTCAAGTGTTTCCAATCTAGTAATAATGCATACACCAATTATATAGTATAAAAGTAACTATTTCTATTTAATATTAATCATTTGTTTGCACACTGCTTCGTGTTTCAATTAACTACTACTACTAATAACACTGGGCAACAAATATTTTTGGTTATGTTGTAGAGTAGCTAGTGCCCCTTCAGCACTCTACCTGGTGGCCTGGCTCATAGCCTTGAATAGTCTACGATTAAGGACTTCAACGCTTAATTAATAAGCTGATTAATATTCGGATTGATCTTACTGCGCTTGACTATACCGCAGCTGACCCTCCTCTATTTCTTGTAAATTTGTCTTGTTTATTGTTTTGTAACTTATTGTTTTATGTTTTTTGTATGGATCCGATAGCACAGGATACTGGTGCTAAATGAATATAATCAAACACTCAATTTCCTCAGTGTATCATTTTACCTCGTTAACTAATTTTTTTTTCAAATAATTTAAGGTAATTTTGTACCACTGAACCCAAAAGGACAGGTTTTAACTCAGTCAGGAGAGCGTCCGGCTAGGAACCAAAAGGTTCCTGGTTCGATACCGAAGCGCGTCAACTCAGCGTATGAGTAGCACAGGGATCTGTGCGGTAAAGTAGGGAGATGATGGTAGGTGTGGCGCTCCACCTCAGACGCAAAAACAATTTCCTTGGTCAAGCGCTAGTGAAAAGGGGATAGACTCTCTTTTGCTGCCTGGTTGATACCGACTTAAGCCACCCGACGACCACCCGCCCGACGAATCAAAAATGACGCCAGTTTATCTAGATCAAGTCAGGTTTTTTGCTGAGTTGATTTTTTTTAAAGGTCCGATCTTCTGATAAAATCGATTACATTTTTGTGACATTATCGGTTGATTTTTGTTAATATTTCTCATATGAAATAGGTTTTTAAGAGAAAAAAATGGGTTATTTCCTATAAGTCCAACATAAACAAATGGGAACCACTCCTGACTGATGAATTATTTATTTATTTTCCCATTAAACTAACCCTAACCTAAACCCTAACCCTAACCCTAACCCTAAACTCTAACCCCGTCTTTTTCCCTAGTAGATCAATAAATAAATAAATCATGTATCAGTCAAGTGGTTCCCCTTTTATCATGTTAGACTTATAGGAAATCAAACATTGTTTCTAATACAACATCCAAACCATGGAATTTCGTACTTCAGACAAATCTTCTTGCCGTTGGTCCACTGATGCAGATACTCTGTGCATGCCTTACATATCATGTGTGATGTCCAAGCTTTATTCTGGTTACCAAGTTTTAATACTAAAATAAACATGGTCAGCAGCTTTATGAAACTTATGACTGGATTCCTTTTTTGAAACAATGGTGTATTCACCGCATATGTAGCTGAATACGTTGGACTTATTTTTGCAAGAAGATGTTCTGGTCGAAGCCATTTCATTTAACAATAAAATAATTTATATTTTTCAGATGAATGTAATGGCTTTTACCAAGTAGTCATTAATTGGTGCATGCAAACTCTTCAAAGTTATTTTATGTCAAGAAATTAAAAAACAATTTTTCTCAATTCTTTAATGTACGTTCCTTAATATATGGCAATTAAATCTCTGTTATAGTTTTGCTTTTCAGATTAAGCGGTTTGCTTCAAAATTCGAAGTCCTGTAAAGATCTCTAAGCGTTTTAACTCTAAAAGAGCGTGCCCAGCTAGAAGCTGGAGGCGAATGCTGGTGACCATATAGAATTTTGAATAAAATCCATGTCATGTGTGTTCTTCCCATATTCTTTTTTTGTAAAAATGATGATTTAATGAATTATAAGATTTTCAAATTAGTGAGTTACTTTACAATCACCCTGTATAATCGACAAGTGTTCAGGACTAAGATAATATTCGACTTTCGGCCGAGTCTCGGATATTACGGACATTTCATGATGTCGCGGAGCGTCCCTAAATCGTTTTCTTGTTAGCCATTCGATTGTGGTCGTCTGCTTTTCTGCTTTGTGTTTTGTGACAACGTCCTTCTTTTGGGTTAAATAAAGATGGCGGAGAAGCGAAAGAGGCGGCGATACAAAAAAGGCGAATAGAAGAAGAAGAAGAAGAAGAAGAAGAAGGGGGGAGAGAGAGAGAGAGAGAGAGAGAGAGAGAGAGAGAGAGAGAGAGAGAGAGAGAGAGAGAGAGATAGAGAGAGAAGAAAAGTTGGAAGGATTTCATAGCGGGGGGGAGAATGCCATAAAGAGGTTGACTTATGTGACATGTCGTCTGCTAAACTCGAGTCTCGAGTCTGGAGCAGGGACGATAAAGAGGCGGGAGTAGAGACTTGTTCTTTTCAAATTGTCTTCATTTTGAGTTAATTTACTGCTAATTGCGGTTCCACCACTTGACAGCTGGCCTCGTTAAAAAAAAATATAAAAGATTAAAGAAAAAATAAGTGAAAGTTAGGAAAAGAGAATAGAGGGAGATCTAGCACAGAAGTGCAATGATTATGTATTTTTTGTATTTTTTTATCTTTCGTTATTTTTCTTTTTGAAGACGATTTTAAGATATTACTTAAAAGGACAGACACAATCGTCCCAAAGCAAACGAAAAAAAAAAAAAAAAAAAAAGAAAAGAAAAGAAAAGAAAAAAGAATTAAATGACCAACAAGATGATATATTAAAAGCCAAGGATTTAAAAAAATAAATGACTTTAAGAAAGCAAACACTTGTAACATAGCGGTGAGATAAAAAGCGATGTTGTTTAAGAAGGTTGAAAATTTACCTTCGGTGTTGAGTCGTAACCCGACACGGAAGAGGAAAACTCTTCAAAACGGACAGTCTAGAAGTTATTTTATCAGATCATAAAGAGTTGGTGCGAAAAACTCATAATGAATAATAATTTTCCCTTTATGGTAACAACTCAAGACAAAAAAAATAGTCATCGGAAAGAGATCAAATAGGAAAATGGCTGGTGTTCCCGTTAGAGCCAACATATGGAAGCCGGGCGACCTGCTATGAATGTTGGCTGCTATTGTTCAAATTGTCCTTTCAGCTATACAAAGGTCCATGACGACAACATTGTATCCGAATGACAGCTCAACGACCCATCCGAGAGACAGCTAACAACTCATTCAAGAGAACAGCACAACTACCCATCCGAGAAAAGGCTCAACAATCCATCCGAAAAAGAGCTCAACTACCCATCCGAAAGACAGCTCAACGACACATCCGATGTAGAGCTTAACTATTCATCCGAGAGACAGCTCAACTAGCCATACGAGAGAGAGAGAGAGAGAGAGAGAGAGAGAGAGAGAGGAGAGAGAGAGAGAGAGAGAGAGAGAGAGAAGAACATCCATCCGATTGAGAGCTCAACTATGCATGCGAGAAACAGCTCAACCACCCATATGAGAGACAGCTCAACAACCCATCCGAAACACAGCTCAACAACCCATCTGATAGACAACTCAACTATCCATCAGAGAGACAGAATAACAACCCATCTGAAAGACACCTCAACGATCCATCCGAGAGACAGCTCAGCTACCATCTGAGAGACAAAAAACCATCAGAGAGACAGAACAAGTCATCCAAGAGACAGCTAAAACAGCCCACCGAGAGAAAAACAACAGAATAACAACTTATCCGAGAGACAGCTCAACTACCCCTCCGAGACAGAACAACAACCCATCCGAGGGCGAGAACATCAACCATCCGAAAGACGCTCAACGACCAGAGAGAGCTCAACTACCCATCCGAGAGACAGAATAACAAACCATTCGAAAGACACTTCAACTACCCATCCGAGAGACAGAAAAACAATCGCCCGAAAGACAGCTCAACTACCCAGCCATGATACAGCCAACTATCCATCCATGGAAACAGCTCAACTACTCATCCGAGACAGAACAACAATCAATCCAAGAGACAGCTCAACTACCCATCCGAAAGGCAGCTTAACTACCCATCTGAGAGACAGAACAACTACCCCACAAAGAGAGAGCTCAACTACCCATCCAAGAGACAGAACTACAATCCATTCGAAAGACAGTTCAACTACCCTTCCGAGATACAGCTCAACTACGCATCCGAGAGACAGAACTACAATCCACCCGAGAGATGGCTCAACAACCCACCCAAGAGCGAGAACAACAACCCATCCGAAGGACAGCTTAACTACCAATCCGAAACATCGAATAACAACCCTCCGAGAGAGAGCTCAACTACCCATCGAGAGACAGAATAACAACCCATCCGAAAGACACCTCAACTACCCAGCCATGAGACAGCTCAATTACCCATCCGAGACAGAAAACAATCCACCCGAGAGACAGCTCAACTATCCGTCCGAGAGCGAGAACAACAACCCATCCGAAAGGCAGCTCAACTACCTATTCGAGAAACAACAAAACTCCAATTTCAGGAGTGCAGACAAAAAACAAAAACTAAGTATATGAGCAATATCACAGAAAAAAGTACTTTAATGTTACTTCAAGATAATATCTGGATTTGGCAGAAAATTGAAAAAATAAATAAAAGAGATAACAATTGTAGGTGGTGCTCTTGGAACGGTGACCAAGGGTTTGAAAAAAGACTTGCGGAATTGGAAATCAGAGGAAGAATTGAGACCTTCCAAACAACAACATTTTAGATCGGCTAGAATACTCAGAAGAGTTCTCGAGACCTGAGGAGACCTGCTATCATTCAGACTCCAGTGAAAGTCCACCAGCTAATACTGGTGTGGAGAATTCGTAGGGTGATGTAATAAAATAATAATAATAATAATAATAATAATAATAATAATATAACTAGCAGGACCTGTGGATATACCACAGTATGATAATCTAATTATTACAACGTTTGATATGTTTACTTAAGAGCTATTTCTAAATAGTTCAACATGTAAAAAGTATAATAATCTTGATTTCACTCTCTCTAACTCTTCCGTCATTCTTCTCATCTTTTCATTATTCTCTATAGAATCAATTGAGCTCTATCGCTTCCGCGCGCTCATCCCTTTTCTCTATCTTTCTTCTACTCTCTTTCTTTCTTTCATGTTATAATTTTTCTGTGTAGCATGTCCTTGTTCTTCCTTTCTTTATAATAAAACGGAATGGTTCATATTTATCTGAGGTGACGACATTCATAAGAATAAGATAACAACACTAGATAATCAGATTTAGATTTTTGCATTTCGTCTTGGACGATTTGGGACGGTCTCATTTTTAACCAGAAGGTATTGCAAGATCATAACGTCCGTACAATTAAGGAACACGAGTTTTGATATATATATATATATATATATATATATATATATATATATATATATAATAATAATAATAATAATAATAATAATAAACTGAATCATTAATAATTGCTGCACAAAATTAATGCCATAAGACAAACTATATCAAAGCAAAAATTGATAAGACCCAACAAAATAGTAAATGTAGACTATGCGGTGACAGAGATGAGACTGTAAACCATGTACTAAGCGAATGTAGCAATTAGCTCAACGGGAGTACAAAAACTAGGCACGATGGGAAGGTGATCCACTGGGACTTATGCAAAAAATTAAATTTTGACCATACAACAAAATGCTATATGCATAAACCAGAATCTGTTCTTGGGAACGAACGCATAAAATTCTCTGGGACTTTGAGATAATAACGGATCACCTTATCCCAGCAAGAAGATCAAACCTAGTGTTTGATTAACAAAAAAGAAAGAACTTGTCAACTGGTAGATTTTGCAGTGCCAGCAGATCACAGGGTGAAGTTGAAGGGAAACGAAAAAATGGACAAATCTTGACCTTGCCAGAGAACTGAAAAAGTTTTGGATATGAAAGTCCAAAGTGATACCAATTGCAGTTGGTGCATTGGAACGGCCAAAAAACTTGGAAAAAAGATTGGAAAATTGGAAATCAGAGGACAATCGAGACCATCCAAATACTGCACTACTGCAATCTGCTAGAATACTCAGAAGAGTCCTGGAGACCTGAGGAGACTTGTTTTCACTCAGACTCCAATGAAATACCATCAGCTACACTGGTTGAAAAACTCACAGCAGTGAACATAATAATAAGAGTGAAGATGAAAGAATACAAAAACATAAACAATACCTAGAACTAGCAAGATAGTTGAAAAAAAGACTTTGGATATGAGGGTGGAAGGTGATACAATAGTTGTTGGTGCACTAGGAACTGTTCCCAAAAGCTTAGAAAAAAACGAGGAACTAGAAATCAAAGGAAGAATTGAGACACCCAGATAACATCATTTGTTGAAAATCAGTTGGAATCTCAGGAGAGTCCTGGAGACCTGAGGAGACTTGTTGTCTACTCAGACTCCGGTGAAAAACCACAAGCTAACGCTGGTGTGAAAAACTCTTAAGGGGTGAAATAATAACAGAGCAAAGTGAAAACAAAAGAAAGCAAAGTTAAAAGAAAAGACAAGAAGAAGAAAGAAAGAAAGGAAAGAAGAAAGTGAGGAGGGAGATATATAAATGAAGCAAAACTAGTGAAGGGGATTGGTGTAAGGAGGAAAAGAAGGAAGAAATAGGAGAAGAAGAAGGTATGGAAAAGTAGAAAACCCAGGTAGAAGCCGTAAGCACAGCGGCTTCTAAATTGTTATTTTAGAATATAGAATCTGCAAGTCGAAGTTACGACCCAAAAATATATGACACAGGTGGTTTTGATATCTTCTTCTGCGTCATATTGATAGGTAATTTATTATTTGCATATATTGGGTTTAATTCGTGTCAGTGGGTGGATGTTCACGGCAGTCGTTGTGGAATTGTTTAATAGCGAATCAGGAAGGCGAGAATAAAAGATGTTCTGTTTGTTAACAAAAGGATTACAATTTTTAATGAACAGCGATAACACATACGCAATCTGCGCCTAATCCCCCTCTCTCTCACACTTTATATCTTTCTCTTTTCTCTCTTCCCTCTCTCTTCTTTCTCTCTTCTCTCACCCCTCCCCTCGCTCCTCTCTCTTCCCCTTCTCTTCTTTTCTCTTCGCCATGTCTCCCTCTTTTCTCTCTCTCTTCTCTTCCCCTTACCTCCTCTATCTTCCTCTTTTTCTTCCTCTCTATAACTCTCCCCCTCTTTCTTCTCTTTCTATTTCTCTCTATTTCTCTCTCTTCCAGCTCTCCCTCCCCCTCTCTCTTCTACTCTTTCTGTATTTCTCTCTTTTCCTATTTCTTTCCCTTCTCTTTTCCTCTCTCTTGCTCTCTTTTCTATTTCTCTCTCCTTCTTTCCTCTCTCGCTCTCTTTGTTTTTCTCTCTCTTATTTCTCACTACCCATTCTTTTTTTCCTATCTCTCTTTTTTTCTCATCATCTTTCCTATCTCTTGTTTTCTCTTCTATTTCTCTCTCCACACTCCTCTTCCCCGCTCTACCCCTCTCTCTGTTTTCTCTCTCTTCCCCTCTCTTTTCCTCTCTCTCTACTTTTTCTCTCTCCTTCTTTCGGGCTCTATCACTCTCTTTGCTTTTTCTTCTTTTTGTTTTCGCTCTTTTTGTTTTGTTTTTCTTTGTTTCTTCTTTTTCTTCAACACACACGAAACATCCGTCACCCCACCTCTGCCTCTTTCATCTCTCTTATTCTGTGTCCTGGGTATCACGTTAACTTCCATCTGATGATGAAGTGCCAATTCTGGAGCTCTGGGGAGTGTGGAGTATCCCTTGTTTAATCCCATGTCTACCCTAACCCGAAGTGGTAGTACTGTTAAGGTCCCATCTATGGGTTAGAATAGAAAAATTGTGTTTAAATAAAAAATTGAATATCATCAAGAATGAATCCAACGTCTTCGACATGAAATAATCCAATAAGGGTTGAATGCCGTAAAACTCAACCAAACAATCAACCAACCAATCAACTCTCTTCCTCTCTCTCAACACCATTCCTCTCTCTCTCTTCTTCTCTCTCTCTCTCTCTTCTCTCTGTTTTCTCTTTGTTTATTTCTCTTTTTGTTTCTCTCTCTTTCTTCTGTGTTTCTTTGTTTTCTTTTTCTCTATCTGTTTTCTCTTTTCTCTGTTCACTTTGTTTGTTTGTTTGTTTGTTTTGGTTTGTTTGTTTCTCTCTCTCTCTCTTTTCTTCGCTCTCTTGTTTTTCTCTTTCTTCTCTTTCTCAACTTCTCTATTCTCTCGCCTCTCTCAGTCTCCTTCTGCTTCTCTCTCAGTTCTCTCTATATAATGTCTCTTTATTTTTCGTTCTTTGTTTCTCTCCTCTCTCTCTCTTCTCTCTCTCTCTCTCTCTTTGTTTATCTCTCTCATCTATCTCTCTCTCTGTTTCTCCTCTCTCTTTTCTCTTTTCTCTTTTTGTCTAATTGTTTCTCTTTCCCCTCTTTTTCATTTTTTCCTACCCCCTTCTCGTTCTCTCTCTTCTCTCTATATCTCTGTTTATCTCTCATCTTTTTGTTTTCTCTTTCTCGCTCTCTTGTTCTTTTATTTCTTTATTTTCTTTTTTTGTTTCTTTTGTTTCTCTGTTTCACTCTTTCTCTCTTGGTCTCTCTCTCTTTCCACCCACTCTCACTCTCTCCACGTTTCCATCTCCTTGTTTTTTCTCTTTCGCCATCTCTTTTAGTTTTTGTTCTCTTCTCTTCTTCTCTCTCATCTCTCTCTCTCTCTCTTTCTCTCGTTCCTCCTTTTATCTTTGTTTTTATTTCTTGTTTCTCCCTTTCTCTCTTATCAATTTATTTCTCTCTTCTCTTTGTTTAACTCTTTCTATCACTCCCTTTCTCCTTTTTCTTCTCTTTATCCCCCCTCTCTCTCTCCGGATTTCTCATTTCTTTTCTTTTTCAACTTCGCTGATAAAAGAATAAATAAAATAGATAATTATCATTATTATTATATTTTATATTATTGTTATCCTTATTTTTAATTTTTTTATTTATTATATAGCCGGTGGTTCACTGGAGGCTGCGTGACAGCAAGTCTCCTCAGGTATCCAGGATTCTTCAGAGAATTTTAGCCGATCTTAACATGTGTGTTTTGGATGGTCATCGATTCTTCCTCTGATTTCTAATTCCCAATTCCTTTTTCCAAGCTTTGGGGCCGTTTCAATGGCACTAATTACATTGGTACTACTTCATACTTCATGTTCCACAGTTCTTCTCAGTTCTCTGGCAAGGTTCAAGTATTTGTCTATCTTTTCGCTTTCTTAATTTTCACTGCAACGGCAAATCCATTCGCTTTTATTGATTAACCATTTCGTCTGTCTCCAACATTCTTCATCTTTGTCTATTCCGCTGCGTCTTACCTTTTGCTTTTATATAGTTTGTTCGTATCATATTGTCTTGTATTGCGATGAAAACGGTCCCCAAAGCTTTGGTTAAAAGAATCTTTGGGGAATTAGAAATAGAGGAATGAATCGAGACATACAATAAGCACTGGTTAAGATCGCTAAAATTCTCTGAAGATCCTGGAATACATGAGGAGACTTGCTGTACGCCAGCCTCCCGTGACCACCGGCTCTATAATAAGTAATAAAATAAAAATAAGGATAACAATAATATAAATATAATATATGATATCTATTTTATTTCTATTTTTTTATCAGCGAAGTGAAGAAAGGAATGAGAAATCGGAGAGAGAGAGGGGGGGATATAAGGAAAGAAAAGGGAGAAAGGGAGTGATAGAAAGAGTTAGAGAGAAGAGAGAAAATAAATTGAGAAAGAGAGAAAGGGAGAAACAAGAAATAAAAAACAAAGATAAAAGGAGGGAACGAGAGAAAGAGAGAGAGAGAGAGAAGAGAGAGAGGAGAGAGAGAGAAAAACTAAGGATGGGCGAA
>CM042152.1:56015940-56075940 GCA_023376005.1 Doryteuthis pealeii
CGTAAGCATTCATAGCTCGTGTAGGCGGACACGGAATGCTGTCTAGAGGGGCTTCAAAGGTGAATGGGCCGAAAAAGGAGTCAAAGAACTTGTTGCTATCGGCATGCCTAGTGCGAATGTGATGATGACTAATATAGTAACTCTCATCAACTGATATAGTCCACGTTTTATTACTTTTGTCCTCCAACTCAACGTATGGGCGTTCCGACCTGAAGAATGAGAAAATTGTGACATGCACAAAGCTTTACACCTAACAGATGTGCACAGACATGTAAAAGAAAGAATGAAGAAAGAAAGAAGAGAAGAAAACAGAAAGAAAGAAAGAGGGGAAACAGAAAAAAGAAAGAGGAGAAACAGAGCAAGAAGAAGAGGGGAACAGAAAAGAAAACAAAGAAATGAAAAAGAAAAGAAACATGGAAGAAGAGAAAGAAAACTACAAAAAAGACCATCAATAATCATCAGATTCCACTGCAGCACGATTCCATAAATCTCTCTCTTTCTCTCTTTTCTTTTCTCTATCTCTCTCTTCTTTTCTTTAATCTCTTCTTCTCATCTCTGTCTCTCTCTCCTCTCTCTTCACTCTATCGGTAATCACCGCTGTCAGGTCTTCTGCACTGCGTCCCGATCCGTATAGACTGATGAAAAAAAAAAAAAACCCACAAAAAATACTGTACTGTTCGCCTATTCTGGTAAATGTCCATACGAGTATCGCACTGAGAATGTCACTTATGGGTTCGTCTTACTTCCAGCAGTGTCAGCATGTCCTGTTCGTCTTAGTCGAACGGTTTCTGTGATAGGAAGGAAAGTGGCCGTACAGCTACTTTTGTGAGTGCTGCTTTCGGATTTTTTCAGAAGCAGCCTCAGCATCATTGTGCGGTTCCATCTAGCGTTTTCTCTGTGCGTTGTAAGAGTCCTATGTGATGCTCTTACAGTAACACTGATACGCTTCAGCATGGAATAATTGTCGCTTTATGCCTTACCGAGAAATCAAAAATAAAGGACAGAAAATACTTATATTCATCAGCTCAAGTACGCAGCACTGTAGTGCCATCTAGTAGGACCTACCAAAGCAAATGGACGATAGGATGATTGCGAAAGACGTCAATGGAAATCTGTGTTGTCTGTATACCCGGTGATGATGATGATTGTTGAAATATCTGGTATAGTGTATACCAAATTCTACTCATATTCATGAATTTCCACATATCAGCAGCATGCATTTTCGATAAAAATAGCCAATCAGAAAACGAATAGAACGCATTTAGATCGTTGACATTTTCCTGAAATCAACCGCAATTGGAACTTTCTGAAATCAAGACCTACAGAGGAATTTCAAGGAGTACAAACGACTTTCCGCTACAAGGAGTACTACTGAGACTACAATTTTTTTTTTTTTACGTAGGCATTTCAAGAAATAAAAGACTTTCTGCTAGCAAAGGGCATCTGAAACCTAACAACTTTTCTACCATTGGATTTCACCAACAGGGATAAACGCCTAAATGGTGATCAGAATGGAACTCTAGAAATGTGGAGTACCCCTTCATCACCATACTTCCCAGGTCACTCTGCCCTCGGAGTGTTAGTATTGTTAAAGTCTCCATCTATATAGAACAAAGATGATAAAATTGTTTAAGAAATCATTCAGTTTAAGAAGAGATTGAGCACCTGTAAAGGAGAACAAACAAAAACAATTTCGGCATAAAATGACCAATGGTTGACAAGCCGTAAAATCCAACCACTACCAACTGTCGTCTGACCGTTACGACCTACCTTTCCAGCTTACAGTAATCACCGGGGCTCGCAGTCTCAGACTTTCACTGTATTCGAAATGTGCACCTGGTTCGATCCTGTGCACCTGTACCGTGTAGGCGGTCTTTGTATTGTCAGCGTCGAATGACTTTCCACATCCCCGATTAGCCGAGAGTTCGAATAGAGCGGTGTCACTGTTCGGTGAGCGTGATGTAACCACCATTTAATATGATCCTACCTGGTTTGGATTGCTGATCAATCAGAGCCTCTAAGTTGACTAAAACAGCGTGCACGCTGGGGTTTCCCCTAACTGTCTGATCGGTGTACACGATCGGTGAAGAAAGTACCTCTGCTTGATGCTGCTACAGGCGAAGAAACAATGCTCAGGTGAATAACACGCCCAATATATACATATAGGTGTCTTTGGGGCGCCTAGCAGCACACAAACGAAGCACATCCAGGTCACCAGGCACAGCGACACATATCACACAGAGAGAGAGAGAGAGAGAGAGAGAGGCAGAGAGAGAGAGAGAGTGGAAGAGAGAAGACAGGACAGATCAGAGCAGTAGCAGTATATGTGTATTATTAGGTCTTACTTTGGGTGTAATGTCTGAGTGATCCGTGGGTGGGTTTGTTTTAATAGCAATGATAGGACCCGAGCATAAATGCTGATTGGATGATATAGGTTGGCCATTGCTACATTCAGTCCAGATTGTCGGCCGTTATATATATAAATATATATTTGTAGTGTTATTAGTATATGTAGGTTAGTGATTAGGATATTATATAGTATTAGGGTATAGGTGGTGGTAGTTAATAGATGCCGTCAACAGCACGTTAACCAAGGCAGTGACTGTCTGTTATATAGTTAATTTTTATTTTTTAATGTGTTTTCAGAGATGATGGACCGGCCAATCTGATGGGCTTGATAAATAAACAGAATCACTTAGAATAGTAATAACATAACCCTCCATATACAGACTTGTTGTTTTTTTTTGTTTTGTTTTTTTCATTTTTATAAAATATATATATACTAGAAAATTAACCCGTCCATGAACGTACAATATATTTTATGGAACACCAGGAAGTGGTTCCTAATAATTAAAATAAAAAATCGGTCGAAAATTTGGGTATTACAGTATTGTTGTTTATTTTTGGGGATTTTTTTGTTGTTAAAATTTGAAAAAAAAATATTGTAATGGTCCGTGGAGTGATGGTAGTGTGTGAGTGTATTGTTGAGAATCATGATCTTATGTCATGAATATTGGACAATTTTGAACAAGAATTCAGATTCATCGTTCGTTTTTTACGTAAATAAAAAAATATCGTCCGTAGATGTAAATATAAGACCTCTCTGTAATGGTAGATTATTTCAGACTAATTATCTTTATAGGTAAGAGGAATTAGAATAGTTGCGTTTTTTTTTGGCTGTTCATAAGTGTATTGCAGATGTCATAAGGAATAGGAAGGAGGAGGGGGTGACCTCGTAATAGAAAAAATGTTCCCTAATATTTTTAAGAAAAAACTATTTCAAACATATGTTCATCAACAGATGAATAAGTTCGAAAGTTGGGAACTATTAGTTTTAGTTTTTTCATGGAGTATGAAATAACATAAAGTACACAGAAGGTGGTGTTTGTTGCTAACTTGTTAAATTTCAAGTTGATTGAATGGTGCGAAATGTAACAATTGTTTCGTTCATATTTTTATATTTCGCGGTAAGCGTGAAGTATAATAGAAAAACCTTAGGATTTTTTTAAGAATTTGAGTTTTTCTTGTTTGAGGGGGTGGTTCTAAGAATTTGTGAAAGGATCGCTTTAGTAGCTACGTTATTCAAGTTTCTAATTGTGTGATTATTAGGTAGTAGTGCGGGGTATGAAGGGTAGATAGATTGTAGGACGTTATGCAATATTGGACATCTCTAAGTGATCAATGGTGCTTTGGTGGTGATTATATACCAATGCTCAGCAAGTGTTATGTTGTAAATAGAATATTGTTGTCTACAAAGTTCACTGAAAAGCGAATGTTCGTTCCATCCAATTTGCATTTGAAAAATAATAATAGTATGTGTTTTTTTATATCCTTTTTCAAATCGCTAAAGAAATTTGCTACATTGAGAATAAATATTTTAAAAAGTAACTTGAGAACTGTTTGAAAGGATTTTTTCTAAGAACTGGTCTTCCGTTACGTGAAGACAATTCTAAATTCAGTTGTGTAATTGCTTGGTTGGGTTAGAAATAAAATGTAGCATTGTACTATTTCTTTCTTTTTTTGAGGCCATGATATCAACAAAAGTACAAAGGAAGTAATAATAAACTTTACGCTAATTGTACGTGATATTTCGCGTATAATTCAAATTTCTTATTCATATTGGAATAGTTTCTTTGATGAAAAAGTTTTGAGTTTCAACTGATGTAAAGAATAGATATATTTAATCATATTTTATTCTAAGAAGTATGGTGGGTATACCAGTTTGCATATCGCCTCTTTCATTAATCGCTTTTGAATGATTTTCCTTACAAACTTACTTCGTACGTGAAACATTTAAATGTCAGTTTTGTTATACTTGTATTGGTCTTTTTGTGGGCCGCGTTCTTAAACCAAAAGAACAGATAGAGCTAATAACTTAATGTGAAGTGGAGGCTTATTTTGATTCGCATTATTAGATGTCAGAATTGTTCATATTGTTTATGAATAGTGGTTTTTCTTTCAGAAAAGTTTTTTGGGAGTTTCACTGAGTAAAAAGGGATATATAGGGTTGTTTCAGTTCTTTTCGGGGTGGAGAAATATGGAAGGTATTGTCGTAAAATATGATATGAAAGAGGTGTTTCCATGCACTAATTTTTGTGTTGTTCGTGATAATGTAAATGTTTTCATATTCATGTTCGTTTTTTTTTTCCTTACATTTAAAAAAATACACTTGGATTTGAAAAGATTGATTTTTTTAGTTCTCAAAAAAAAAAAATTAATAGGTTCGGTAACTAAATTACCAAACAATCGCATTCTATCAGTAAAAATAGAGCAATGTTTACTTATTTGTTAAGGAACGCAGTCATAGTGTGTAGCGACATTAATGAGATGACGCTGAGTATAGTGCCAGTATAGGGATCGAGGCTGATATGGAGGCACAGGACAAGCGTTGCTGAGTGACATAAGCAGTCAGCAGCAGCTATACGTTTGCTGTTCCGGAAAATCGTTTTGATTTTTGTTTAATTAATTAATGATATCCCTTAGTGGCAAAAAAATCATAACCAATATATGGCGATTCTTAGTTATTTATAATTACTCGATATGTGCAATAATATTTGCTAGTAAAATAATGTATTGATAACGTAATGCGTTGAAGAAGAACTTGGGTCCGAGGTTATTCTTTTGATTGATGTTCAGAGGGTAATGATAGGATCTATGGCTGTTTAAAAGTTGGTCACAATTGATTGAGATGTAACGGAGAGAGTTTCAGGGTGAAATCAGAAAATTGTAGAGAAAAAGAAAAGAAGAAAAAAAGAAAAAAAAAAAGATTGTTTTTAATGGCAATTGTAAGACATCTTCGTTTGATTGTTATTTGTAATAGGTATATTGTGTGTGAACGGTTGTGGTGTGTTACGGTGTGTTGCGCATGGTTGCGAGTGTGTGCGCGTGTTCTGTGTGGCGCGGCGCACGTATGTATGGTTTGCTTGGGTGGGGTGTTGTCCCTTCTGTGATCTCAGAAGTAAGTCGAAAAAACAAACTGACTCTTTAACAGCTGAGCCTGATTGGCTCAGCGACAATTTCGAACAGATATAAAAATCTCTCTTTCTCTCTCTATTTCTCCTACTCTCTCTTTCTCTCGACCCTACCCCTCCTCTCTTTCTCTTCGGCCTCTCCTTTCTCCTTCTTTCTCTCCTGCCTTTCTCTATTACTGGATAGCCAGGACCGGAGCTGTCTTTCTGTCCCATCCTTTTCTCTTCGCTCTTCTCGCTTCCCATTTTCTCTTTCCTCTCCTCCTCTTTCCCCCCCCACTCATAAAAGCAAACGAAACTAAAATCAAGATTGTTAAGGGCTAAGTTTAGCACAATGTTAGAAGTATAAGTGGCACCCCGTAAAATCATACTCACTAAATAATGGTCCGCTCACCGACTCGTTGAACATTACACTATATGCGAGGTGTTTCATTACGAGCTAGTTTGCTGTCCTGCCATATCAAACGCGTGGGAGGCTTTAGAATACACGCGGACTGCACTTCTACCGACGGGGGTAGACACTTGCCTCACGCCAACAGGGACCGTTAGGCTGTCCGGTGGCGACCATAATGCTTAAGGAAGGAATGCCCGTGTCTGCGGCCCATCGTTGGTCTTGTATCGTGTAGGCTTGAGATGGGCAGTTGGAGAACGTGCCTCCAGGTCATATCGTTGGTGCACGTCAAGCTCAGTAGAGATAATGATTTGTCCGCGACCCGGGTTGCCGCTTATGACGAAGCCCGTATCGCCTTTTATCAGAGAAGGCCAGTGACTGAGGGTCCTCGCAAATGTCCTTCTTCACCATTACTGGCCGAGTCCGCCTGTAGGCCGTGAGATTTATCTTGCCTTAAATTGCTTGGAATGTGAAGTGTTGGCTTGCCCCTCGGTGTTTACTGTTTTTTCGCTCACCAGGCGTATTGCGGCTATTTATCAGTAGGCAAGGCGCCAGTTGTGAATCCTCTTTCTTCTCCGGGACTTTGGCAACTAATGGGGTTAAGGACAGTTTGACTACACCTTATGCTGTGTGTTGTGTGTGAGGGGGGATAGAACCTTCCACACAGGCAATGTTGAGTGAAGTGGACGTAGCTTATGGATCTCGCTTAACTTTTGTGTCGTTATCCTCTTTTCTACTATGTACGAGTAATATGAATCTACTGAAGTATATTGTCTTCGTGTAATGATGTATTAGTCATGATGTGCGCGTTAAAGTGCTACTCGCAGCGTGCTGTCACTTGGATGTGGCAAGAGTCCATGTGTTATATTTAACACTTCATGGGTCGGAGTTGTTGGTGTGGTCATACAATGAATTTAACCTTATCATAACTTTTGGAACCGCACAAGGCCATACGCGTTCCAATCAGCCCGTTGCTCTTTGTAAGTGTTCGCACAGAGATGATGAATTGGTAGAGTTTTGATTGTTTAGTAGTGCCAGAGGTACACCATACAGTAGTCTGACCACGGGCTACATGCTAAGAAAGGAATGGTCGATAACCAGTCGAATTGCAATCCATGAATTTGCTACGAATGTTTGATAACACTGTGGTTTGCTCGAGGTGGCGGTTTAGCTCGAAGCCGGGTTAGAGCAACGCCTAAGAATAGTATAGGTTCCTGGTTCGATACTGGTGCGCCGCCACCTCAGCGCATGATAGCTGACAGGGAGTTGGTAAAATTGATCAGGTGTGTGCGGTAAAGTGGCGCACCACACCAAGCAATAAACAATCTTCTTGAGTCTACATTACTAAAAGGGGATAGGGGCTTCCTCGCTGTCGCGCTGATACGACATTAGGTCCACTGCCAATAATTTACTTTTACGTTGCTTCAGATACGCTTTGGACTTGCAGGGCAAAATTTTTTGTGCAAATCATCCGCTTACTTACTTTATGAATAAAATGGATATTAAAAAGAAACAAAGCCAAAAACAACCAACGTAGCAAAGTTCACGTCTAGTTTGGTGAATTTTCTGGCGATTAGTTCTATATATTGACAGAGTAGTTCGACACTATTAGATAACAAACAAATTGGAAAAAAGAAGATCATTCATATCTAACTAAGCTCGTTTTTATTATTTCTTTTTACCGTGCTACAACAAGTGAAGATTTATTCTTATTCAAACAAAACTCACTTTATGATGACGCGCATAATATAAGTATATTAATACTTCCGTATCCTTAATTGTTAACGACGTTATACTTTACAACACCTCTGGTAAGAAAAAGAGACTGTTCAAATCGTCCAAGATGAAATAGCAAAAATGTTAAAATCTCTGTTTATCTGGTGTTATATCCCGTCCGAATTCTATTTCTTAAATAGGTGTTCGGTCAGCTAATAATAGGACATTCTGTTTTGTTATTATAGAGAAAGAAAGGAAAAGAGAAGGAAAAAAATGCTACAGGAAAATATAACAAGGAAGAAAGAAAAGAGAGTAGGGGCAAGAATAAGAAAGGGGTGAGTGCGCGGAAGCGATTACGCTAATCAGTTTCAATTTGATATCATAATGAAAAAAAGAAATTGTTTTAAAAAAAAGCAGAGAGAGTTAAATCAAGATTATTATTATTATTTTATTATTATTATATTATTATTATTATTTTATTGTTGTTGTTGTTGTGTTTTTAACATATGTAACTATTTTTGCAATATCTCTTTAACGTAATATATATCAAACGCTGTAATAAGTTAAAGTTAATGCATACTGTGGTATACTTCACAGGTCTTAGCTTGTGATAAATGATTGACAGCGGACACTAGTATTGCGTTATACCTTATTATTTCCTTTGATATAGTGAAATAATATAAAACACCCCCGCCGCCAAAAAAAAAAAACCAACAAGACAAACAAAATAAACCACCAAACACATCTGGAATGAAAGTCGGACTTTTTAGTCAATGGTGGATATTTCCGCACGCAGGACACTCCCTTGTTACAGACATTCCGAGAAAGAAGGACGACAACCCCAGTTTTGTCTATGTACGTTCATTTCTGTTTCCGGCGTTGGCGACAGCACGTGCGCATAGTTATGTCTGCAGTGCCTCAGCAGTGGACAAAGGAGAACGTTAATGCGTGCACAAGGACATTCGGCGTATTCCCGCGCTCTGGTGGCCATTGTCGGTGACAGGCATATCCTTGAGATTCTCATACAAGATCTCTCTCCAAAGTGCCTGGCAATATTAAAGTCAAAGATTTGTTTTGCCTACAAATAATGCTAGTTTCGGTTTCAAAGAAAAAATAGACAGTTGCTTATAATTCGGGATGACTGCATTCTTAATATATAAGTATATCAGTTATTATATTGTATGATTATAAATGTATATATATATATATATATATATTATATATAATACTAAAGCTGAGCGAATCAATGTTTGTCTTCTAAGGCTTTTTTACTGTTAGTTTAATTATACAAAAGATTATACTAAATTAGAATTTCCTACCTTTAGGATTGAGGTTATGTTTGAAAAAATTATAATTAGTCGTATTTTAATTAAGTCATAAAATACTGACGCTGACAGACTAGTGTTATCGCTTCCGTGCATTTACCACCTCTCTCTAATCTTTCCCTTCTCATATTTTTTAACCTAAGGGTGTTGCCAAGCCGTAAACGGTCGATTTTTACTGGGGATAAAAGATTATTAAAAGATAATAATTCAATGCAGAATTTAATGATTTCCCCTGTTCTCATTTGCGGGGATTCGATTTTTCTCCTACAACCAGCCCCGTACAAACATCATCGAACCTCAACTTCACTTGCAATGATCTAATTTTGTAAAAAGTGTCCTGGCATAAGACCAGATTAACAGGTGTCCCTGGTATGACGCTAAACTGCATCTAGTGGTGTAGAGACCCAATCAATCGCCAATACTCCCCAGATCTACTCTGACCCGGAGTAGTATTACCAGTTAGGGTCCCATCTATGGTTGAAATAGAAGACATGGGTCACATGCTGGCCGTGGGTGGCAACCCTGATGCTTAAGGACGGAATTCTGGTGGATGGCAGGTCCATGACATGAAACACTTCACTTAACCCTTACTTAGACGAGACGAGTTGTGTCGGAGAGGCCCACTCCAATCAATTCAGCTGTCACGTCAAGCCCTTAGCAGCCTATATATTGTCCCGACCTATATGCCTTATTGCAGCCCCATCCCTTTCGATCATATGGGTGGCTAGAGACTGTGACTGAGGGTCCTTATATTCTGTGTATGGCCGTAAACTCTAACTGATTGTGAGGGTTCAATTCTGGAGTCTGGGGAGTACCGTCTACGTCTGAGCCTGGAGTGGTAGTACACTGTTAGGGGTCCATCTATAGGGGTAAAATAGAAAATTTGGTTCGACAATGTAACGAAATATAATAGTGTCCATAACTGATCGGCTACACAATCCTTTCAAAACTTTGTCAGCATCAATGACCCACCGAGGTGATATAAACAACACAAACAAACATCAAACAAACTGTGGTTGATTTTCCTTATAACTCTCACACCTAAAAAGAAAGGGGTAACCACTCTGATTGACTGATAATTATTTATTTATTGATCTATCGAGGAAAGAAAAGAAGATTGGGGTTAGGGTTAGGGGTTTACGGTTACGGTTAAGGTTTAGGGTTTAATAATGGGAAAATAATGGTAGATTAATTAACAGATAAAGATTAAATTCAGAGGTGGTTCCCTTTTTTAGTGGAGTTATAGGAAATACGAAACTGTCTTCGGCATAAAATAAGCCAAGGTTTGATTCAGTAAACGATCCATCCAAATCAACCAACAACCAACCAAACCAAACATCTACACTAGATGGTAATTAGAAAGGAAAAATAGAACCTGTCCAATCTGAAACATGGGACAACAGATTGTCGGACCGCAAATGTTTAATGCGCAGTTAGTTTCTTCACTGGGGAAATCTCAACTATCTGCACGGGGTTCGAGTCCTGGTTTGCAAGAGAGACAAAGAAGATGAAAGCAATAAAAGGTCAAAAGCAAGTGCATCAAAGATGGACAGACTGGTTGCAAACTCACAGCAACGTCTCCTCTACCGCTTTGGAAAAATTGCATCACCCTTGTCCACCACCATCATCTGTATCAACTTAAAATTTTAATCTTAATTTCCTAGTTAGATTGAGAGTCTCTGGTCACGATTAAACAGCTGTCATCTTTTGACAGGAGACAGAATTGCCAAGTTTTATTTATTTATTTATTAAAAAAAGGTGTCGTTTCCTTCAACAACTAACATCAATCATATCAACCAGCACAGCAACGGCAGCAGTAACAGCAGCAAGCAGGTAACAGCAGTAACAGCCCAATGAAGATAAATGGAAAAGAAGCAAGAAGAAGAAGAAGAAGAAGAGAGAATGATAAATGGAAAAGAAAGTAAGAAGAAGAAGAAGAAGAAGAAGAAGAAGAAGAAGAAGAGAAGAAAGTAAGAAGAAGAAAGAAGAAGAATGAAAATGGGAAAGAAGAAGGAAGAAGAAGAAGAAGAATGAAAAGAAGAAGAAAAGGAGGATAAATGGCAAGGAGAAGAAGAGAAGAATAAGAAGAGGAGGATGGATAAATGGAAAAAAGAAAAGAAGATGAGAAGAAGAAAAGAAGAAGAAGAAGTAATGGAGAAAAGAAGAAGAGAAAGAAGATGATAAAAGGAGAAGAAGAAGAAGAAAAAAGAAGGAAACGAGGGAAAATGGAAAAGAAAGAAGGCTGAGAGTATATGAGAATCGAGGCGGAGATAATGGAAAAAGTACGAAGAAGAAGAAGAATGATGAAATGACCACAATTTTTTTATTTTTATTTATTTCTTGAGAAAAGGTGTCTTGTCCTCAAAGACACCTTGAGCACTCATCCAAGTCGCTTCTTCTGCGCACGTCGACTCACGCAGGTGAGTTTAACCTGGATATAGATACACAGTGGTAGAAAGTGTTAATTCGGAAAAACCTCTACTGTTAAGGGCCGAGTCGACGCGTCAATCCACTGGAACCGCTGCTTTCCGGAGTTCTCTCTCGGGATTAACATTCACAATGGATTTCTTTGCTTAGCTAAGTGTCCCCCACCCACCTCTACACTACCGTGAAAGCGAAGAAAACCTCCTCACATGCAGATATTGCAATAAGCGCAACACTGCTCCAAGATACTGCCGTTAAAGAGTCGTCATGATGGACAGCAATAATACCACCAACCATATATTTATCACCAGAAGCAGCAGAAGCCAGCAGCAGCAGCGCCGCGGCAGTAGCGCGGTGCATAATCATCATCATCATCAATCACATCATCAAGAAGAGAAGAAGAAGAAGAAGAATGACGAACGCTGATGAAAACTGCTTACGCTGAGCAGCACACGTCGATTTTGATTGGTTGAAAGATTGGCCAATAAACTCTTCTGCAAAGAAGGCGGCCATCATAAAACTTTCCTGGCGTATTTATTCCACTCTCGTTTAAATTTTTAGCATAGTTCGTTTTTGATCTATGAAGAGTTGTCAAAATAAGTAAATGCAATTTTGTTTTGGACAGGTAAGATTACATGACAGGGAACATGTATCAGTACATCAAGAATGAAGCTGGTCCTCTTGGGGGGGCACATCCCGTTTCCCTCATAGCAATGTTCCACCTTGAATGAGAGCATTGTACTCTGCCCCTGTAAAATTCTGTTGACTGTTCCATTGACGAGGAATAAAATCAGTTGCCAACAAGGTTTTCTTTCTGCAGAGTATTAGTATCCTTTGTTATGGGGGGAAGTACTTATTCTTTCAGTAAAACACTAATAAATCTGTTCAAAACTAGATATAAATGAGATTTTCTAGAATTTGTTATATTCTAACTCTCACTTATCAGAAGGACCTGACCCTGAAAATTTATTAGACCATTCCTATTTTTGTAAAGGTGACAAACTCCCAGAAATTCAGCAGGGGTAAAATAACTTATTTTCCGAGAGAGAACCAGCTTCATTTTGAGAATGTATAATATCATGCTCCTGAGTGTGGTAATTGATACGCTGTTCTAGAACAAAAATGGCATTACTTTTTGAAGAACCATCACTCGTGATAGCGAATTTTATGGAGGAAATTGGCTGGTTGGTGGTTGTAATATGAGATTGGAGGGCATACGGAAGAAGAGTGACCAACAAATAAAAACAGTAAAAGATTACCAGTTATAGGGACAAATAAAGAAATTATTAACTACTTTACTAAAAAGTATAAATGAGGGGTATAATTAAAACTTTCAAAATAAATAATGGATATTTCCTGACTAATGGTAAGACATTCATTTATATTTCTACTCTAATGAAAATTATTGTCAAAGTAGATGAAAACTAAAGGCTATTGGATTTTGTTTGCTATCAGAGTAATATATATTTTTGGAACAAATGACTAATCAGATAAAAAACAGCAATAGAGTAAAAGAGTTGAATTAAGCTGTCGGCTAGAAACCCAAGGTTCCTAATCCGATACGGTCTCGCCAAACTCAGCGTATGAGTAACAGGGATCTGTGCGGAGTAAAGTAAGGAGCTGGTGGTAGGTGGTGGGCGCTCCATCCTCAATGCTAAACAATCTCCTTGGTCTAGTTATTGAAAATGGGATCGACTCCCTCGCTGACTGCTGGTACAAGACTTTTAGCCGCCCGTCGACTTACTTTTAGGCTTATAGTTAAAAAAGAACGGCAGATTAATTTAAGAGGATATTTTTTAGAAATATCGGTTGGTTGGGTGAGTTACAGCATAGTCTCCCTTGATTGGTTTATTTTATGCCGAAGATGGGTATTGAAAATTTTTTTTCAAAACTTTGACTCAATTTTTTAAAACTCATTTTAATTCGACTAAACTCTCATTTTTTCTCTTAATCCATTGATGGGACCCTAAACAAGTATGACCCACCATTTGGGGCAGAGTGACCTATGAGTAATTTGAAGGGTGTACTTCCTACTCCCTCTGAGCTCTCAGAAATTAGAACATCAAGATATGATGTTTAATGTCATAAACTTGGGACATTTAAGACTTCTGCAGCCTACCGCTTCTATCCATATATGATAAAAAGGCCGTGGGTTTTCCAACAACGCATGACAGCTGATTGATCGGAGGGCCTTTCCGACCTCCCGTCTCGCCTAAGTAAGGGCCATTGGTGTGGTTTGTATTGTATTGGAGTGCTCATTCACCAGTATTTCGTTTTTAAGCATCACGGGTGCTCCACCCCATGGTCACAGGCCGGCCCCATTGGAGGGATCTTTGCCACTCTGCAGTTTGTGTATTATAGCACCATCCTTAGCCAAGCTAGTCTGCACAGGTCCTTCCTACTGATATGCGAGTTCCGATACTCGACTGGATGGCCCATACTTGCGATATGTGTCCTCCTACGCATTGACTGTCCATACTTGCGATCTTATGTCATCTAACGCATAGAGCGAAAGGGTTAGTAATACCCATTGAAATAACTGCACAAAGTACCAATCACCACCCTCGCAAGAAACGAAATAGAATAAAACATCTTTGTCGTAAAAGTAACCACCAAGGAAAAAATTATTTCCCATGCTTGGGTGATGAATAGTTAGATGGCATACTTTCCCAAGGGTTTGGGCATCTCATCCTGCTGTATATGTTAACAAGGATAGTCTCGCGGATCCATTACTTCTGAATAGCGCGAGTTACGGCCTCGCTTGGGTGCTTCCATACTTGGTGATCTTGTGTCGCATCCATACCCATAAGAGCAGGTTGGGTAAAAAACCTACTTTTTCTAAGGGTTTTTAGCGCTATGAGAAACACAAACGTTTCATCCAGGACTTGAGCTCGAATTGTTGTGTCGCATGTTCCTACGTGGATATATCGTTACACGACGAGTGCCAATCAGTAAGGAATTTATGAAGTTCTGTTTGTTCTGGTTTAAGATCTCATGAAATCTGCTTCTGAATATGTGATAAACGGGTTCTACTACCAACTCCATACTGAGGATTAAAAAAAAAGGATAAATAAATAAATCTGTATAATAATACGCGCGTTTCCTAAAAAATACGACGGCTATCATTTGCAAACACCCTCTGGTTAAATCAGACCGTCCAAAATCGTTCCAAGATGAAATGCAAAAAATCTGGATTATGCCTTGTGTTGCTTATGCCGATTGAATTCTTATTTCTTTGAGTGTCGTCCAAACTGACCGAACTAAATAATAGACCATTCCATTTTATATAAAGAGAAAGAAGGGAAGAAAAGAGGGACATACTACAGAGAAAGATAGTCATCTCATCAGAAGAAGAAAGAAAGAAGGGAGTGGGAAAAATAAAGAGGAGGGGTGAGTGCGCGAAGCGATAACGCTTCCCTGTTTCAATCGAACATGATAAAAAAAAGAAAAAAAAAGCAGCGAGAGAGAATTCAACACCATATTATTGTACTTTTTACATATTGAATGTTATTGCAATAGCTTCTTAAGTTGGTAATAATTGAAACGTGTAAATAATTAAGATATCAATATTGTATGTATAGTCCAGCAGGTCTGCTGGTAAATAGATAAACAAAAGTACCCCTGTGATCATAGTAAGGACAGCTTTTTTAAACACACGGGTCATTGGAAATTGGGGTACTTATGCAGAATAGTGTGCAAGAGGATATTATCAGTTAGATTACTTATAAAAAGCATAACAATTTCACCGGAAAAATACATGATAACTTTTTACGGACGTTAGGAAATTAAGGTTAGGAAAGGGGTTAGGGTTAGTTTTGGGGTATGTAGGGTAATGTTAGAGGTTAAGCGATTAGTGAGTTAGGGGTTTAGTGCTGAGGCAAAGGTTAAGGTTAGGCCGAAAGTTTAAGGGCTACTTCGGGAGTTTCTGTAAACTAATGCTATTTATACATAAAATAAGCGATTCTATATGATATTATCTTTTGCACGCTATGCTGTGAATTCTTTTTGTTCTATTTGTTCTGATTCTTAAGTATCACAAGTCTGCTTTCAGAATCTGTGATAACGAGTTCGTACAATCGGGCCTGAGGATTTTAAAATAATTATAAATAAATATAATACAAGATAAGATAAAATTGAAAAGATATGAATAGATACGAACTCGTACCCCTGTGGGGCAGAGTAACTGACCAGGCTTTTCAAAACAGCGTGGTTTTGAAAAATATTGATTTGTTACGCGCCTTCATAAGCGACGGAATAACGGATTTATAAAGTTGCTAAAGCGCTCCTTTTTTTCGACGTTCTCTTGTTTTTCAGTTCCGAGTTAATTAATTGCTAAAGTGCAGCAATAACGCAAGAGTTTGTTTTCCGGCTGCACTGATAAGCCGTGAATTCACCGATGACAAAAAAGAACAAAATAATAATACAAAAACACCCAAAACGACTTGTCTAAACACACAAAATCACTAGATATGACGTTTGGTAACACAGGAGCCATTAAAAACATGGATCCCTTCCCGATAAACAGTTTTCTTTTCTCTCCCTTCACTGCTTCTATTGTCAATTGCTCTTATTTGTTACTACTGCTTATCATGAATGCAGTTGCCTCCATTTAATTTCAAGGATTACAACAATTTCTGAGTAGCCATTGAGGCACAAAGAATGGATAAATTTTGGTATAAAAGGATAAACACACTGGATAAGAATAGAAGCAGATGCTTGTTGCGAGTGAGTGAAAAGTTTCCTTGTCTCATTCTGAATTAGGTTCTTGGGTGGCTAGTTCTTTCACTCTGTTGCGGTGGAATCGGTACCACGGAGCGCGCCCGGGTCAACCGGGTCACCACCCCTGACTTAAGGGGGGTGGCAGAGCTCCATACGAAGCTTATCATTATTTTTCCTTTCTTTCAAAATAAATCACTTTTTTTTATGTTTATATACTTTTTTTCTTTTTGGGTTTTTTTTGAAAATGTGATAGACTATAGGCACCAAAAGGACAAAGCTCATTTTAAGTTTAGATGAATGTATTTGTTTTTTTTATCGGGATGAAAATGTACCTAATGTAATAAGAATATATATATATATATATAATGGTAATTCTATAACACGTGTTTCGACTTAATCAAGTCCCTCTTCAGTGTGGCTAGACATTTGTGAAGCTACCTACAGCTGAATTGAAATCCGATCGGACTTGCGGGTTCAGTCCGACACCCTTACATTAGGAGGGTGCTGTCTTCACTTACAGAATGGGAAGGTGATTTTAACTGTTTTTTAATACACACATTGCTTTGTATGTAAAGACCGTCACAGAGTACTCCATTTCTTATATAAGAAGAGCGTCGCGTTTACGCTTGAGTTGGAGCCGTCAGCGAATACATATATATATAGTATATATATATATATAATATTATAGATATATATATATATATATCTGGTATGGACCTGTATGCATTTCACTTAGCGCTAATACCCTTGGGAAAGGTATGAATCCCACTCTCCCTCTATGCTATGGGTAAATAGTAGGGGCAGACTGGGTTCTTAACCTTAGTTAGGATAACCGTGCTAGGAGAAGTAAAACTCTGAATTCAAATCTGTTTGAACTCCGCTTAAGAAATTGACCTTGTGTACAAACTGCTTCGTGCGGAGGGGGTTGGTTATATATTATAGGAAGTATTTATAAGTTATATATATATATAGTTATAATATATATATGAGGAGTAAAGGATTTGAATAAATCGACAAAATGTGGTTGAGAATAGAGGAAGTGTGTGATATAATAACACATACAGCTAAATCAAATGATATTTCGCCTCATTATGGATGAAAGCTTTTCAAACTTAATGACACCCATATAACACTTTTACATATCAAAAAGCGAGAATGTACAATCTAAGTCAATAAAGTTTTCAAAAAGATTCACCAATAATAAGGCGAAAGTATCAATTGATTTAGCTGCTGTGCTAGTTATAGTGTAACCTGAGACACTTTGCAGTGATTACTCAACCAACACACAAGACACACCCACATTATAGGCCGCCCGCGTCGACTTTACTTACTTTATATATATATATATATAATACTAATATATAAAGTAAAGTAAAGTCGACAGGGTGGCCTAAAGTCGGTATCAACCAGTCCAGGCGGAACGGAGTGCTATCCCCTTTTCATAGCGCTAGACCAAGGAGATTGTTTTTAGCAAGCTGAGTGGAGCGCCAACACCTACCATCAGCTTCCTTACTTTACCGCACAGATCCTGTGTCTACCTACATACGGCGACTAGAATTGGACGAGCGGTATCGAGTTAAGAACCTTGTGTTTCTAAGCCGATACGCTCTACCGACTGAGCTAAGCCCCCATTTGCGGTTTATATATCTATTTTTGTCCGCGGTATCTGTTTATAGCTATGAGTTTATCATCAGACACTAACTTTATTGAAAATAGTCACAGATAATTCATGAGGCTTATACTAACACTTTTCTTGTTGATTCCTGTAAAGATATAAGGGTTTCAAGTTTGTCAATCTTCTTAGGGGTGGGTGTTATGACCGGAGGTGATTGGGTGACTTCGGGTGGTTTGATGCCGCTCATAAATTATTACAAAGTGGGATTGGCACCGTTACTGTCTCAATCTGTTGTAATCTAATTGTTTTAATTTTTAATTTCTCTGATTGGTGCATTTTTAGTCAAGTGTTTTACTTTATTAAAAAAATCCTCTTCGGGTATTTCATATAACCTGATAAATATTCTAATATCCTTTCATAACATAGCATCCGACAAACATTTAGAATGCATCCTAATGACCTACTTATCCTGGTAACAGCATTTATATATATAAATATAATCTATATATATAATATATATACACGAAAAATATTTTAACATTAATCGTGATGATCAGAGTTTTAAATAGGTTTGTGTAGAGATCAACGTGTATGTGGTGTATATATACGTGTAGTGTTATGATTATGATAATATCATGTGTATTATGTGTTTATGTATACAGATATATATGTTTATTGGGTGAATGGGTATACTATATGATGGAAACGCTGGAGTTGAACGGCCGTCTTTTTCATCGTCTATCAGAAAGCGATGTGTTTATCGTTTTTAAAAGTAAACAAAGGAAGTTATAATCTTTTTTAGTTCATATTATGATTCAATTCTTTAGTCATTTAGCAATTTATATTCAGAATTAATACATTGATATATGCAAATTTATGTTTACTTATGTTTTTATAACTATGTACAGATTTATGGTTTACTTATATTTATACGAAATACTAGCAAAATAAAAAACTCCCTCCGGGCGATTGTAAAAGTAAATATTTTGGAAGATATTGCCCGAGAGGTGGAAGTTAAAAATCAATGTCCGGAGAGTTTTAAAACCAATAAACATGAAATCATCATAATTTATTAAAGAGTAAAAAAAAAAAAACCCATAAAAAATACAATTTGAAAATCGAAACTGTAAGTTCTATTAACTTTGAATATCTATTAAGATAAAACAAACTATATAATAGTATGATACCGGGGATGTATTATTAAAACTATAAAAAAAACCCAATGAAGGACTGTCTAATGTTGCATGCTCAAAATTTTGAGTGTATTTATTCTGATGTTATTGACGATTCGGGTAATGGTGTAATATTATCATCGTGGGAATGGACACGGTGAACCGAGTCAGAGTCATGGGACAAGGTTGTTTCATTTCACAGATCTATTAAAGATATGGAGATTCGTGTGTGTCCTGTGCTGTAACCGAAAATCTACGCTGCCATCTGCTATTACGTCACTGATACTCTCAGGAACTGTGTAATTTAGTCAATGAGTATTTATTTATAGTCAAGAAACCATTAATAATTAAATAAGACAACCCCTGTATTATATATCTCAGAATTAAGTAGATCTTATAACGTCCCAACATGTAAAAAGGTATTAATAAATACATGCCCAATATTTGATTTTATATATAGATTGGTCTCTTAATTCTTATATATATTCAAAGTTATTACGTATAGTGACGTTTGAGCGAGAAAATTATTTATAGACAATGAAATAGTTAACGATAAATGTTATTTTTAACGTTAAATTTTGAAGGTGTTTGTGTAATTCAACTGTATCCAATTTAAGTTTGCGCATGTCGTTTTTTCATTATGAGATTAAATTAACAACAGTTTTGAATACACAAACACCCTTCAAATTTAACGTAAAAATAACATTATGTAACTATTCTTGTCTATAAATAAATTTCTCGTCAAACTCTATACGTTAATTAACTTTGAATATTATAAGAATAAGAGAAACTATATATAAATCAATAATATTGGGCATGTATTTATTAAAACCTGTTTTAACAATGTGACCGTTTAAAGATGCGTACTTAATTTCTGGGAAAATATATAATACAGGGTTGTTCTTTATTTTAATGTATTATGATTTTTGACTATAAATCAAATACTCATTGATAAACTTACACAGTTCCTGAGAGTATCGTGACGTAAGCAATGGCGTAGTTTCGGTACAGACAGACACAACCGAATCTCCATTTTAATAAGATCTGAAATGCAAACAACCTTGTCCATGATCTGAACTCGGTTCACCGTGTCCATTTCCCACGATGATAATCATTACACCATTACCCGAAATCGTCATAACATAGAATAAATACACTCAAAATTTGAGCATGCAACATTAGACAGTCCTCATTGGGTTTTTTTTATAGTTTTAATAGATACATCCCCGGTATCATATATTTATATATAGTTTGTTTTATCTTAATAGATATTCAAAGTTAATAGAACTTAGTTTCGATTTCAAATTGTATTTGTTTTTATGGGTTTTTTTTTTTTACTCCTTTAATAAATTTGATGATTTCATGGTTTATGGTTTAAACTCTCCGACATTGAATTTTTAACTTCCACCTCCTCGGGCAATATCTTCCAAAAATTTACTTTTACATCGCCCGGAGGGAGTTTTTTATTTTGCTAGTAATTCGTAGTAAATATAAGTAAACATAAATCTGTACATAGTTCATAATAAACATAAGTAAACATAAATTTGCATATAATTCAAATGTATGTAATTTGAATATAACATTTGCTAAATTGATAAAGAATATGAATCAAATAATGAATAAAAAAAGATTATAACTTCCCTTTGTTTACTTTAAAAACGATAAACACATCGCTTTCTTAGAACGATGAAAAAAGACGTCCGTTCAACTCAGCGTTCATCATATATACATTCACATATAAACATATATCTGTATACATAAACACATATACACATGTATATATAAACATACATACACGTATATATACACACATACACGTTGATCTCTACACAAGACCTATTTAAACTCGATCATTCACGATTAAATGTTAAAATATTTTTCGTGTATATATATATATATATATATATATATATATATATATAAATGGGTTACCAGGTAAGTTGGTATTAGGATGATTCTAAATTTTGTTTGTGGAATGCTATGTTATGAAAGGATTAGAATTTATCAGGTTATATGAAATACCCGAAGAGGATTTTTTTTTAATAAAGTAAAACATTGACTAAAAATGACCAATCAGAAGAAATAAAAAATTAAAAAATTAGAAATTACAACAGATGAGACAGTAAGGTGCCAATCCCACTTTGTAATAATTTATTGAGGGCATCAAACCACCCAGAAAGTCACCATCATCACCTCCCGGTCATAACTACCCCCACCCCCTAAGAAGATTAGACAAACTGAAACCCGATATCTTTACAGGAATCAACAGAAAAAGTGTATATAAAGCCTCATGAATTATCTGTGTACTATTTTCAATAAAGTTAGTGGTCTGATGAAACTCATAGCTATAAACAGATACCCGCGGACAAAAATAGATATATAACCGCAAAATGGGGTTAGCTCAGTCGGTAGAGCGTTCGGCTAGAAACCACAAGGTTCTTACTTCGATACCGGTTCTCGCCAATTCAGCGCATGAGTAGCACAGGGATCTGTGCGGTAAAGTAAGGAGCTGATGGTAGGTGTGGCGCTCCACCTCAGTTGCTAAAAACAATCTCCTTGGTCTAGCGCTATTGAAAAGGGGATAGACTCCGTCGCTGACTGGTTGATACCGACTTTAGGCCACCCTGTCGACTTTACTTACTTTATATATATATATATATATATATATATATAAAGTAAGTAAAGTCGACGGGGCGGCCTATATGTGTGTGTGTGTGTGGTTGAGAATAGAGGAAAGTGTGGATATAACAGCACAGGCAGCTAAATTCAATTGATATTTCGCCTTATTATTGGATGAATCTTTTTGAAAACTTTATTGACTTAAGTATTTGTACATTCTGCTTTTATAGTGAAAAGGTTAATGGGTGTCAATAAAGTTTTGAAAAAGCTTCATCCAATAATGAGGCGAAATATCATTTGAATTTAGCTGTATGTGTTATTATATCCACATTCCTCTATTCTCAACCACATTTTGTCCGATTTATTCAAATCCCTTTACTCCTCATATATATAATATATATATATATATATATATATATATATATAACAAACCCCTCCGCACGAGCAGGATGTGACACAAGGTCAATTTCTTAAGCGGAGTTCAACAGATTTGAATTCAGAGTTTTACTTCTCCTAGACCGGTTACCTAACTAAGGTTAAAGAACCCAGTCTGCCCTACTATTTACCCATAGCTAGAGGGAGAGTAGGATTCATACCTTTCCCAAGGGTATTAGCGCTAAGTGAAATGCAATTACCAGGCCATACCAGATATTATAATATATATATAATTATATAATATATATATATATATATATATGTATTCGCTGACGGCCGCCAACTCAAGCGTAAACGCGACGCTCTTCTATATAAGAAATGGAGTACTCTGTGACGGCCTTTACATACAAAGCAATGTGTGTATTAAAAAACAGTTAAAATCACCTTCCCATTCTGTAAGTGAAGACAGCCTAATGGTTAAGGTGTCGGACTGACACCCAACCGATCGGATTTCAATTCCAGCTGTAGGTAGCTTACAAAATGTCTAGCCACACTGAAGAGACTTGATAAGTCGAAACACGTGTCTATAGATTACCATATATATATATATATATATCTTATTACATTAGGTACATTTTCATCCCGATAAAAACAAAACAAATACATTCAATCTAAACTTAAAATGAGCTTTGTCCTTTGGTGCCTATAAGTCTATCACATTCTGTTTCTAAAAAAACCCAAAAAGAAAAAAAGTATATAAACATAAAAAAAAGTGATTTATTTTGAAAGAAAGAAAAAATGATAAGTTCGATGGAGCCTGCACGACCCCCTTAATCAGGGTGGTGGTGGTACCGATCCACCCGCAACAAAGAAAATAGCCACCCAGAACCTAATCAGAATGAGACAAGGAACTTCCATCACTCGCCAACAAGTCTGTTTTCTTATCAGTGCTTTCCTTTTATACCAAACATTATTCCATTTCTTTGCTCAATGCTACTCTAGAAATTGTTGTAATCCTTGAAATTAAATGGGGGCAACTGCTTCAATTGATAAAGCAGTGTAACAAAATAAGAGCAATTGACATAGAAGCAGTGAAAGGGGAAAAGAAAACTGTTATCGGAAGGGATCCATGTTTTTTAATGCGTCCTGTGTTGACCCAAACGTCATTTCTAGTGATTTGTGTGTTTAGACAAGTCGTTTTGGGGTTTTTGTTATTATTATTTGTTCTTTTTGTCATGGTGAATTCACGGCTTATCAGTGCAGCCGGAAACAGAACCTGGATTGTTGCACCTTTAGCAATAATTAACTCGAATGAAACAAGAGAACGTCGAAAAAAACGGAGGCTTACAACTTTATCAAATCGTTTTCCTCGCTTATGAAGGCGCGTAACAAAAATAATTTTCAATAACCACGTGTTTGAAAAGCTGTCCATTACTCTGGCCACAGGGTACGGTTTATCTATTCATATCTTTTCTATTTTATTTATCTTTATTTATTTATTTATAATTATTTAAATCCTCAGTGCCGAGTTGGTAGAACTCGTTATCACAGATTCTGAAAGCAGATTTTGTGATACCTTAAATCAGAACAAATAGAACAAAAAGAATACAGAATAGCGTGCAAAAGATAATATCATTAGAATCGCATTTTATGTATAAATAGCATTAGATTACAGAAACTCCCGAAGTAGCCTAACTTTGAGCCTAACCTTAACCTTTGCCCTAGCACTAACCCTAACACTAATGCTAACCCTAACATTAACCCTAACCCCAAAACTAACCCTAACCCTTTCCCTAACCTAATCCTAAGTCTAAAAAGTTATCAGGTATTTCCGTGAAATGTTATGCTTTTATAAGTAATCTAATGATAATATCTCTTGCACACTATTCTGCATAAGTACCCAATTTCCAATACCGTGTGTTTAAAGCTGTCCTTACTATGATCACAGGGTACTTTTTTTATCTATTTTTACCAGCAGAACCTGTGGATATACTAATATGATAATTTAATTATTACAACGTTTCAATTATTACAACTTAAGAGCTATTGCCAAATACTTCAATATGTAAAAAAGTACATAATATTGGTTGAATTCTCTCTCGCTCTTTTTTTTCTTTTTTTTATCATGTTCGATTGAAACAGGTAAGCGTTATCGCTTCGCGCACTCACCCCTCCTCTTTATCTTTTCCCCTACTCCCTTTCTTTCTTTCTTTCTTTCTGATGATGATGATATCTTTCTCTGTAGTATGTCCTTTTCTTCCCTTTCTTTCTTTATAATAAAAATGGAATGGTCTATTATTTAGTTGGGTTGACGACACTCATAAAGAAATAAGAATTCAACGATAAGCAACACCAGATAATCCGATTTTTTGCATTTCATCTTGGACGATTTGGACGGTCTGATTTAACCAGAGGGTGTTGCAAGATGATAGCCGTCGTATTTTTTAGGAACGCGCGTATTATTATACAGATTTATCTTTTATTTATCCTTTTTTTTTAATCCTCAGTATGGAGTTGGTAGAACCCGTTATCACATATTCAGAAAGCAGATTTCATGAGATCTTAAACCAGAACAAACAGAACTTCATAAATCCTTACTGATGAGGCACTCGTCGTGTAACGATTATCCACGTAGGAAATGGACACAACAATTCGAGCTCAAGTCCTGGATGAAACTGTTTGTGTTTCTCATAGCGCTAATAACCCTTAGAAAAAGTAGGTTTTTACCCAACCTGTTCTCTATGGGTAGGATGCGACACAAGATCACAAGTATGGAGCACCCAGCGAGGCGTAAACTCGCTATTCAGAAGTAATGGATCCGCGAGACTATCTTGTTAACCATTACAGCACGATGAGATGCCCAAACCCTTGGGAAAAGTATGCATCTAACTATTCTCACCCAAGCTATGGGAAATAATTTCTTTCCTTGGTTGGTTACATTTTACGACAAAGATGTTTTATTCTATTCGTTCTTTGCGAGGGTGGGTGATTGGTACTTGTGCAGTTATTTATGGGTATTACTAACCCTTTCGCCATGCGTAGAATGACATAAGATCGCAAGTATGGACAGTCATGCGTAGGAGGACACAATATCGCAAGTATGGGCCATCCAGTGAGTATCGAACTCGCTATTCAGTAGTAATGGACCTGTGAGACTAGCTTGCTAATGGATGGTGTAGAATACACAAACTGCAGAGTGGCAAGATCCCTCCAATGGGGCCGCCTGTTGGCCATGGGTGGCGACCCGTGATGCTTAAAAACGAAATACTGGTGGATGAGCACTCCATGACATACAACACACCAATTTGGCCCTTACTTAGGCGAGACGGGAGGTCGGAAAGGCTCCCTCCGATCAATCAGCTGGTCATGCGCTTGTGGAAAACCCACGGCCCTTTTTATCATATATGTGATAGAAGGCGGTGGCTGAGAGTCTTAATGTCCCAAGTATGACATTAAACTCTATCTGATGTTCTAATTCTGGAGCTCAGAGGGAGTAGGAAGTACACCCTTCAATTACTCATAGGTCCACTCTGGCCCAATGTGGTACTACTTGTTAGGGTCCCATCAATGGATTAAAGAGAAAAAATGAGTTTAGGTCGAATAAAATGAGTTTAAAAAATTGAGTCAAAGTTTGAAAAAAAATGTTCAATACCCATCTTCGGCATAAAATAACCCAACAAGGGATGACATGCTGTAAACTCCACCCAACCAACCGATATTTCTAAAAAATATCCTCTTAAATTATTCTTGCCGTTCTTTTTTAACTATAAAGTAAAAAAGTAAAGTCGACGGGGCGGCCTAAAGTCTGTATCAGCCAGTCAGCGAGGGAGTCTATCCCCTTTTCAATAGCACTAGACCAAGGAGATTGTTTTAGCATCTGAGGTGGAGCGCCACACCTACCACCAGCTCCTTACTTTACCGCACAGATCCCTGTGCTACTCATACGCTGAGTTGGCGAGGACCGGTATCGGATTAGGAACCTTGTGGTTTCTAGCCGAACGCTTAATTCAATCTTTTACTCTATTGCTGTTTTTTATCTGATTAGGTCATTTGTTCCAAAATATATATTACTCTGATAGAAACAAAATCCAATAGCCTTAGTTTTTTTCAAATCTACTTTGACAATAAATTTTCATTTAGAGTAGAAATATAAATGAATGTCTACCATAGTCAGGAATTCCACTTATTATTTTGAAAGTTTTAATTATACCCCTCATTATACTTTTTAGTAAAGTAGTTAATAATTTCTTTAATTTGTCCCTATAACTGTAATCTTTTACTGTTTTTATTTGTTTTGTCACTCTTCTTCGTATGCCCTCCAATCTCAATATTACAACCAACCAACCAGCCAATTTCCTCCATAAAATTCGCTATCTACGAGTGTGTTTCAAAAAGTAATGCCATTTTGTTTAGAACAGGTATAATTACCAACACAGGAGCATGTATTATACATCAAAATGAAGCTGGTTCTCTCTGGGAAAATAAGTATTTTATCCCCTGCTGAATTTCTGAGTTTGTCACCTTACAAAAATAGGAATGGTCTATAATTTTCAGGGTAGGTCCTTCTTGAAAGTGAGAGTTAGAATATAACAAAATTCTAGAAAATCTCATTATATCTAGTTTTGAACATTTATTAGTGTTTTACTGAAAGAAATAAGTACTTCCCCCCATAACAAAGCATAACTCAATACTTGCAGAAGAAAACCTTGTTGGCAATCTGATTTTACTTCCTCGTCAATGGGAACAGTCAACAGAATTTTACGGGGCAGAGTACATGCTCTCATTCGAAGGTGGAACATTGCTATTGAGGGAAACGGGATGTGACCCACAGAGGACCAGCTTCATTTTGATGTATGATACATGTTCCTGTATTGGTAATTATACCTGTCCAAAACAAAATTGCATTACTTTTTGACAATCTCTCATAGATCAAAACACTAGCTAAAATTTGAAAGAGAGTGATAAATACGCCAGAAAGTTTTAGATGGCCGCCTCTTTGCAGAAGAGTTTTTGGCCAATCTTCAACCAATCAAAATCGACGTTGCTGCTCAGTGTAAGCATGTTTTCATCAGCGTTCGTCAATTCTTCTTCTTCTTCTTCTTCTTCTGATGATGATGATGATGATGATGATGATTATGCCACCGCCGCTACTGCCGCGGCTGCTGCTGCTGCTGCTTCTGCTGCTTCTGGTGATAATAATGGTGGTGGTATATGCTGTCAATCATGACGACTCTTTAACGGGCAGTCGAGCAGTGCCTTATGTCAATATCTGCATGTGGGAAGTTTTCTTCGCTTCACCGGTAGTGTAGAGGTTGGGTGGGGGACATTAGCTAAGCAAAGAAATTGCCATTGTGAATGTAACCGAGAGAGAAATCCGGAAAGCAGCGGGTCCAGTGGATTGACGCTGTGACGGCCCTTAAAGAGGTTTTTCCAAATTAACACTTTACTCACATGGTAGCATATCCGGTTACACTCACTGGTCGAGTGAGTGCGCAGAAGAAAGCGACTTGGATGATGCTCAAGGTGTCTTTGAGGAAAACGACACCTTTTTTCTCAAAAATAAATAAATAAATAAAAATTCTGGTCATTTTATCATTCTTCTTCTTCTTCTTCTTTTCCATTTATCCTCCCCTTTCTTCACCTTCTTCTTCTTTTCCATTTATCCTCTTCCTTCTTTTTCTTCTTCTTCTTCTCCTTTTATCATTCTTCTTCTTCTTCTTCTTCTCTCCATTTATCCTTCTTCTTCTTCTTCTTCTTCTTCTTCTTCTTCTTCTTCTTCTTTTCCATTTATCCTCTCCTTCTTCTTCTTCTTCTTCTTCTTCTTTTCCTTTTCCTCTTCTTCTTCTTCTTCTCTCTTCTTCTTCTTCTTCTTCTTTTCCATTTATCATTCTTCTTCTTTTTCTTCTTTTTTTCTTTTCTTCTTCTTCTTCTTCTTCTTCTTCTTCTTCTTCTTCTTCTTCTTCTTCTTCTTTTTTCATTTTCATTCTTCTTCTTCTTCTTCTTCTTCTTCTTCTTTTCCATTTATCTTCTTGTGCTGTTACTGCTGTTACTGCTGCTGCTGTTACTGCTGCCGTGCTGCTGCTGTTGATGATGATGATGTTGTTGTTGAAGAAAACGACACCTTTTTTTAAATAAATAAATAAATAAAAATCTTGGTCAATTCTGTCTCCTGTCAAAAGATGACAGCTGTAATCGTGACCAGAGACTTCAATCTAACTAGGGAAATTAAGATTAAAATTTTAGAAGTTGATACAGGATGATGGTGGTGGAAAGGGTGATGCAATTTCAAAAGCGGTCACGAGGAGGACGTTGCTGTGAGTTTGCAACCAGTTCTGTCCATCTTTGATGACTTGCTTTGACCTTTATTGTTTCATTTCTTTGTCTCTCTTGCAACCAGGATCGAACCCGTGCAGATAGTTTGAGATTTCCCGTGAAGAAACTAATGCGCATTAAATTTGCGGCCGACCAAATGTTGTCCATGTTCAGATTGGACAGGTTCTATTTTTCTTTCTAATTAACCATCTGGTAAGATGTTTGGTTGGTTGGTTGGTTGGTTGATTGGATGGATTTTACTGCATGTCAACCCTTGGCTTATTTTATGCCGAAGACAGTTTGGGTTATTTCCTATAACTCCAACCTAAAAAAGGGGAACCACTCTGAATTAATTTTATCTGTTAATTAATCTACCCATTATTTTCCCATTAAATTAAACCCTAAACCTTAACCGTAACCCTAACCCCTAACCCTAACCCCATCTTCTTTTTTCCTCGTAGATCAATAAATAAATAATTTATCAGTCAATCAGAGTGGTTACCTTTTTTAGGTTGGAGTTATAGGAAATAACCACAGTTTGTTTGATGTTTGTTTGTTTTGTTTATATCAACCTCGGTGGGTCATTTGATGCTGACAAAGTTTTGAAAGATTTGTAGCGATAGTTTGGACTAAATTTTTTGTGAACAAATTTTCTATTTTACCTATAGATGGGACCCTAACATGTACTACCACTCCAGCTCAGAGTAGAGGTACTCCCCAGACCTCCAGAATTGGAACCTCACAATCAGTTAGAGTTTAACGCCATACACAGAATATAAGGACCCTCAGTCACAGTCTTCTAGCACCCATATGATCGAAAGGGATGGGGCTTGCAATAAGGGCAATATGGTCGGGACAATCATATAGGTGCTAAGGCTTGACGTGACCAGCCTGATTGATTGGAGTGGGCCTCTCCGACCAATCGTCTCGTCTAAGTAAGGGTCTAAGTGAAGTGTTTCATGTCATGGACTGCTCATCCACCAGAATTCCGTCCTTAAGCATCAGGGGTTGCCACCCACGGCCAGCATGTGACCCCATGTTTCTATTCAACCCATAGATGGGACCCTAACTGGTAATACTACTCCGGGTCAGAGTAGATCTGGGAGTATTGGCGATTATGGGGTACTCTACACCACTAGATGCAGTTTAGCGTCATACCCAGGACACCTGATTATCTGGGATTTCTATGCCAGGACACTTTTTACAAAATTAGATCATAGCAAGTGAAGTGAAGGTTGATGATGTTGGGACGGGGCTGGTTGTAGGAGAAAAATCGATCCCCGCAAGAGAACCGGGGAAATCATAAAATTCTGCATAATTATCATCTATATATTAATAATTTTTTTTCCCGTAAAAATACGACCGTTATCGGCTTGCAACACCCTCTGGTTAAAAATGAGAAGGGAAAGATAGAGAGAGGTGGTAAATGCACGGAAGCGATAACACTAATCTGTCAAGCGTCAGTTTTTTGACTTAATTAAAATTACGACTAATTATAATTTTTTCAAACATAACTCAATCCTAAAGGTAGGAAATAATTTAGTATAACTTTTGTATAATTAAACTAACCTGTAAAAAGCCTTTAGAAGACAAACATTGATTCGCTCAGCTTTAGTATATATATATATATATATATATATATATATATATATATATATATATATATAAGAATGAGTATCCCGAATTATGAAGCAACTGTCTTATTTTTTTTCTTTTGAAACCGAAACAGCATTATTTGTGAGGCAAAAACAAATCTTTGACTTTATATTGCCAGGCACTTTGGAGAGAGATCGGTATGAGAATCAAGGATATCGCCTGTCACCGACAATGGCCACCAGAGCGCGGGAATACGACCGAATGTCGCTTGTCACGCGATAACGTTCTCCTTTAGTCCACTGCTGAGCGCACCTGCGAGACATAACGATGCGCACGTGCTGTCGCCAACGCGGGAAAAGAAATGAACGTACATAGACAAACTGGGGTGTCGTCCTTCTTCTCGGAATGTCTGTAAAAGGGGAGTGGGTGGGGAAATATCACCATTGAAAAAAGCCGATTTTCATCAGATGGTTTGGGGGTTATTTTTGTTTGTTTGTTGTTTTTTTTTTGTGTTTTTATATTCCATTGAATATCAAAGGAAATAAATAAGGTATAACGCAATATAGTGTCCCTTGTCAAATCATTATCACAAGCAAGACCTGTGAATATACCACAGTATGATAATTTAATTATTACAGCGTTTGATATATTTACGTAAGAGATATTGCAAAATAGTTACATATGTACAACAACAACAATAATAATAATAATAATAATAATAATAATAATCTTGATTTAACTCTCTCTTTTTTTAAAAAAAATTTCTTTTTTTCATTATGTTCAATTGAAACTGATTAGCGTAATCGCTTCCGCGCACTCACCCCTTTCTCTATCTTGCCCCTACTCTCTTTCTTTCTTCCTTGTTATATTTTTCCATGTAGCATTTTTCTTCCTTTCTTTCTTTCTCTATAATAAAAACAGAATGGTCCATTATTTAGCTGACGACACCTATAAGAAATAAGAATTCGACGGATAAGCAACACCAGATAAACAGGATTTACATTTTTGCATTTCATCTTGGACGATTTGAACAGTCTCTTTTTTTACCAGAGGGTGTTGTAAAGTTATAACGGTCGTACAATTAAGGAACGATTATTAATATATATATTTTACGGTATTCATAAGTGAGTTTGTTTGAATAAGAATAAATCTTCATTGTTGTGCAGGTAAAAAGAAATAGATAAAAACGAGCTATAGTTAGATATGAATGGATCTTCTTTTTTTCAATTTTGTTTGTTATCTAAATAGTGTCGAACTACTACTGTCAAATATAAACTAATCGCCAGAAAATCACCAAATAGACGTGAAACTTTTAGCTACGGTTGGTTTGTTTTGGCTTTGTTAATATCCATTTTATTCATAAAGTAAGTAAAGCGGCGTGCATATTTGCACAAAAAATTTTGCCCTGAAGTCCAAAGCGTATCTGAAGCAAGTAAAAGTAAAGTTGATGGAGTGGCCTAATGTCGGTATCAGCCGGACAGCGAGGAAGCCTATCCCCTTTTAGCTAATGCTAGACTAAGAAGATTGTTTTTGCTGGTGTGGTGCGCCACTTTACCGCACTGATCAAATTTTCCAATCTGTGCTACTCATGTGCTGAGGTGGCGGCGACCAGTATCGAACCAGGAACCTTACTATTCTTAGGCGGGTGCTCTACCGGCTGAGCTAAACCGCACCTCGAGGCAACAAGTGATATCAACACATTCGTAGGAAAGTCATGGATTGCAATCGACAGGTTATCGACCATTCTTTCTTGCTGTAGCCGTGTCAGTACTACTGTATGGTTGTACCTCTGGCACTAAAACAAAAACTTACAATTCATCATCTCTGTGCGGACACTTACAAAGAGCAACGGCCGATTGGAACGGATGGCCTTGTTGGGTTCAAAGTTATGATAAGGTTAATTATTGTTGAACAAACAACTCCGACCAGAGTGTTAAATATAACAATGGACTTAATACAAGCATTTAAGACATGAAATACATAACACGAGACAATATACTTAGTACATATACGTACATAGAAAAGGGATAAGATACAAAAGTTATGGAGAGTCCATAAGCTACAGTCACTTACTACATTGCCTGTGTGGAGGTTTTCCCCACACCACACACAAGTAGGGTGTAGACAAACTGTCCTAACCCATTAGTTGTCAAGTCCCGGAGAAGAAAGAGGTTCAAATCTGGCGCTTGCCTGCTTAAATAGGCAATACGCCTGGTGAGTAAAAACAGAAACACGAGGGAAGACAACTCTTCCAGCCAATTAAGGGCAGATAATCTCACAGCCTAAGAGGGGACCTGGCAGTAATGGTGAAGAAGGAACATGAGGACCCTCAGTCACTGCCTTCTCTGATAAAAAGGGATAGGGCTTGTCATAAGGGCAACCGGGTCGGGACAATCATATCTGTACTGAAGCTTGACGTGACCAACCGATTGACTGGAGGGGGTCTCTCCAACTGCCCATCTAGCCTAAGTAAAGACCAAAGTGGGCGCAGACACCGGGATTCCTTCCTTAAGCATTATGGGTCGCCACCGACAGCCAACCGGTCGCCCTGTTGGGGAGGAGTGGTCTTACCCGTCGGTAGAAGTGCAGTCGGTGTATTCTAAAGCCTCGGTTGATATGGCGGACAGCAAACTAGACTCGTTAATGAACACCTCGCATAGTGTAATGTTCAACGAGCTCGGTGAGCGGACCATATTTAGTGAGTATGATTTTCACGGGGTGCCATATACTTCTAACATTGTGCTAAACTTAGCTTAACAATTTGATTTTAGTTTCGTTTGCTTTATTGAGTGGGGGGGGGAAAGAGAGGGAGAGAGAAAGAGAAAATGGGAAGAGAAAGAGCGAGAAAGAGAGAAAGAGTGGGAGAGAAAGACAGAGTAATAGAGAAAGGAGGAGAGAAAGAAGGAGAAAGAGAGAGGCGAAGAGAAAGAGAGAGAGGGGGTAGAGAGAAAGAGAGAGTAGGAGAAATAGAGAGAGAAGAGAGATTTTTCTATATCTTGTTCGAAATTGTCCGCTGAGCAACAGGGTCAGGTTAAAGAGTCAGTTTTTTTTTTTCGACTTACTTCCTGAGATCCAAGAAGACAACACCCACCCAAGCACACATACATGCGCGCGCGCACACACAGACACGCGCACACACTCGCAAACATGCGCACACACGTAAACACACACACGTTCACACACATATACCTTTAAATAACAATCAAAGAAATGTCTACATTGCATTAAAAACAATATCTTTTTTTTTCTTTTCTTTTTTTTTTTTTTTTTTAATTTTGTTTCAACCCTGAAATTGATAAGATGTTACATTCAATCAATGTGACCAACTTTTAAAACCAGTCCATGTCCTATTTACCCTCTGAACTCAATAAAAGAAAAATCGACCCAAGTTTTCTTCAACGCATTAGTTATTTTATATTATTTGTACTAGCAAATATATTGCACATTCCGAGTATATAAATAACTAAGAATCACGCCATATTTGGTTATTGATTTTTTGACTAAGGGATATAATTAATTAATTAAACAAAAATCAAACGATTTTCGGAAAGCAACGTATAGCTGCTGCTGCTGCTGTTGTATCAGCAGAAGCTTGCCTGCTGCCTATATCAGCTGTATGTTGGCTATATCAGCAGTCATTCATAATGTCCGCTACAACTATGACTGCGTTCCTTAAAAATAGTAAACATTGCTCTATTTTTACTGTTGAATGCGATTGTTTGGTAATTTAGTACGAACTATTTTTTTTTTTTTGAGAACTAAAAAAAATCAACTTTTCAAATCCAAGTGTATTTTTTTAATGTAAAAAAAAAAAACGAAATTGTAATATGAAAACATTTACATATACGAACAAACAAAAATTAGATGAAAACCTTTTTATCAATATTTTTACGAATACTTTCATATTTCTCACAGTAAAATATATATCCATTTTTAATCAGTGAAACTCAAAACTTTTTTGAAAGAAACTATTCATAAAATAATGAAATTTGAATTAATATGCAAAATAAAAATAAGCTAATTTTTAGTTATTAGCTTATTTGTTACTTTTGTTTTAGGGCCCAAAAAAGAAATAAGTTACAAAACTGAATTTAAAATTGTCTTACGTACGAATAAGTTTTAGAAAAAATCATTCAAGCGATTAATGAAAAGGGATATGAAAAACTGGATACCCACATACTTCTTAGAATAAAATATGATTAAATATATCTATTTTTAATCAGTGAAACTCAAAACTTTTTCGAAAGAAACTATTCATAGAATAAAGAAATTTGAATTAATACGCGAAATATTCCACCTACAAATAAGCTAAAGTTTAGTTATTAGCTTCTTTGTTACTTTTGTTATATGGCTCAAAAAAAGAAAGAAATTACAATGTTACATTTTATTTCTAACTCAACAAGCAATTACAAACTGAATTTAGAATTGTCTTACGTACGAAAAAGTTCTAGAAAAAATCCTTCAAACATTCTCAAGTTACTTTTTAAAATATTATTCTCAATGTAAGCAAATTCTTAGCGATTGAAAAAAAGGGGATAATAAAAAACACATACTATTATTATTTTCAAATTGCAAACTGGATGGAAACCGAACCATTCGCTTTTCAGTGAAACTTTTGGTAGACAACAATATTCTATTTACAACATAACACTTGCTGAGCATTGGTATATAATACAAAGTATGTCATTAGAGATGTCCAATTTGCTACGTTAAATTTACCCTCCTCCCTATATTTAACATAATGAAACTTGAATAAAGGTTAGTATTCTTTTCAAAATTTTTGAACCACTCAAAAGAAGAAACATTCTTAAAAAAATTCCTAAGGATTTTTTTTATATTCAGCTTACGGAAATAATAAAAATTATGAACGAAAACAATGTTTACATTTTCGCACCATTAAATCAATTGAAATTTAAAGTAGCCAAAAACAAATTATGTCTACCTTTTTTTTTTAAATTCTATGAAAAATCAACTAATAGTCAAATTTTCGGTAATTATTCATCTGTTGATGAACATATGTTTGAAATAGTTTTTTCTTAAAATATATTAGGGGAAATATTTTTTACGAGGTCACCCCCTCCTCCATTTTATTTTATGAAATCTGAAAAAATGAACAGATAAAAAAGAATTTTAATTTTTTTTTACCTATAAAGATAATAGTCTGAATAATTACATCAAGAGGTTTTTATAAGTTTCTATACGGGATTTTTTTTTTTTTAGTAAAAACGAACATGAACTCTGAATTCTGTTAAAAATGTCAATATCATGACATAAGATTGTTTCAAAACACTCAAAAATTTAGGATTACATTTTTTTTCAATTTAACAAAAAAATCCCCAAAATAAACAAATACTGTAATACCCAAATTTTCGACGATTTTTTTAATTTTATTATTAGGAACACTTCCTGGTGTTCCTAAAATATTATTGTACGTTCATGGACCGGGTAATTTTGCTAGTATATATATAATTTTATAAAAATGAAAAAAAACAAAAACAAAAAAAAAAACAAGTTGTATTGGAGGGTGATGTTTATTAGCTGATTCTACAGTGATTCTGTTTATTTATCAAGCCATCGTTGGGGTCATCATCTGTGTAAAAAATTAAAAAATAAAAATTAATAATAAACAGAAGTCACCGTGCCTCTGGTTTTAGTGTGTGACGGCATCTTTATATATATATATATATATATATATATATATATATATATATATATATATATATATATATATAACGGCGAAACTGGACTGAATGTGAATGGCAATATATATATCAGCATTATGCTGGGTCTATCTTTTAAAAAAAAAGTTAGATTAAGTAAAGACACTATATACGCACATATCTGTCTGTCTGTCTGTCTGTCTCTCTCTCCTCTCTCTCTCTCTCTCTCTCTCTCTCTCTCTCTCTCTTCTCTGTGTGTAATGTGTGTGTGTGTGTGTGTGTGTGTGTGTGTTTTGTGTGTGTAGGCGCAGTATATGTATAATTATTGGGGTTGTGTATTCACTGAGCATTGTTTTTCGCTGTAGCAGATGCGAGGTATTTACTTACGTCGTGATACCCGATCAGACAGTTGGAAACCCCAGCTGCACCTGTTTTAGTCAACTTAGAGGGCTCGTTGATCAGCAATCCAAACCAGGTAGATCATATTAAATGGGTGGTTACATCACCTCACCGAAAGTGACACCGTCTATTCGAACTCTCGGGCTAGTCGGGGTAGATGGGAAAGTCATTCGACGCTGACAATACAAAGACCGCCTAACGGTACATGTGCACAGGGATCGAACCAGTGCACATTTCGAATCACAGTGAAGAGTCTGAGACATGCGAGGCCCGGTGATTACTGTAAGCTGGAAAGGAAGGTCGTCAACAGGGTCAGACGACAGTTGGTAGGCTGGTTGGATTTTACGGCTTGTCAACCCATTGCGTCATTTTATGCCGAAATTGTTTTGTTTGATTCATTCTTTACAGGTGCTCAATCTCTTCTTAAACTGAATATTTTCTTTAAACACATTTTTAAATCATTTTGTTCTATATAGATGAGACTTTAACAAGTACTAACACTCCGAGGCAGAGTGAACCTGGGAGTAATGGTGATGAAGGGGTACTCCACATTTCCTAGAGCTCCATTCTGATCACCATTTTAGGCGTTTAGTTCCCCTGTTGGTAAATCCAATGGTAGAAAAGGGTGTAGTTTCAGATGCCCTTTGTAGCAGAAAGTCTGTTGTATTCCTTGAAATCCTACGTAAAAAAAAATATTGTAGTCTCAGTAGATACTCCTTGTAGCGGAAAGTCCGTTGTACTCCTTGAAATTATCCTCTGTAGGTCTTGATTTCAGAAAGTTCAATTTGCGGTTGATTTCAGGACAAATGTCAACGATCTTAAATGCGTTCTATATCGTTTCTGATTGGCTAATTTTTATCGAAAATGCATGCTGCTGATATTGGGAAAATTCATGAATATGAGTAGGAATTTGGTATACATCTTATACCCAGATAATTCAACAATCATCATCATCACCAGGGTATACAGACAACACAGATTCCATTGACAGTCTTTCGCAATCCATCCTATCGTCCATTGCTTTTGGTAGGTCCTCTAGATGGCATACAGTGTGCGTACTGAGCTGATGAATATAAGTATTTTCTGGTCCTTATTTTTTGATTTCTCGGATAAGATAAAGCGACAATTATTCCATGCTGAAGCCGTATCAGTGTTACTGTATAGATGCATCACTAGGACTCTTACAAAACGCACAGAGAAAACGCTAGATGGGAACCGCACAATGATGTGGGTGCTGTCTTGAAAAAATCCCGGAAGCAGCACTCCACAAAAAGTAGCTGTACGGCCACTTTCCTCCTATCACAGAAACCGTTCGACTAAGACGAACAGGACATGCTGGACACTGCTGTGGAAGTAAGGACGAACCCATAAGTGACATTCTCCAGTGGATACCTACGTATGGACATACCAGAATAGGCCGAACAGTACAGTAACAATCAGCTCTATACGGATTCTGGACGCAGTGCAGAAGACCTGTGAGGGGTGATTACCGATAGGAGTGGAGAGAGAGAGAGAGAGAGAGAGAGAGAGATAAAGAAAGAAGAGAGAGAGAGAGAAAGAAAAGAGAGAAAGAGAGAGATTTATGGGAATCCGTGCTGTCAGTGCGATCTGATGATATTGATGGTCTTTTTGTACGTTTTCTTTCTTTCTTCCTATGTTTCTTTTCTTTTTCATTTCTTTGTATTTTCTTTCTTTCTTTCTCCTCTTTCTTTCTTTCTGTTTCCCCTCTTTCTTTCTTTCTGTTTCTCTTCTTTCTTTCTTTCTTTCTTTCTTTCTACATGTCTGTGCACATCTGTTGGTGTAAAGCTTTGTGCATAGTCATCAATTTTCTCATTCTTCGGTCGGAACGCCCAATACGTTGACGTGGAGGACAAAGTAATAAAAGTGCTCGATATCAGTTGATGGAGTTACTATATTAGTCATCATCACAATCATCGCCTAGGCATGCCGATAGCACAAGTTGTTTTGACTCTCTTTTCGGCCATTCCACTTTGGAAGTCCCCTAGACAACATCCAGTGTCCGTACAGAGCTTATGAATGTACGTTTTTACTGGTCGGCCAACACGTGTCCAATTTAGGATTTCATAGGAGAACGTCGCTTATGAGTTCGTCCTTACTTCTCCAGCAGTACTCAGCGTGTCTTGTTTGTCTTAAATGTTTGTGTGATGGGAGATAAGTGGCTGTACAGCTGCCGTTTTGCAGGTGCTGCTTCCAGGACCTGTTCAAAACGCTGCACCCTTCTGTGGTTCCCATCTCGATTTTTCTCCAAGCATTTTGTTAGAGTCAAAGTGGTGCAATCATACAGTTGTGCTGACATGGTTACATCTTGGAAGAATTCTCGTTTTATTACATTGGAGATCAGATTTTCATAAGATCGATAAGCTGTCGATTGTGGTCCATTATTTACCTTTGAGAATGTTGACATCGGTTTTAGTAGATGAGATATATATGAACTGATATACTAATTTCAGAGTCTTGCCATTTAATCTGTGTTATTGTCATATGCAACCTGTCTAGGTTGCTGCTTCCTTCAAAACAGCAATCCTTGAATCTTTTTCATTGGAGTCGAAGTGGAGAGTAGTACTTAGTTACAGATTGGAAAAAAGATTTTCTTAAGCTCGATTAGTAGGTCTCTTAGACGGCATCCAGGATAAAGAAAATTAACCTCTAAGTATAAACACATCAGGTTATACATTTATTTTTCTAGTGACAATGTAAATAATATTTCGAAAAAAAAACATGTTTTTCCTAGTATTAAGTGCATCGTTCTTTCTGGGAATATATTGATATTCTTAAATTAATCCTTAAATATGACCATGGATAATTACTAATTTTTTTTACTGATGAGGATCTAAATAATATTTTGAAATAACCATGTTTTTGAATGTATTTGCCAACCCTTCGCATGAACAGGGTGTAACATGAGGTCAATTTTAAGTGGGGTTTAACATGTTCTCCTTCTCCTAGACTGGTTGCCTAACAAAGGTTAAAGCATTTTCACTGCTATTTACTCATAGCTGGGAGGAGAATATTTGGATGCATACCTTTTCCCAAGGATATTATTGCTACTAGTAAGAATATGCGCCCTCCGAGCGTAAGTATTTAAGTTATAATGTAATGAAATATATCAAATTTAAAAAGATTACACTTATTTTAATTATATCTTGATTCGATTCTGTATAAAATCATTCATAGGATTGCTTTTAATACGTTGGAGAATAAAACAATGATATTAGAGATCAATAACACCAAGTAATTATTTATTGAACTCGGGTTTGCTAAAACCAGTATGCAAATCAACCACGTCATATATCATGTAAACCTTTATTATTTAGGGGTATATAAGACACATTGCAGGATTTTAAACTGACTAATAACATCGGCTGTTTGAGGCAAATCTATCTCAGATTTTCATAGAGACATCGGTAATAGATAAGATGTATTCTATGTATTAATGATTTTGACTATAAATTAAATACTCATTGATAAACTTACGCAATTCCTGGGTATTATGACGTAAGCAATGAAGTAATTTCGGTTAGATTCATTATAATAAGATGGGAAATGCAAACAACCTCAGCCAGGACTTGAACTCGGCTCACAAGGTCTATTTCCCACATGTTTATGTAGCTTTAAGTACATCTTTTTATTCCATTGTAATCAAGTGCGTATTTTATTCCTCCTTATTCTCAAATTAACCTGTAACTATAAACACACAAAGTTAATTGTCTAAATATACTGTAATATGTCAGTGCATGACTGAAACAGTATAGTGGTTTTGTTTCTTTGTTTAATGGCATATCAACCTTAGGAGGTTATTTAATGCCAACGTTGGGGGATAAGGGGGTTATGCCTTTCCCAAGGATATTAGTCCGAAAGTGAACGTTATAGCGCGATTGGAGTTCGAACTTGCTTCCTGCGATAGCGCTGTCCAGCACGTTAGCCACTAAGCCACGGGGATTCCCATAAACAGCATAGAATGTTTTCGTTTAAATCTATGCATTTTAAAAGGTTTCTCTTCGGTGATATATATATATATATATATATATAGAGAGAGAGAGAGAGAGAGAGAGAGAGAGACAGAGAGAGAGAAGTTAAAGTGACAATTCTTACAAGCCGTAGTTCTATCAGTGCTACTGTATGGCTTCACCACTTGAACTCTAACAAAGTGCCTAGAGAATAAGCTAGATGGTAGCTGCACAAGAATGCTGTGTGCGATCGTAAACAAATCGTGGAAAAAACACCTCACAAGGAACCAACCGTACGACCACTTGTCCCCTCTCACACACACCATCAGAGTGAGACAAACAAGACATACTGGTCTTTGATGGAGAAGCAGGGACGAACTCATAAGCGACCTTCTCCTGTAGAAACTAGCACACCAGTGCGATCCATTCAGCAAATACCTACATTGACTAGTTCTGCGCAGATAGTAATGCTGCACAGAAAACCGTCCGAGGACAATGAATGATAGGGACTGTTGGCGAGAGATTGTCAAGGATATCCGTACTACTATGATGATGAGAATATATATACATATATTTGTGTGTGTGTATCTGTGTGTATCTGAGAGAATAGAGAGAGAGAGAGAGAGAGTGGTGTGTGTGTGTGTGTGTGTGTGTGTGTGTGTGTGTGTGTCTTTATTCCAGATCTTGGACTCCCATTTATATTACAAACAGCGAGAGCTGATGTCAATCTTTCGACCAATGAATAAACCAGTCATCCCCATATATACGCTTGCAAATAAATTGTCTGCCCTTTGTCGAACAACAACAACAACAACAGCAACAACAACAACAGCAACAACAACGGCAACAACAACAAAAAGTCCCCATAAAATAAACTTTTCATTTAAAACCAAAAACTGGATGTCTTCCTTTTCCCACTTTTGCAATTTGGCAAAAAAAAGTTCGCACAACGAGTGAAAGAGGCAATATTAAAAACAAACAAACATACAAACACAATTCACCGACCAAATTTTTTTTTCGCAAACGGCTCGGCCAATTATCGCGTTTTACCCCTCCTCCTTTCCCCCCTTCTCCTCCTCCTTTTTTCTTTCTTCTTTTTCTTTTAAATCGTTTTGATTCCCACCATCCTTTGCCCCTTTTTTATTTTATTTTTTCCCTTTAATTTTCTTTTCTCTTTCGTTGTGTTTTTCTTGTTTCAAATTACCACAGTTTTGTTTACTCTTATCATTTATGGCGAATTTTATTGAAAACAAAAACATAAAAAAATGCACAAGTTTACAAATCTGAGGAGGGGGAGATCGCAAGGCGGCTGGCCAACCAAACAGAAATTTAAGTCACATACGGCCATTCTCTTCATTCTCTTTCTTGTTTAGCGGCATCAATAGTTAGTGTTCGAGTTTAGATAAAGGCAAGAATACTACTGTTTGTATATTTCTCCAAGGCATTTGACTCCACCATTCCTCCTCCTCCTCATCATCATCATCATCATCAGGTCGCGCTGTCAGCATCGATTCCCTGTACTCTTTCTCCTAACCGTCCCTATCGGTCATCGCCTCTGGCAGGTCTTTCTTTTAAACTGTTTTTTTTTTATCTGTTGAACCCAGTACTAACAATTTGAACCTGGTACTGCCACTCTGAGGAGTTAGAGTGAACCTGGGAGTAATGGCAATGAAGGCGTACTCCACACTCCCCAGAGCTCCAGAATTTGAACCTCACCACTAGATGCAGTTTAACGTCATACCAGGACAATAACCAAAACAGAGTGAATTTCATGAGTATAGATGATTGTTGGTTGGTTGGTTGGTTTTTTACGGCATGTCAACCCTTGATTATTTTATATTGAAGACATTTTTATTTTATTCATTCTTGTTGGGTATCTGGTACAAATCTGATGAGGACGTCGAAAGGCGGCTGGCTCACCAAGCAGATATTTAAGTTATAGACGGCCATTCTCTTCATTCTCAGTCTTGTTTAGTGGCTATAATTATAGCATTAGTTAGTGTTCGAGTGTAAATAAAGACCAGAACACTATAGTTTGTAGATTTCTCCAAGGCGTTTGACCCCATCATCATCATCAGGTTCAGGGTATCAATATGGATTACCATGGCTCTTCTCCGAACCGTCTATATCTGCCATCGCCTTTTGCAGGGTAAACGCGCGATATCCGGAAACCGTACAGAGACTGTGCGGGATATCATCGGCTTTTTTTCCTTTCTTAGGTGAAGTCTTTTACTTTTATGACGTTTGAGTACGTATTCTAGGCGTATTATAAATATGTATGGTACTAATGTATCTCCTTGTAGGACTCCAGTGGCAATATCAAAGAAATATGTGTCACCATCAGGTAAGCAAACACTATATATATATATATATATATATATATATATATATATATATATATATATATATATATATATACTGTGTTGAACAAGACGTTTCATGTCTGCGGGGGTTTTTTTTTTCGATCTTTTCTAGTTTTGTGGCCAGCTTTTTTATATCGGGGCTGAGTTTGTTGATTACGACCAAAGTTCGTCCCTAGTACTTTCAGCACTCCGATGCCATCATCAGGTGTAGATGTAACTGAGTGGTTTCCTGTTCTTTTTTAACACGGAAGGTGGTTAAAGAACCAAGTAGCAGACTGCCGATATATAAAAGCTGGTCAGAAAACAGAAAAGAATGAAAAGAAACTCGTCAGACATGAAATGTTTGTCTTGTTCAACACAGTATACATAAAATAAAAAATGCTGCCCTAATATATATATCTATACATACATAAAGGACAGTTTGTGTCTGTGTATGTGTGTATGTCCGGAGGAAACTATGAAAGTAAAACAATTAACGACAAAGTAAATATATATACCCATTCATAATCACCAGAGCTTATTTTTTGTACAATTATTTATATTCGTGAAGATATCTAAAAATTAGAATTTGAATAGTAAGAGAAGGAAAGTTACTAGTGGCGTTCAGGATTAACACATAAACAAATCAATTATGAATGATCAAAACAATCAATTGATCTGCGAGACTAACTTTTTTATCCCCCCTCTATCCAGGCAATGCCGGGCTGCTAGCATATATATATATATATATATATAGGGGCAGACATCGATGCTCTTGCGGAAATCAGCTCAGCTATAAGGACCAATTGACAGAAAGGGTGGGCTGGATACACATCCTCATGGAAAGACAGGCTGATGGTAGCTGTAAGAAGTTTGAGGTAAGGTGACTCGAGCCCTCCATCCGGAAACGACACATGACGGACGCTATGGAAACATTTCCTACATTTGAAGTCTGACCTATGTGGCAGGGCCTGTATGTCGAGGGTTTCATATGTGTGACAGGGTACATAAAAAGGGCTGGATCCGTGGGCCATCTCGTGCTCACAACTGCTCACAACTGAACTACTTGTAGAAATGGCCTTATTCTGTCAAGAAGCGGCAATCACCATATATATATATATATATATGTGTGTGTGTGTGTGTGTGTGTGTGTGTGGATCGATTTCCTCAGAACTCAATAGTGGTTTCGGGGAGTAATCGATTACCACTCGTTCTGCGCGCCCCAGCGGTATATCATGTATTATACCGCTGGACTTATCGAAAAAAGTTTGGTATATTGCGTGATATTTTTAGTAATTTCTATAGACGAAGCGTGAATTTATCTATTGTCAGTGTTATATATATATAATATATATATATATATATATATATATAATGGAGAATTAATGTGAAAAGTATTAGCATATGAAGGTGCTCAATGCTAAAATAGCAGACCAGGTTTAAAATCAGAGATGAAATATTATGGTGACGATATTCCGTAACTGCAGTTTTATGCATATCGTGCAATCTACAGACGTCTGAAGATAGCATGATATGCATGAAACTGCAGTTATGGAACACTATGATATCTAATCCCCGATTTATATATATATATATATATATATATATATATATATATATATATATAAGAAGGGTTTACTTCTTTATGCCATGCGGTTTAGTCCCTTTTAAAAACAAGTCCTTATTTTTCACGCCTTGAAACGTCGACAGCCGTTCAACCACAACGGTGTCTATCAAGCCACGTGAGGCCCGTCGGAGCGTCAATCTCTGAACGGACCCACCGGAGATCTGGACAGATCCACAAACGAAAGATTCGAAGGAAAAGAAAAAGAAAAAAACATTTTCTAACAGCTAAACTAAATGGGTGTCAGGATAGGGAAGGTACAGAAAAAAAAGAAGCCCGTCCCAGAAGTCGTCCCGCTCTTCTACCAACAACTCCAACCGAGACAACCCGTCAGTTGTTTCCCCTCTTACTCCTCCATTTAACAACCCCCAGCCTCCACCAAAACCCGTTTTTCTCACTATCCAGTGACATCGCCCCTCTTCTTTCGACACAGAGGATTTTCTTTTTCTTTTTTTCTTTTTTTTTTTTTTTTTTTGCTTAAACCCTTTATCTCATTTGCTCTCATGTTTTTTGTGGGTGGGGGAGTGGGATATTTTTTTATTTTCTTAAGATAAGTTGTCATTTTAATTCTTATTTTTGTTGTCTTTGTTGTTGTTAGAGACGCCAGCTACTAATACTTTGCATTGTTTGTTGTAGTAGTTATTATCGTTTTGGATTTACTCTTGTTATTACCCGTTTTCTTCATCCACTGCTCATTGTTACTGTCATCTTCACCTCAGATCTTTACCTCGGATAATAAAATCAAATCCAGACCACCAGACCAGACCAGGTGATAGTAAATATCTGAATAATCATGACGAATGCTAATAGTAGGCATTATCAAGGATCAAAAAGTATTGTGAAAAATATAATATAAATTACTATGGGAATTGTGATGTCAGTGGAGACGCGAAAAATATATCAACCAGTGAAATTAATCTTAATAATCATCTTATTTATTAACGATATAATATAAACCAGCAGGACTTGTGAGTATACCACAGTGTGATAATTTAGTTATTTGATTTAACGTTTGATGTGTTTATTTATGAGCTATTGCAAAATAGCTAATTATGTAAAAAGTATAATAATCTTGATTTAACTCTCTCTCTCTCTCTCTCTCTCTCTTCTCTCTCTCTCTCTCTCTCTCTCTCTCTCCTTTTTTTTCTTTCTTTCTTCTTTTCATTTTTTCATTATGTTCGATTGAAACAGATTAGCGTTAACGCTTATGTTAACTCACCTCCTCTCTCTATCTTCCCCTACTCCCTTTTTTTCTTATTATATTTTTCTGTGTAGCATGTCCTCTTACTTCTTCCTTTTTTATGATAAAAAGGAATGGTCCATTATTTAGCTGTGATGACGACACTCCTAAGAAATAAGAATTGGGCGGATAAGGCGTACCAGATAATCAGGATTTACGTTTTTTGTATTTCATCTTGGATGATTTGGACGGTCTCATTTTTAACCAGAGGGTGTTGCAGGATGATTGCGGTCGGAAGAATTTGGAACAAGAGTATTAATATATAGATAAATATGAAATTGTGATGTCAGTGTTGATGTGAAAAATATTCTTACTATAGAATTTAATCTTAATAATTATCTTATTTATTAACGATATGATATATATAACTATGGGAATTGTGATGTCAGAGGTGATGTAAAAAATATATTAACCAGTGAATTTAATTTTAATAATCATCTTATTTATTAACGATATAATATAAATAACTATGGGAATTGTGATGTCAGTGGTGATGTAATTTCGTTACAGACACATAATCTCCATATAATATATATATATATATATATATATATATGGATAATCTTTTTCTAGTATTGGAGAATTGAAAATAAAGTGCTCGATTACGGGTGTAAGATATATATATATATATATATATGCGCTATTGTGGTGAGTTAATGCCCTTCTGGTTGCCCCATTTTTGTGTCGCTTTGTCAAACTAAGCTGAGTCGTGTAAATATCTATATTTAAAGTGGCTTATTTGATCGCCTGCCATAGAACGTAAGTTAGCGAGTAGGTCTCATTTATTATCAGCAATAAAAATCTGTGGCCGTGTTGCTAAAATGGGTTGAAGCCGATTGAACAATCTGTGCCGGCAATGAGTAGATACGTTGTTGGAGACGGTGGTACGAAGGTGTGATGGTGGCAGAGAAGGCGATCCTTACGGGGGTAGACAGCAGTGAGTGGGGGGGGGGTAGAGATTGGGGGTGGCTATAAGCGACCCTCATCGGGTTAATCCAAACAACCTATTACTGATCCATACGTGCCATTGATCGGCACACCTGTGCAATGTATCGGGTGATAGCAATTTCCGCGCCGGTGTTGGTGGCCCGGCTCAAAAACAATATTGACCTCTCACCCCTGCCTACCGTCCTGACTTCTGACCTCTGCTAAACTGACCAATCGGCGCGGTGGAACAGGAATTTTTCTTTTTTTAAATTTTGAAAAAACATTTTTTTTTCTTTTACTTGCATATTTTTGTGTTTCCCGCCCCCCCCCCCCCCACCGGTCCGCTCGACTTTTAGTGACAATCGTCTCGTCTCATTCCTTCTCAGATAAACTAACACACTCGCAAGCCTCACGTACGTGGATGTCGGTAAACTGGGAATTCAGGGGCGTAAATTTTTACCATAGTCTACTGGACAGATGTTAGTGAAATTAGAACTGCAAAAGTGTACGGTTTAAATTTCTCTTCTTTTTTTTTTTTTTTTTTTTTTTTTCATTGTTACTCACTCTGAAATGAAATAGAAAATTTAGCAGCGAATAGTAATTTTCAGTTTATTTCAGTATAGGACTTGATAAGTTTATTTTCACAATTCCCTTAAAATAACAACGCCAAGGTAAAAAATAAATAAATAAATAAATAAAGTGTATAACTGAATCACTACGCAACAACTTTAAATCTGTACATTAATTAATGCTGTCCTTTTTTTTTTTAACTTATAAAGGTATTAAGTTATGTTTTCCATAGAGTTTTATTTTTATTAAAAGTATTAATCCCAGTTCAAAAATTAAAAATATATACATTGGACTTCATTTCATATTCCACTAACATTTGTCCTGTAAACTGAGGTAAAGATTTATGCCCCTGAATTCACAGTCTACGTGCGTGCGCGCACGCGCGTGTGTGTGTGTGCGTCTGTGTCTGTATGTCTATAATAATCAGTTGACATACACATGTCCTTTTTATATAATGCTTGATTAATTAACAATTAAAAGTAAAATCACTGAAATGTTAAAATTTATTTTATTAGTTATATACATATATTATATATATATATGTGTGTTGTGTGTGTGTGTGTGTGTGTGTGTGTGTGTGTGTGTGTGTGTGTGTGTTGGTGGACTCTCCTATCGTGAACGATAGATGAGGGTCAGCAGTGATTGATTTGTTTCCTCCCATGTTGTGCATGCTATCAAGAAGAATTTTGTGTTTTCTTGAGTGCGATAGAAGCCCAGCCTTGCTGCGAGCTATGAAGCCACACTGACAGATGAAATGTTCTAAGGCGCGAGTCAGATGTTTTTGTTTTAAAGTTAGACGGAGCTGATCTCTGTTTCAGTCTATTTTCTTCAAAGCTCTTTAATCTAGCGAAACATGTCTTACGCAATTCTTTCCGATTTGATGCTAGATTTTCCCAAGCACTCAATATATATATATATATATATATATATATATATATATATATATATATACCAAGAATATACACCTCCGCCGGGCGTAAGTGTTTAATTTTTAATGTAATGAAATAGATTAGAAAGACTAACGAAATTAGATAAGAACGCATATAAAAAGATTACACTTATTCTAATTATATTTTAATAGGTTTCTAAATAAAATCATTCATATGATGATTTTAATACGTTTCTATGGAATTTTTTTTTTTTTTTTTTCTTTTTAAGAACATATACCACGTGTTACCAAAGCGACGGAATTTTCCATGATTAATGAAAGCAGGTTGCGTGACCAAACGGAATGCTTTCAAAATCACTCAAGTGAAGAAAGAAAGAAAGAAAGAAAGAAAGAAAGAAAGAAAGAAAGAAAGAAGAAAGAAAGAAAGTTAATAAGAAAGACAGAAAAAAAGAAAGAATGAAAGAACGAAAGAAAGAAAGAAAGAAAGAAAAAGAAAGAAAGAACGAAAGTAAGAAAGAAAGAAAGAAAGAAAGAAAGAATGAACGAAAGAAAGAAAGAACGTAAGAAAGAACGAAAGTAAGTAAGAAACGAAAGAAAGAAAGAAAGAAAAAAGTTGGATGGAAAGACAAATTGAAAAAAGAGATTATGAAGACGAAGTAACTCAGAAAAAGAAGAAATCTGAAATCAAAGATAGAGCTGTACGGCCACATGCCGCATATCACACAAGCCCACCCGATTAGATGAACATGTCAAGCTGGACACTACTGGAAAAGCAGGTACGGGCTCAAAAGTGATGTTCTCCTGTGGGTCGGCCAGCGAAAACTTACACCGATCAGCTCTGTGTGGATGCGGATAGGGACGGTAGTGAGGAAAAGATGTGTAGATCTGTGTTGTCTTAATGATGATAGAGAGGTAGGAAAGAAAAAGAAATTGAAAGAGAAAGAAAAGAAAAAAGAAAGCATACTTTGTTGTCTACTTTGTTTATAATAAACAAGAAGAGAGGGGGAGAGAGATTAATCTTTACTCTATATATATATATATATATATATATATATATATATATATATATATATATATATATATATATAATATGAGGAATAACATACTGGGTAAAATCTGACAAAATTTAATTAAAAGTTGAGGAATATAATTTTAATTACAGACATACATGCATGAAATCCTTGTAAAAGACGGGTCATTCCTCGTAATGTTAGATTAAATAAAATAGAACTTTTAAATAACAAATAACATTTGACTCGGTTTCTCATTTATTTCACACTTTACCCATGCTTCACACTAAATCCCAAAAATATACATTATAGACACGCACGCACGCACGCACACACACACACACACACACACACATATATATATACCACCTGGAATGTCTGGACACTTCCCGATCTTGAGAGATGGGAAACCCAAATACGTACTGGTATCGTGACAGGGGAGCATCTCGATATGGGAACCCGACATCGATGCCCTTGCGGAAGCCAGTTTCAGCGATAAGGACCAATTGACAGAAGGGAGTGGGCTGGATACACATCCTCATGGAAAGACAGGCCGATGGTAGCTGTAAGAAGTTTGAGGAAAGGTGACTCGAGCCTCCATCCTGAAGCGACACATGTCGGACGCCATGGAAACATTTCCTACGTTGAAGTCTTACCTGTGTGGCAGGGCATGTATGTCGAGGGCTACATATGTGTGACAGGGTACATAAAAACAAACTGGATCCGTGGGCCATCTGCGTGCTCACAACTGCGCACAACTGAACTACTTGTAGAAATGGCCTTATTCTGTGAAGAAGCGGCAATCACCATATATATATCGTACCTCACGTTTGTCTGGCCACTTAAACTCCTCTATCCACTCAATTGAAAGATGCCTGATATATTTGAATTTATATTTAATTTTTGAATAAAAGTAACTAGGTAATATGTTTACATAACATTTACTGAAGGTCGAATAATGTCTTATGTCTATGCCATATAATGCATTTTTGTTGCGAGACGTAAAATTAATTACATGCGCGAGACTAAGTGGACGCGCATGTGTCTTGCGTGCACCATCCCACCTTCTCTTTAAACCACTTATAAGAGATAAGCGGAATGAACAGTACCGATCCAGAACAAATGTTGAACTCACAATCTCTAGGTTATGAGTAGTATCTCTTTCTAAGCATCCCGTCACCCCTGTTGACTGGAATTTTCGGCGAGTTGGGATATATATATATATTTACCAACCCTCGAACGAGCAGGATGCGACACAAGGTCAATTTCTTAAGCGAAGTTTAACAGGTTTGAATTCAGAGTTTTCCTTTCCTAGACTGGTTACCTTGACATGGTTAAAGAGCCCAGTCTGACCTGCTATTTAACCATAGCTGGAGGGAGAATTGGATTTATACCTTTCCCAAGGGTATTAGCGCCATGTGAAATGCAAACAGCTTCGTCCAGGAATTGAGCTCGGGTCGATGAGTCCACTTCTTACGACTCTAACCATTAGACCACGCGCCTCCTTGGTTTCGAGAGAGAGAGAGAGAGAGAGAGAGAGAGAGGAGGGATTACATTTATTCAGCTTGGAGAACCTTTGCCAGTTTACTGCTACTTTTATGCCAGTTGGGGAAGCTATCGTACAGAATGGCCATTTGATTAATCGAGTGAACAGACGAGAAAATTCACGGTCGGACTTGGCTTTTCGAGTGGACTAATGAGGCGAGAAATCGAGTGAACTGACAAGGTTTTATCGAAGCGACAGAACTTAGAATTTCTCTCCTCGCAAATATATATTTTTTTATTTCTTTGTAGTGAGACCAAGTTGATTTAATATCAAAATATGTTGGCATCCTTCCGTCAGCTAAAGACGATGGCGTAGTGTCCATTTTTTAAATTGCATCTGCGCGAGTGGCCAACTTTTGAATGACAATCTCAGGTGCAGTGACTGCATACAAAGTGAGGCTTGCTGGCGTTGTTGTTGTCTCTCCTTCCTTCTGGCTCTCTTTGCTGTGGCGGCTTTTTTCCTCTCCTTTTCACTCCTTTCGTGCCTTTTGGCCGCTTGGTTTTCTGCATCCACCTCCCATGTGCTGGTATTGGTGTAGCATGTCTTTCTTGCAGATGTCTTTGAACAGTTAGCGTGGTCGGGAGCCTTCTATTAATTCGCCATACAGCAGGTCTTTGGGTATGCGACTTTTGTCCATCCTCCTGACATGACCAAGCCAGCTCAGGCGTCTCTCACAGATGATGGAGAACATGCTGTTCATGTTTGCTCGGTCCAGCACATCTATGTTGGACACTTTATCTTGCCAGCGAATGCGTTGAATGCGGCGTCGGTACCCGAGTGGAAATTTTTCATATCAAAATATAGAGCTATTATATACGTAAAAAAGGACTATTCCTAAAATACAAACTAATCGTTACTAAAAGTCTAAGTAAAGTATTTTGACAATTCAGTGCTGTTCTGATATTCTAGTATTTAATTTTTTTTAAATAAAAACTGTAGCGTATAAATAAAAATGGGGGAGGGGGTCTGTTACGTAGAGGCTAACGTGCTAGACTGCGACATCGTAATAACCGAGTTCGAACTGCAGTCGAGCAATTACGTTAACTTTTGGACTAATATCCCTTGGAAAGTTATGAACCTCATCCCAGCCATGGGTTAAATAGTACCACTCTTGTTCCTTTACAAGGATGGATTGGCATCAAATAACCCAGGAATGTTGTTATGCTATTAAACAAAGAAACCAAACAAAACAAAACCAAATAAATAAATATATTAAAACTGTACTGCAGAAACAGAAATATCTAAACACTACTGCATCAATAAAAAGTATAAAAGCTGTACTGTATATATAATAACAAAACTGTACATATCAATATACATATATAAATACAAACACACATATATATATATATATATACATATATAAATACAAATATATCAATAAATAGAAATATCAAAACTGTACTGCAGAAATAAAAAGTATAAAAACTGTACTGTATAAATAATAACAAAACTGTACATATCAATACATATCAATACATATAAAAATACAAACATATCAATACATATATAAATGCATATCAATACAGCACTGCAGCTGTACTGCAGAAATAGAAATATATAAAATGCACTATATTCATTATATAAATCTAAACACTGTACTGCATAAATAAAAATATCAATAATAGCTCTACAGAAATGGAAATCTAAAAACTGCCCCAACGTAACATGAAATGAGCGCGAAAAGCTCTCTATATAACAATTTCAGATTCACTAGGCTTAAAAAAAACGTTTCAAAGCAAGGGCACGGTGTGCACCAGTCCAAACTATGATCGTATCTGGTTGTATTTGGAAAAAATGGTAAGATATCAAGTAGATGTAGCTACCATTACCACTTGCCCAAGTCCACTTGCACCACACAGGTGACAGTTTCCGGAAGAAATTAGTATAACATATCTAAGTGGACAAACATTTTTTCGGTTTGGTAGTTGGTTTTGAAGGTTATCACAATGCAAGTGTAATGAAAAATAAGGTAACTATGGTGTTGTTTGTTAACCTGTAATTTTAAAATAATTCTTAATATTTCGAGATAAAAAAAATCTCATCTACAGATCTCCGAAACTGAAGTTGTTGCTAGTGGCTGTCCATTTGGTTTTGTGTCATGTACCCAAACTCTCTGCGTGTGTGTGTGTGTGTGTGTGTGTGTGTGTGTGTGTGTGTGTGTGTGTGTGTGTGTGTGTGTGCTGTTCAACAGTGTCTGATTATAATTCCAGGTCTGGCTCACCCTCCAAGCATAAACTTTTTGTTTATCAACAGGACAATCTGATTCTCTGATTATCATTCTAGTTTGACCTCCCCCTTTTTATTATTGGTGGTCTGTTTGTTTATTTATGTGTGTGCGTGTTTTTTTGTTTTTTGTTTTTTTCATTTTCTATCTTTCTAAAATCTAGTTCAGAATTGAACAAGGATATTAAAAAAAAGACCCCCATTGTTATATGGAAGAGTTACCAAATAATTAATTTGGATAATTTCTCGTCACTCAAAATCTATTAATAATGGAGATTCGGTCTCTATTTGTCTGCAACCGAAACTTCGTCACTGCTTACGTCACAATACTCAAAATAGTTAATACATAGAATAAAGAAAAACACTGTATTATGTATTTTTATTTGTCATTTTTTAAATATTCAATTTTGATATTAATAAAATAAATTAAAGCTGTTCCTTATAATTCAACATTTGGATCCTTTACATTGTAATAATGACAATTTAAATGAATAAGCTATGAAATAAATTAAAAAGTTATATAATTACTTTAAATAGATAAAAGGTTATTTGCGAAATTTGTGATTAATAAAAAAAATAGTTTTACTCTCGGTTTTTTTCAGTAACAAGAAGTTAACTAAAAAGTTTACAAATAAATAAATTCCTATAATTTTATTTTAAAATTTATGTGTAAAATATTCAAAAATAGTTATTCAATTAATAATTTATAGATGGATGCATCATTTTATTTTAGGGAGACAGAACTATGTGTCATTTTAAATTGCTTTATTTTTTTACTTATTTGATAAATTTTATGATTTTACTTACTTATGATACAAACCCTCTAAGAGTGAATTTTCAATTCCTTACCTCAGGAAATATATTTCAAAAAATATTTTTCCACTGCTCGGAGGTTGTTTTGTTGTGTTTTTTTGTTTTGTTTTTTTGTATTAATAATAATGAAACCTGTGCTTTTCTAATATTTAAGAGCATGCCTGGATATAAAGTAGGTATTACCCAACCCGTTCGCCACAAATAGCATGTGACACAGGGTCACAAGTACGAGGCATCCAGCGAGGGATCGAACTCTCTATTCAGTAGTAAGGAATCTATGAGACGAACTTGCTAACTATTACACCACGAAAAGACGCCTTCACCCTTGAGATAGTATTGCGCATAAATATTTGAACGAACAGAGATTTTATATGTATGCTTTATTAAGAGGTAGTCGTTGTAAGTCGTTGGGGTGGCCTAAAGTCGGTATCAGCCAGACAGCGATAGATCAAGGAAATTGTTTTTGCATCTGAGATGGAACGCCACATCTACAATCAGCTCCTCACTTTACTGCATAAGTTCGTGTGCTACTCATACGCTGAGTTGGCGAGGGCCGGTATCGAATCGGGAACCTTGTGGTTCCTAGTCGGACACTCTACCGAGCTTAAAAAGTATAACAGGCGGGAAATAACTGAAAAATAAAATAAAACTCCCCAATATAATAAAGAAAGTAAAACCTGTGGATATACCACGGTATGATAATTTGATTATTACAACGTTTACTATGCTTACTTAAGAGCTATTGAATACTTCAATATGTAAAAAGTATAATAATCTTGATTTAACTCTCACCCGCTCTTTTTCTTTTCTTCCTTTCCTTCTTTTCATCTTTTCCTCATGTTCGATTGAAACAGATTAGCGTTATCACTTTCGGGCACTCACCCTCTCTCTATATCTATCTTTTCCTGCTCTATTTCTTTCTTTCATATATTTTTTCGGTATAGCGTGTCTTTTTTCTTCCCTCTCTTTCTTTATTATAAAAACATAATGGTCTATAATTTGTCTGTGGTAACAACACCCATAAGAAATATGAATTCGACGGATAAGTAACACCAGATTATCAGGATTTACATTTTGCATTTCATCTTGGACAATGTGCACGGTGTCATTTTTAACCAGAGTGTATTTCAAAATGATATCGGCCTTACAATTAAGGAATACGAGTATTAATGTATCGATTTGTTCAATACATCATTTACCTTTAAAACCTCACCGAGTTTCTGGGCCCGAGTTTTAATACATTTATACAAAGTTTGTTCTCCACTATTTCCACTCCTAGGTTAGGGTTAGGGTTATGGTTAGGGTAAGACTTGTTTTCATAATGCTTCCTCTGATGTAATTTTATCCCTTGGTAATTTTAAATCTATCCAGCCTCACATCTGTTCCAACTTAGATAATAGCCAGTCCATGGCGTGAAATATGTTTGTGTTTATTCAGATACGCATAAAAAGTGTTCATTTCAAGCTTTACTCTTAGCTACAACAGCTTTATCAGTGGTACTTGAAATATACTGAAGCCCTGTCGGCTATGGTAGTAGAATACATCGACTGCAGCTCTGCAGAGGGGTAAGACCCCTTCCCGTGGGTGGAAATCCGAAATGATTAAGGACGGAATCCTGTTGACTTAGCAGTTCATTATGTGCATTCCACTTTGGCCTTATTCAGGCAAGACGGGCGACCGGAGAGTCCCCCTCGGATCAATCGACTTGTCATGTTAATCTCTAGCACTTATATGACTGTCCTGACCCTACTGTCCTCATGGCAAGCACCCAAACATTTTTTTATCTCGAGGGCGGTGACTGAGCATCTAAGTATCCTGGTTATGATGTTAAACTGCATCTAGTGGTAAGTTTCCGATTATGGAGCTCTCGGGAGTCTGGAGTACACCTTCATTGTCATTATTCCAAGGTTCACTCTGACCAGAGTGGTAGTACCTGCTAGGGTTCCATCTATGGGGTAAATAGATTTTAAAAAATGAGTTTTAAAAGTGTTTAAAAATAAATTTTAAAAATTGAATACCCAACAAGAATGACTAAAACAAAAATGTTTTCTATATAAAATAACCCGAGGGCTGATGTGCTGTAAAACCAAACCAACCAAATCAAGATACACTGACTTACCCTTCCCCTTGCAGTGTTAAGTCCCCCTCCCAAATAGATGTCCTGAATATGACACTAAACCGCATTTGATTGATTGTGAGGCTCCACCTCGTGATATTGGGGAGTGTGGAGTACCCTTCATTGCCCTTACACCATGTCTACTCGAGTTGGTAGTACATGTTAGGGTGCATCTATGGGTCAAATCGATATCTTTAGAATTATTCGTATTCAATAGAACTGTTAAAAAAACTCTTATGAAACAACTCAAGAATAAACTTGTAAATTTGTACAATGAATGTGATTCCCTAACATCTAGACATAAAATAACCCATTATTGTTAGATATGTCATTAAAATCAATCTTAACAACAAAATGCCATCCTCTGTCTGGCTGTTTCTATCTATCTATCTATCTATCTCTCATACACACACGCACACACACACACACACACACAAACGTCAATGATACTTGTTTTTTTTTCATTTTTATAAAATTATACACACACACACACACACACACACACACACACATACACATATATATATATATATATATATATATATATATATACTAGACAAAAAGTGACCCGTTGAGTCACCCTTTAAGCTTTCGGTAGATGATTGGGATTAGGAAAAAGAGTAGGATCTGCCAAAATATCGTCTGCTTTTCATTTTAAAAACGAATTAAAATTTATTAAACCGATTATTTAAGGTCAAATTTTTCTCTAAGTCGATAAAGTAACATAATGAGCATCAGTGAAAAAGCAAAATAATATTACACATGTAATTTATTTTTGATACATTTAAAACGATGTTTTCGGTCAATTTCGATCAAGATGCCTGCCAAGATGCTACTTAAAATCCGTTTTTACAAAATAAATTGTAACTTTTGCGATTGAAAAAAAATCACACTGGATTGTCCAATTAGACACATAACCTAGTAGACAAAGGAGTTAGGTTTAAACAGTTCTAAATGAAGTTATCTCTAGACTGCAGATTCAATCCTGTTCAGAGGCAGCAGTAACATAGAATAATAATTAACATAGCTTAACACCTGTACCCCAGCTATGGTTAGTGGAATGAGAACAGGATACCCCCGTGGGCTGAATAAAGGGTTAGGTTCAAAGTTCCATGATGGCTCCCTATTACAAGAAGGTTCCTCTCCGACAAGAAATACCTGAAGAAGGCCGGAGGGCACATCGGCCGAAACGTTGTACCGATAACAATGAAGATGAGGACAATAGTCTGAATAATACAAATAATGGTAATCTTTGCAGAGTTCCATCCTGGCTCCTGCCACAAAAACTGCTAGCCGCAGACTGCTGAAAAAACAACAACAGCTATGATTGAAGACCGTAGCCGAAGCGGTATCACTTGGAAAAAAACAAAAAAAAACAACAGGGCTTTCCCAAAAACCCAACCCCGACCCCCCTAGTTAAAATTAAGTTTTATTACAAAATTTGTGGTTCTGTTTTTCCTGGGTCACCAAAATTATTTATTTTCCATTAAATTAACCCTAAACCCAATAAAAGGACAAATTTCGTGTGATCAAGGTCACCCGCAAAAAAGCCTTTAGGGATTGAAAGCTCAAAATCTCAGCTTAGTATAATATATATATATATATATATATATATATATATATATATATATATATATATATATCAGTCGGTAGAGCGTCCGACAAAGAACCAAAAGGTTCCGGGTTTAAATAAATAAATATATTACTCAAATATGCGCCTGACTTATTTATGATAATCAATATAAACTGATATGAAGAAACAAAGCTACTCACCAATTATTACGTATGAACATATGCATAAATTTATTTTTATAGGTTCAAATGTTTACTGATAGTTACATAATAGACATAAATATCACATGACTATTTTTTCTGGGTTACTAGAAATGTGTGAACACCTAACTTTAACCGCCCTTTTGACCATGTTTTCTATTTTCTTACCTCCTTGCCTTTTTTATGTCTTTGCAAAAATTAGAGAGAAAGGAAAAACGATTTAGAGACGAATAACATTGTCAGCAGATCTGTCATTTGGGAGATAAGATTTAAATGAAAAATATTCATTTGAAATTGATGTAAATAAAACAGACGATAAAAAACAACAAAATAAACAACAAAAAGGTACTAAAATGAAGAACAAAGACGAAAGAGGTCCCATGCGGAACAGACATTAACTTTGTTGTCGAATGCAAATAAGGGTAAATCTAATTTATCATTTGCCGCCATAAATTCGATTGATCCGCCATTTTAGATTTACGGCCAGGAAGCGAGTATGTCATCAGCCCCCAAAAAGTATGCTCCGATGGGTCGACGTTGTTATTGCTTTAATCATAATTGCTTTACACAAAGCAAACATAAAATTAAGTGACGTTCGGTTAAAACTTTCTGTCCCAAGCTGTCCGCAAAGAAACATTATTTCAACTCTAATGCTAATCAAAGTTTAAATGTCTGTCTGGGTATTGCTGTCACGCCGTTCATACGCTGCCCTGCCTTCACTCTAACCCAGAACAAAATTAATGGATGTATTTATCCAACTTTTCTGCCACGAACAAGATGCAACTCAAGGACATTTTTTAAGCTGATACAACTGGTTTGAATTTTTCTGTTTTCCCTCTCCTAGACCAGTTGTCATACCAAGGTTAAAGAAGCCTGTGTGTCCTAATATTTCCACATTCAAAGAAGAGTGACAAAACTAATAAAAAGCGTAAACGATTACAGTTATAGGGAGAGATTAGGGAAATTAGGATGAACTACTTTATTAGACAGTAGAATGAGAGGTATAATTTTCAAAATAATTAATGGAATTACTAATTATGGTATTTTTTTAAATATTTCTCCTCTAAATTGGAATTTACAGTCAGTGCAGCTTTTTTCTGTATTATTCGAGTCCCTCAATTGCTACATTTGGTTCAAGAACCCAGTCTATCTTATTATTTACTCATAGATGGCGGGCTCATATCTTTCCAAAGACTAAGGGCATCGTAGTACTTGAAACCATGTTATTTGCAACAACAACAAAAATCACTTCGACATTAAATGACACAAGCAGGTTTGACAAGTCGTGAAACAAACCAACCCCCCAACCTTTATGAAATACACAGCATGTATTTACCCAACCTCTCCATACGAGCAGGATGCTACACAAGGTCAATGTTTAAGCAAAATTCCGAATTTTCCATCTCTTAGACCATTTGCTATACCAAGTTTGAAGAAGACTACCTGCCCAACTTTTAGCCCATAGATGAGAGAGAATAGTTGGACTGTCACTGAACTTTCCCAACAGTAAGGGCGTCCAATCGTAATGTCAGGGTAAGCAAACTAGTCTCACAGGTCAATTACAACTGAATAACAAGTTTGATCTTCGCTGGATGCCCCATATTTGCGACCTTATGTCACATTATTTCAGTGGTGAACGGGTTGGGTAAATACATACCTTTCCCAAGGGTATTAGCGCTATGAAAAATGGGAACTGCCTCGTTTGAGCAGGATGTGACATAAGATCAATTTTTAAGCATTGAGAGTACGACTGGTTTGGATTCAGAGTTTTCCTTCTAGACCAGTTGCCATACCAATATTAAAGAAGCCAGTCTGCCCTAGTATTTACTCATAGCTGGTAGAGGGAGAATTGTTGAATTCATACCTTTCCTAAGGTTATTAATGCTATGTGAAATGTAAACATCCTTGTCCAGGATTTTTACTCGGATCGTCGACTCTATTTCCCAGCAGAGTATTGCTGTATGAAACATTTTTTTCTACTGCTAATACTTGTGTTCCTTAATTGTACGACCGTTATCATCTTGCAACATCCTCTGGTTAAAAATGAGACCGTCTAAATTGTCCAAGAGGAAATGCAAAAATGTAAATCTTGATTATCTGGTGTTGCTTATCCACAAATTTTTATTTCTTATGAGTGCCGTCACCTGAGCTAAATAATGGACGATTTCAGAAAGGAAAGAAAAATGATATGGTACACAAAAAATATAATAGAAAGAAAGAAAGAAAGAAAGAAAGGAAGAAAGAAAGTAGGAGAAAGATAGAGAGAGGAGGTGAGTACACGGAAGCGATAACGCTGATCTGTTTCAATTGAACATAATGAAAAGATGAAAAGAAGGAAAGAAAGAAAAAACGAGTGAGTGTTAAATCAAGATTATAATACTTTTTACATATTGAAGTATTTTTGCAATAGCTCTTAAGGAAACATATCAAACGTTGTGATAATTAAATTATGATACTGTGGTATATCCATAGGTCCTGTTAGTTTTTTTCTACTATGAAAAAGGTTGTATCTTACTAACAAACATTCACCTTTTTATGAGGGAGAACGTATGGATTAGGTTGGAAGATAGAAGAACTCGAAATAAAGTGATGTAATGGCTTCCCTCGCCAACCTACCGGATGTAGTAAAACATTCACATCGGAGTCATTAACAACAATTTGAAAGTCGAGTGAGTCATTGTGGTTGGCTAGTGACAGTCACATCTATACATATATAAAGGGCAGTTGTGTGTATATGTATGTTCGGAGGAAAATTCGAAAATAAAACAATCAACGACAAAGTAAATATATATACACATTAAATATCATCAGGGCTTGGTTTTTGAGCAAAAATAATAATGATTTGATTTATATTTGTGAACATAATTAAAAAATAAAATTTGAATGATAACAGCATGGATTTTTTCCATTAAATATTTAAATAGTATACATTAACATAGTAGCTGGATCAATGCAAGGTATATATTTTTTTAATTATTTTTTTTTTTACATGGGGATTTAAATGGGGCATCCCACGAGGATTCAACTCACGATTCAGTAACAATGGATCTGCGGGACTAAATTTTTAAAATCCCCCTCTACCCAGGCGATGCTGCTAGTGCAAATTAAAGGAGAACGAGTTATTTTTTGTAGATTTTTTTTTTGTTTGTTTGCTATTTTATTCTG
>CM042152.1:56078440-56120940 GCA_023376005.1 Doryteuthis pealeii
GGCATCTTTATTGGATTTAGAAAACCAACACTGGCTTCATAAATTTCTTAGATGTAGAGACAATGAAATAAAACACTTTTACATAAAAGTGAAAGTGATTCCGAAGAACATCTTTGAAGACAATCAATATACAATGAGCAAGCGTGTAAAACAGGAGCTAACTGCGTAAATATTTGTATATTTATTGACCTAGTTTTCAAAACCGAATAAAGGGAGATAACTCACGTTGCTGCTTGAAAACAGAAGAAAAAAGCGGAAATAAAAAGAAATATACAGAGCTTTTTAGAAAACAGACCAGACCAAATGTAGAAGGAGAGTTTCAGAGAGTTAGTTTAGCGTATACATAAAGTCAACATAACTTGATAACTGTCAGTTTCTCGCATATGCAAAAACCAACACTTTCCAGGTTCCGTTGATTTTATGTCTATGCTAATCTTATATAAGTTCTGTCACTGATATTGAGCACTCTATTTATGAATATAGCAAACTATATATATAAGACCATCCTTAAAACAGTAGAGCTCTCTAGCAGCCTTTATGTGTGTATATACTTATATCAGTAAAAATTCTCTTCCTTAAAGTGGGCTGTGCTGATGGCACATTCTGACCGACGAAAAATCGATCGTTTTTCGACCCCGCCCTGAGGCAGCCTGTAATGTCTAACAGAAGAGCTGTTGTAGCGTATTTATTATGGTCTACGGGGAATTTGGGGAAAGAAAACGGTAATCGGATTTCTGGAGAAAGAGAAAAAAAGAAATAAGAACAAAGGTTAACGTTTGGAAGGGTAAACACTCAACCCTCAACGGGGGGGGGCGTGCAGCAATTAACCGACGAATGACCCCGGAACTAGATTTTAAAATAAATACGGAAGTTCCGGATTTTGACCGAAAACTTAAATATGTTGAATTTGCTTTCTGTTCAAACGTTTTATTCATGAGCCTAAGCAGTGGCGGAAAAAAAGGGATCAGGGAGGGGTAGCTTCCCCCGTGCACAACTTAAGGTGGTGCAAAATCACTCTAATTCATAAGACTTTGTGTTGCTATAACATTGAAATATATTGCCTAACTTTTGCCACTATATTCTTGAACTATGAATGCGTAGAATTTGAAAGTGAGCGGGTAGGTTAAGCTTTGAAAAATCTGAATCAGTATTCGTTGACAACTGGGAAGGGGGCACCGGGTCGAGCTCTTATCCTCATCCCTTGGATCACGACATTGGCGCGATACTGGGCTTACAACATCCTGTCTATAAATAAATAGCCATCGGTGCTGCATTCTGGTAAAAATTCTATTCTATTTTTTAAAAAGAACCTGACTCATGTGGGACATTTAGTCCTGGAAAAAAAAAGACATGTCTAGTACTTGCTATTTAGATTTGCCTATTTGCCTTTTCTGGATTTAATGCTGAACTAGATTGTATAATCTTCATTGACTTTAAACCTTATACCAAATCATACGTGAGTTAACTAAGAACAAATCAGCGATTGGACGCTCGAATTAAACAGCATGTCCCGGCTAAGATTAGGAATGGAACCGTCTAAATGATTCACTGAGGAATACTTACGGTTCCTTCAGAGGCAAACACCTAATAAATAGCCATAGTTGCGCCAATTCATTTAATATTGACTGGTTCTCTGTCGAGAACAAGTAGCACTCTTTTTATCATCTAAAAATTTTAGAGACTTTATATGTTCTGACCAGTATGCCAGCTCTTTGCAAACAAAGAAAAGGCTTATTCGGTTTGAATATCTCTCATTTGCCTCCTCTTTTAGGTGAAAAGAAAAGAATTTGTTCTTTTCTTTTATTGTTTCTTTGTCCCATTCGCTCGTTTTAATCGTTCTTTGTTAACACCATAATATTCGATATTTAGCTCTGTTGAGCGAGGATTGAAATTAGTTAACTAGCTCACTCGCTTTTTGTTTCTCTTTCGCCCCCTCCTCAATTTCTATTGTTAATTCTTTAAATAATGAACCAAATATTGGGTCTTTTTAAAGCTCTAATAAAATTTTGTAGGCCTAAAAAATATACACACACAAATATATATATATATATATATATATATATATATATATATATATATATATCAAAAAGTTGCTACAACTTTTTCATTGTAGTAGCATTAGTAGTTAATCCAAAAAGTACTCAATATATTTCGTAAAATATAGAGCATTTATAGTTGTAGACAAAATGTTCTCTCTACCACGGTTTCGGTGTTCAACGTACACGTTCCCTGGTGGTTTCTGTAATATCAGTTCTGTTCCAAGAATGTGTCGACTGTGATGGGGAACATGTGGATACAGTTTGAAAGTATATTATAAAGGTACTCCCATTAGAGAGTTAACATTTTTTAATCATCTTTTATAGGTGCTATCTAAGTTTACATTTCTTTCTTATTCTAAGATTTAGTCATTTTCTTGCAATAAGACACAATTTGCACTTAGTTTATATTGTGGTGTTATGGCTCTCATGTTGGAATGGAGTGATTATGTGTCATATGTTATTATAAGGGAGATTGTATGCTTTTCTGTCAGTAACCGAAACTATATCACTACTCAAGTCACAATTCCCTTAGTTATTTACGTCACATTCTCCATTATTTCATTTTTACTTAAACCTCAATTATTGATAAAATTGTTTTACATTATCAATATTGTTGATCATATCTACATACTAGGATATTTACCATGTACTCCACGTGTACGGGTTAGGCATAAGGCCCTATTAATGAGGGACCACCCGCAAACCGAAGCCCATGGGTGGCGGGTGCTAAAATAGTGCTGATCCAGTCGGCATTATCCCTCAAGGGGGCGCCTCAGGCACTGAACAATGAACCCAGCCATGTCCCTTTAAATCAAGAGGGCAGGTGTTGCCTGGGAGGATGCCCTTCTGGGATCAATGATGTTAGCTTGTAAGGTCCAGCGGCCGAAACCACTGGATACCCCAGTCGAAACCGGAGTTAGTATTTGACTCTTATCTCACTTATGAGGGCGTGACACAAGGACATTTTTAAGTGGGCCCACCCACAAACCGAAGCTCATGGGTGATAGGCACAAAAATGAGGGACCACCCGCAAACCGAAGCCCATGGGTGGCGGGTGCTAAAAATGTGCTGATCCGGTCGGCATTCCCCCTCAAGGGGGCGCCTCAGGCACTGGGCAATAAACCCAGCGCTGCTCCTTTAAATCAAGAGGATAGATATTGCCTGGGGGATGGCCCCCTGGGATTAACGATGTTAACTTGTAAGGTGCAGTGGCCGAAGCTCACTGGCCCCCGGTCGAAACCGGAGTTCGACATGTTGGACATATCTACATACTAATAACATGCAATTGTATTTATATATACAACAAAATAGCGGTTTACAGTGTGAATGGGAAGGCTAATTTGCATATTGATATTAAAAATTTGATTTTAATAAATATGTGCTTAGTATTATTGATTTCTAATTGTCTGATTTTATCTTAATAAATATGAAGTTAAGCAGCGATAAGCCTGTTAAATACTTAGATGGGTGAACATTTCAGATATAGAAGATACTTTAAGTAAACCGAATATCAAAATGACTTGATTCGGCATTAAATGACCTAACTTTTAATTTAATTACCTAACTTAATGCCGTAAAACTACCAACCAACCAATGTTGAGTGCTATTGTGCATTTGTTTCGCTATGTGCAATACAGACAGCCTAGTCCAAGATTTGAACTCGGTTCGTTGTGTCCATTTCCCCCAGGCGATAACCGTTTTACTACCAGTGTTTTATGTATGCAACAAAGCTGTTTCCTCTAACTGCGTATGTAATTTGGATTGTCATTTTCCGAACCGTCTTTGTTTGTGCTTTATCGGGGAAAGCGACAGTTGCCAACCCAATCTCAACGCTGCCTACTTTATTTCCTCTCAACAATTCACATATATCCAATTCAACCAGTTAATTTTATTTCCTTATTCTTATTCTTATTCTTATTCTTATTCTTCATTTCTAACACAGTCTCTTCCCTCTCGTTGTGGATTATTTTTCCTTTATTTTCATTCCTTGCATGTTTGCCTTTCTTCTGAAATAACATCTCTCTCCATCAGCCGCCCACGTCGGATGGAGCGAGTCCTCAAAAAGTCGTTAAAACAGTAAAACGGAAAACTTGTGAGGCGACGGAGTGGGATGAGAGGGGAGAGAATCCTCACAGCTCAAAAAGAAAAAAGAAAAAAAGAAAAAACGAAAAAAAAATGACGATGTTGTCACATTGGTGCTAAGAGACAAACGAATCATTTTTTCATGTTTATTTTATTATTTTTTCCCATTTTTTACGGGCGCTTATGTGTTAGATTATATGTGTGAGTGTATATATATATATATGTGTGTGTGTGTGTGTGTGTGTGTGTGTGTAAATGTATATGTGTGTGAGTGTGTATATATACGTGCATGTGTGTATATATATGCGTGTCAACGTATATATATATATATATATATATATATATATATATGCATATATATACATCACCAGTGTATATATATATATATATATATATATATATATATATATACACACTGGTGAGAAGAGACGAACAAATCATTTTTTATGTTTACTTTTTTTCATTTTTTTCATTTATTTTTTTACGGGTGTCCACTCTAAAGTGTGTAAACTAATACAACTCTTTATTATCAGCTACTTATTTTTTTTAAAGACTAATCCTGCTGCACTCTTTTGGCGTCGGTCGACGACGAGGTCTAAGAAGAGGCTCTCCGGGCGGCGGAACAGGTTCCCCGGGTAGAAGAGGCTCTCTGGGGTGGAACACGATCAGTAAAGGTACCATTACGATGAAACTTCTTTCTGTCTTTAATAAAATCATCAAACAATACAAAAAAGTATTCCTGTCAGAGTATTTATGTCAGGATGTGATTATGGGCAATTTCATATCCTTTTTTTTAACCCCCACGCCCCACCTCGCAGCAGGGGTGTCCTGTGTATAACACTGAACTACATCCGGTAGTCAAGCAAAGGACTGTGAAGTAACCCTTTCGTTGCCATTACTCCCAGGTCTACTCTGACCCGGAGTGGTTGTGCTTGTTAGGTAGGGTCCCATCTAATTAAAAGTTAGGTCATTTAATGCTGAATTAAGTCATTTTCATATACGATTTACTTAGTAGTTTGATGACCCCTGCAGAGATTAAAAGACGAGAAAAGTATAAATTGTCAGAATCTAATATCATCAAAATTAAGTATGAATAGTTTATACCGGTTTAGCTCAGTGGGTAGAGTGTCCGACCAGGAACCTTGTGGTTCCTGGTTCGATACCGGCCCTCGCCAACTCAGCGTGTGAGTCGCACATGGATATGTGCGGTAAAGTGAGGAGCTGATGAGGAGTGGCGCTCCGCATCAGACGCCCAAACAATCTTCTTGGTCTAGCACTAGTGAAAAGGGGATATACTCCCTCGCTGATTGGCTGATACCGACATTAGGCCGCCCCATCGACTTTACTTACTTACAGCACATTCTATGTCTGAAATGTTAGGCCATCTAAATATTGAACAGGTTTATCTTCTAGAACGGCAAAATCTACCAGTTGATAAGTTCTATTATTTCAATCTATTCGAGTTTTTCACACCCGCCTTAGCCGGTGGTTCATTGGAGGCTGTGTCTCAGCAAGTCTCCTCAGGTCTCCAAGACTCTTTTGAGTATTCTAGCCGATCTCAATAGTGCTGTAGTCTGGATGGTCTCGATTCTTCCTCTGGTTTCCAGTTCATCCAAACTCTTTCCCAAGCCCTTGGGGATCGTTCCAAGGGCACCAATTATAATTGGCACAGCCATCACTTTCATGTTCCGCAGCTTTCTTAGTTCTATTGCAAGGTCCAAGCATTTGTCTATCTTTTCGCTTTCTTTCACTTTCACTCGGTGATCGGCTGGGACAGCAAAATATGACAACTTCTCTTCTTCTTGTTAATCAACACGAGGTCTGACCTCCTGGCCGGGATTTGCTGATCCGTCTGTACCTCAAAAGCCCAGAGAATTTTATGCGTCCCATTCTCCATTATTATTATTATTATTATTATTATTATTATTATTTCCATGGGAGTTTTTCACACCCACCAAAGCTGGTGGTTTACTAGAGGTTGAGTGGCAGCAAGTCTCCTCAGGTCACCGGGACTCTTCTGAGTATTCTAGCTGGTCTTAACAGTGTTGTTCTTTAGATGGTCTCGATTCTTCCACGGATTTCCAATTCCTCCAGACTTTTTCCAAACCCTTGGAAACCGTTCCAAGGACCCCAATTACAATTAGTACGACCTTTATCTTCATGTTCCAGAGATTTGTCAGTGTACACACACATACACACACACACACACACACATATATATATATATATATATATATATATATATATATATATATATATATATATATATATATAAACAGACTCTACATCTTAATAAGTAAACTAAAGTCGGCGGAGTGGCCAATTGTCGGTATCTTCCGGACAGCGAAGGTGTCTATCCCCTTTTCACCTTTTTATATAGATACGTGATAGCCTTTTTCTACATATTTCCTACTCAAGTCATTCTAAAACATACATCAACTTTTGAACAAAAAAAAAATTTTCTTCTTTATATCATATTATCCTGAAGAAGGTTTCATTTAAACCGAAACGTTTAAATGTCGACTGAAACATAATAAATTCATCGTTTTGGAACATTTTGTTTTTCATATTTCTATATAGATACGTGAATGCACACTGGCAAGCACAAATACACCTGTGCGCGTGTGCATCTACAAACACAAATGTATATGTATGTATGTATATATATGTTTACCAACCCCTCCGCACGAGCAGGATGTGACACAAGGTTAATTTCTTAAGCGGAGTTCAACAGGTTTGAATTCAGAGTTTTCCTTCTCCTAGACTGGTTGCCTAACCAAGGTTAAAGAGCCAGGTCTTCCCTACTATTTATCCATAGCTGGAGGGAGAGTAGGATTCATACCTTTCCCAGGGGTATTAGCGTTAAGTGAAATGCAATTACCACACCCAGGATTTGAACTCGGGACGACGAGTCCATTTCCCATGACTTTAACCATTACACCACGCGCTTCCTATGTATGAATGTATATATGTACATATTTACCAACCCATCCGAACGAGCAGGATGTGACACAAGGTCAATTTCTCAAGCGGGGTTTAACAGGTTTGAATTCAGAGTTTTCCTTCTCCAAGACTGGTTGCCTAACCAAGGTTAAAGAGCCCAGTCTGTCCTGCTATTTAGCCATAGCTGGAAGGGGAGCTGGTGGATGCATACCTTTCCCAAGTGTATTAGCGCTATGTGAAATGTAGACAGCCTTGTCTAGGATTTGAACTCGGTCCATTTACTACGACTCTAACCATTACACCACACGCCTCCATGTATGTATGTATGTATGCGCACGATTTTCAACCGACGACAAATGTAGTTTTCGTCCGCCCCGTGTCGCTAAGCCCCCCCCCCCACACACACACACACACCGCCAGCAAAGAGCCCCCTTTAAATAGGGACACCGTTTCCTGGCCACAACTGCTTAGTCTGACGCGCTACATATTCTCACCTCCATTACGGCTGTTAACAACACCTTGTCAATACTGTAACAAGTGACCGGCCAATACACAACACAGACGCATAAAAAACAACCATTTTAAGCGGAACAATTGACCGCCGCCATTTTATTTTATTTCTGTTTTTGGCGGGATTTTTCTTTTTCTTTTTTTTTCTTCTTTTTTTTTTTTTTTTTTTTTGTCTTCCAACGAAAATATCTTTTAAGTTTTTACCTTTTTTTCTAAATTCATGTTTTTGCTTGGCTTTCAGGTCTTCTTTTGCCCGTTTATTTATTGGTTATTATATTTTCATGGTTAACTCTACTTTTACAAAGAGTAAGGTGTATATATATATATGGAGAGAAAGAGAGGGAGGGAGATGAACAAAAGTGATAAGATCAACAGGATCATTTTTTGGAGTTATTAAATTTCTAATTGTTCACAACTAGTTTCGAAAAGTCTCTCTCTCTCTCTCTCTCTATATATATATATATATATATATTATAATATATATATATATAATAGAGAGAGAGAGAGAGAGAGAGAGAGAGAGAGAGAGAGACATTTGTTGGCATGCTTCCGTCTATTAAAGATGATGGCGTAGTGTCCACTTTTTTCTGCAACTGCATGAGTGGCTGAACGGACCAATTTTTGAATGGGAATCTCTGGCGCAGTGACCACAGACAAACGGTGACACTTGCTGGAGTTGCTGTTGTCTCTCCTTCCTTTTGGCTCTCTTTTCTGTGGCGGCTTCCTTCCTCTCTTTTTTTTTCTCTCTTTTCACTCTTTTTCGTTCCTTGTTTGATGAGGAGGCGCCAGATCGCACGTTCTTCTGCACAAGCCTCCCATGTGTTGGTGTTGATGTGGCATGTCTTTATGTCTCTCTTGCAGACATCATTTTGTAGTGGAAACTACGTAGCCTGGGCAGGTTGTTATGGAAGATGAGCTGTCGCCCAAGCAGCAGATCCTCCCTCTCCATACAGCCGTTGTGGTCCAAAGGAAAGGTAGGAACCAATGCGGTTTGGCAACGGCGGTGCCGCAGGAGTTGCTGGAAAGTACTGAGATTCAGCACCACCCACCTTAGGGACTCCAGCTTCGGGTTTGTTTTCGGGGTTTACTCCCTTAGCCTTTCCTTGGAATAAGGTAGAGCTGCAAAGACTTTTCCTTGTCCTAGATAAGTTGCTGGCCAAGGCTAAAGAGTCCCATCTAGCTCGTTTTTTGATTTTTGGTGTGGTATGTACACTAATCTTGCTACTGCCGGTGTGGTATATATATATATATATATATATATATATATATATATATATATATATACAATACACATATTATTCTGTGTACGTGTACGTTTGTTTATATATATATATATATATATATATATATATATAAACCATACAAGTTTAACTAAGTAATACATCAACTTAGTCAATTTTCCGGTAGAGTCCTGATTAGATCATTTAGATCAAGACTAAATCTTTTTCACTATTACTATTATTAATATGCGTGTTCCTAAATCTTCCGTCCGTTATCATTCTGCAACACCCTCTTGTTAAAAATGAGACCGTCCAAATCGTCGAAGACCATTATCTGGTGTTGCTTATCCGACGAATTCTTAATTCTTATGAGTGTCGTTACGTTAGTTAAATAATGGAACATTCCGTTTTTATTATAGCGAAAGCCATGCTACACAAAATAGAACAAGAAAGAAAGTAAGAGAGTAGGAGAAAGCTAGAGAGTGAGAACGCGAAAGCTAGGGAGTGAGAACGCGAGAAAACAATAACGCTAATCTGTTTAAATCGATGATGAAAAGAAGGAAAGAAAGATAAAACGAATGAGAGAGAAAGAGAGCTAAATCATGATTATTATGCTTTTTACATATTGAACTTATTAACAATAGCTCTTAAGTAAACATATCAAATGTTATAATAATTAAATTATCATACTGTGGTATATTCACAGGTCCTGCTAGTTACTATCATTATTGATCTATGTTTATGATATTTTGAGCACTTTTGCATAATATACTAATGCCTCTGCAGCAGAAAAGTTAAAGTGGCAATTGGATCATATAAATATATGTGTGTGGGGGTTGTATGTTTGTGTGTGTGTGTGTGTGTATGTTTACGTGTGTGTGTGTGTGTGTGTGTGTGTGTGTGTGTGTGTGTCCAATGAAATACTAAATTCTCAATAAATACATCCAATATTGACTAGCATAGTGGCTGTCAGAAATAACAGGACTGTTTACATATATTTATTAGTTAATATTTTTCTTGGTTAACTCTACTTTTACAAAGATATATATATATATATATATATATATATATGTGTGTGTGTGTGCGTGTGTGTGTGTGTGTGTGTGTGTGTGTGTGTGGTAAAGAATAGAGGGAAAAATGTGGACAAAGGAACAAACTCAGAAAAGTATATATATATATATATATATATATATATATATATATATATATTATATAAAATAGTTGGGAATCATTTCATTATGGGCATTCATTATCATCTGTATATCCACAATGCATGGCCATACAGATGCACATATATGAGGATTTTTACAAGTCAATAGGAGAGTTCATTGTATGATAATTAATTTTACATAGAGCAATCAACTAACCGTCATTTGGCTATTATGAATTTATTTCAGCTGGTACATCTATAAAAGAGACCAGTTTCGTCAGATAGCCATTACACAATGGAGAAAGTAAAAATTTCCATTTGCAGTGGACTCTTTCACATTTAAAACACAATAATAATAATAATAATAATAATAATAATAATAATAATAGTAGTAGTAGTAGCCAGGAGACCAGACCTAGTATTGATTAACAAAAAAAAGAGAACTTGTCAACTATTAGATTTGGCAGTTCCAGCAGATCACAAGGTGAAGTTGAAGGAAAATGAAAAGATGTATATGGACCTTGCCAGAGAATTGAAAAAGCTGTGGAATATGAGAGTGAAAGTAATACCAATTGTAGTTGGTGCACTTGGAAGGGTCCCAATAAACTTGGAAAAAAGACTGGAGGACCTGGAAATCAGAGGAAGAATTGAGACACTCCAGACTACTGCATTGCTGCAATCGGCTAGAATATTCAGAAGAGTCCTGGAGACCTGAGGAGACTTGTTGTTATTTAGACTTCAGTGAAATACCATCAGCGTTAGCTGATGGGAAAAACCTAAAAGGAGTAATAATAATAATAATAATAATAATAATAATAATAATAATAATAATAATACGACATAGATAAACTTTATGTGCCAAGAAAAGAAGGGGGAAGATAGTATAGATGCAAAAATCCAGGCATTGACGAAAAGATTAATTGCAGCAGCCAGGAAAAGTAATTGCAACATATTGACATGCAGAAATATACTTAAAAATTTTTTAAACAGAAGTGAGAAGAAAAACAACTACATGGGTACTTTAAGCGGCAAACTCAAGAGATATCACATCAGAAGACAGGGACATGGCTACGAAGAAGAAACCTCAAGAGAAACTGAATGTCTTATAATCGCAGTACAAGACAATGATACGAACAAACTATATAAAAGCAAAAATAGGTAAGACGCAGCGGAATAGCAAGTGAAGAATGTGTGGAGACAGACGAAATGGTTAATCATATAATAAGCGAATGGATTTTGCCGTGCCGAGTGAAAATTAAAGAAAGCGAAAAGATAGACAAATACTTGAACCTTGCCAGAGAACTGAGAAAACTGTGGAACATGAAGATGAAGGTAGTACCAATTGTAATTAGTGCCATTGAAACGGTCCCCAAAGCTTTGGAAAAGAATTTTGGGGAATTAGAAATCAGAGGAAGAATCGAGACCATCCAAACTACAGCACTGTTAAGATCGGCTAAAATTCTCTGAAGAATCCTGGATACCTGAGGAGACTTGCTGTCACGCAGCCTCCAGTGAACCACCGGCTATATAAGTAAGTAAATAAAAATAAAAATAAGGATAACAATAATATAAATATAATAATAATGATAATATCTATTTTATTTTATTTTTTTATCAGCGAAGTGAAAAGAAAAGAAATGAGAAATCCGGAGAGAGAGAGGGGGGGATAAAGCGAAAGAAAAGGGAGAAAGGGAGTGATAGAAAGAGTTAAACAAAGAGAGAAAGAGAGAAATAAATTGAGAAAGAGAGAAAGGGAGAAACAAAGAAATAAAAACAAAGATAAAAGGAGGGAACGAGAGAGAGAGAGAGAGAGAGAGAGAGAGAGAGAGAGAGAGAGAGAGAGAGAGAACAAAAACTAAAAGAGATGGCGAAAGAGAAAAAACAAGGAGATGGGAAAACGTGGAGAGAGTGAGAGTGGGGTGGAAAGAGAGAGAGACCAAGAGAGAAAGAGTGAAACAGAGAAACAAAGAAACAAAAAAGAGAAATAAAGAAATAAAGAAGGCAAGAGAGCGAGAAAGAGAAAAACAAAAAGATTGAGAGATAAACAGAGATAGAGAGAGAGAGAGAGAGAACGAGAAGGGGGTAGGAAAAAATGAAAAAGAGGCGAAAGAGAAACAATTAGACAAAAAGAGAGAAAGAGAAAAGAGAGAGGAGAAACAGAGAGAGAGATAGAGTGAGAGAGATAAACAAAGAGAGAGAGAGAGAGAGAGAGAGAGAAAAACAAAGGAACGAAAAATAAAGAGACATATATAGAGAGAAACTGAGAGAGAAGCAGAAGGAGACTGAGAGAGGGTGAGAAATAGAGAAGTTGAGAAAGAGAAAGAGAAAAACAAGAGAGAGAGAAGAGAGAGAGAGAGAGAGAGAGAAACAAACAAACAAACAAACAAACAAAGTGAAACAGAGAAAGAGAGAAACAGATAGAGGATGAAAGAGAGAAACAAAGAAACACAGAAAGAAAGAGAGAGAAACAAAAAGAGAAATAAACAAAGAGAAAAACAGAGAGAGAGAGAGAGAGAAGGAGAGAGAGAGAGAATGTGTGTGTGAGAGAGAGGAAGAGAGTTGATTGGTTGGTTGATTGTTTGGTTGAGTTTTACGGCATGTCAACCCTTATTGGATTATTTCATGTCGAAGACGTTTTGTTTGATTCATTCTTGATGGATATTCAATTTTTTTTATTTAAACACAATTTTTTCTATTTAACCCATAGATGGGACCTTAACAGGTACTACCACTTCGGGTTAGGGTAGACATGGGATTAACGAAGGGATACTCCACACTCCCCAGAGCTCCAGAATTGGCACTTCATCATCAGATGGAAGTTAACGTGATACCCAGGACACAGAATAAGAGAGATGAAGAGAGCGAGAGGTGGGGTGACGGATGTTTCGTGTGTGTTGAAGAAGAAAGAGAGAAATAAAGAAAAACAGAAACAAAAAGAGCGAGAAACAAAAAGAGAGAAAAGCAAAGAGAGTGATAGAGCGAAAGAAGGAGAGAGAAAAATAGAGAGAGAGGAAAAGAGAGGGGGAAGAGAGAGAAATACAGAGAGAGGGGTAGAGCGGGGAAGAGAGAGTGTGGAGAGAGAAATAGAGAGAGAAACAGAGAGATAGGAAAGATGATGAGAAAAAATAGAGAGATAGGAAAAAAAAGGAAGTGGGTAGTGAGAAATAAAGAGAGAGAAAAACAAAGAGAGCGAGAGAGGGAAAGAAGGGAGAGAGAAATAGAAAGAGAGCAAGAGAGAGGAAAAGAGAAGGGGAAGAAATAGGAAAAGAGAGAAATACAGAAAGAGGTAGAAGAGAGAGGGGGAGGGGGAGAGCTGGGAAGAGAGAGAAATAGAGAGAAATAGAAAGAGAAGAAAGAGGGGGGAGAGTTATAGAGAGGAAGAAAAAGAGGAAGATAGAGGAGGGGTAAGGGGGAGAGAGAAATAGGGAGAGAGAGGAAAAGAGAGGGAGACATGGCGAAGAGAAAAGAAGAGAGAGAGAGGGAAGAGAGAGGAGACGAGAGGAGGGGTGAGAGAAGAGAGAGAAGAAGAGAGAGGGGAAGAGAGAAAGAGAAAGAGATAAAGTGTGTGAGAGAGAGGGGGATAGTGTCGCAGATTGCGTATGTGTTGATCGCTGTTCATTAAAAATTGTAATCCTTTTGTTAACAAACAGAACATCGTTTTATCTCGCCTTTCCTGATTCGCTATTAAACAATTCCACAACGACTGCCGTGAACATCCACCCACTGACACGAATTAAACGCCAATATATGCAAATAATGTTAATTACCTATCAATATGGACGCAGAAGAAGATTATCAAAACCACCTGTGTCTATTATTGTTTGGGTCGTAACTTCGACTTGGCATGATCTATATTCTAAAATAACAATTTAGAAGCCGCTGTTGCTACGGCTTCTACCTGGGTTTTCTACTTTTCCATCCCTTCTTCTTCTCCTATTTCTTCCTTCTTTTCCTCCTTACACCATTCCTCCCTTCAACTAGTTTTGCTTCATTTATATATTTCCCTCCTCACTTTCTTTCTTTCTTTCTTTCTTTCTTTTTTTTTTTTTTTTTTTGTCTTTCTTTAACTTTCTTTTGTTTTCACTTTGCTGTGTTATTATTTCACCCTTGAGAGTTTTTCACACCAGCGCTAGCTTGTGGTTTTTCACTGGAGTTTGAGTGACAACAAGTCTCCTCATGTCTCCAGGACTCTCCTGAGTATTCCAACTGATTTCAACTGCTGTTGTCTGAATGGTCAGAATTCTTCCTTTGATTTCTAGTTCCTCGTTTTTTTCTAAACTTTTGGGAATTGTTCCTAGTGCCCCAACAACTATTGGTATCACTTCCACCCACATATTCCAAAGTTTTTTTTTTCAATTATCTTGCGAGTTCTAGGTATTTGTTTATGTTTTTATATTCTTTCATCTTCACACTTTATTATTATGTTCACTGCTGTGAGTTTTTCACACCAATGTTAGATGATGGTATTTCACTGGAGTCTGGGTGAAAACAAGTCTCCTCGGGTCTCCAGGACTCTTCTGAGTATTCTGGCAGATTGCAGCAGTGCAGTATTCTGGATGGTCTTAATCTTTCCTCTGATTTCCAGATTTTCCAATCTTTTTTCCAAGTTTTTTGGGTCCGTTCCAAGTACACCAACTACAATTGGTATCACTTTGACTTTCATATTCCATAACTTTTTCAGTTCTCTGGCAAGGTCCAGGTATTTGTCCATTTTTTCGTTTCCCTTCAACTTCACCCTGTGATCTGCTGGCACTGCAAAATCTACCAGTTGACAAGTTCTTTCTTTTTTGTTTATCAACACTAGGTCTGATCTTCTTGCTGGGATAAGGTGATCCGTTATTATCTCAAAGTCCCAGAGAATTTTATGCGTTTCGTTCTCAAGAACAGATTCTGGTTTATGCATATAGCATTTTGTTGTATGGTCAAAATTTAATATTTTGCATAAGTCCCAGTGGATCACCTTCCCAACCCAGTCGTGCCTAGTTTTGTACTCCCGTTGAGCTAATTTGCTACATTCGCTTAGTACATGGTTTAGAGCCTCATCTCTGTCACCGCATAGTCTACATTTACTATTTTGTTGGGTCTTATCAATTTTTGCTTTGATATAGTTTGTCCTTATGGCATTATTTTGTGCAGCAATTATTAATGATTCAGTTTATTATTATTATTATTATTATTATTATTATATATATATATATATATAATATTATATATATATATATATATATATATATATATATATCAAAACTCGTGTTCCTTAATTGTACGGACGTTATGATCTTGCAATACCTTCTGGTTAAAAATGAGACCGTCTAAATCGTCCAAGACGAAATGCAAAAATCTAAATCCTGATTATCTAGTGTTGCTTATCTTATTTCTTATGAATGTCGTCACCTCAGATAAATAATGGACCATTCCGTTTTTATTATAAAGAAAGGGAAGAACAAGGATATGCTACACAGAAAAATTATAACATGAAAGAAAGAGAGTAGAAGAAAGATAGAGAAAAGGGATGAGCGCGCGGAAGCGATAGAGCTAATTTGGTTCAATAGAGAATAATGAAAAGATGAGAAGAAGGGCGGGAAGAGTAAGAGAGAGTGAAATCAAGATTATTATACTTTTTACATGTTGAACTATTTAGAAATAGCTCTTAAGTAAACATATCAAACGTTGTAATAAATAGATTATCATACTGTGTTATATCCACAGGTCCTGCTAGTTATTATTATTATTATTATTATTATTATTATTATTATTATTACATCACTCTACGAATTCTCCACACCAGTATTAGCTGGTGGACTTACACTGGCGTCTAAATGACAGCAGGTCTCCTCAGGTCTCGAGAACTCTTCTGAGTATTCTAGCCGATCTTAACAATGTTGTTATTTGGAAGGTCTCAATTCTTCCTCTGATTTCCAATTCCGCAAGTCTTTTTTCAAACCCTTGGTCACCGTTCCAAGAGTGCCACCTCTAATTGTTATCTCTTTTATTTACCAGTAAGTTTGTTTTGTTTTTTCAATTCTCTGCCAAGATCCAGATATTATATTGAAGTAACATTAAAGTACTTTTTTTCTGTGATATTGCTCATATGCTTAGTTTTTGGTTTTTGTCTGCACTCCTGAAATTGGAGTTTTGTTGTCTCTCGAATAGGTAGTTGAGCTGCCTTTCGGATGGGTTGTTGTTCTCGCTCTCGGACGGATAGTTGAACTGTCTCGGATGGGTAGTTGAGCTGTCTCATGGCTGGGTAGTTGAGGTGTCTTTCGGATGGGTTGTTATTCTGTCTCTCGGATGGGTAGTTGAGCTCTCTCTCGGAGGGTTGTTATTCGATGTCTCGGATGGGTAGTTAAGCTGTCCTTCGGATGGGTTGTTGTTCTCGCTCTCGGGTGGGTTGTTGAGCCATCTCTCGGGTGGATTGTAGTTCTGTCTCTCGGATGGGCAGTTAAGCTGCCTTTCGGATGGGTAGTTGAGCTGTCTCTTGGATGGATTGTTGTTCTGTCTCGGATGAGTAGTTGAGCTGTTTCATGGATGGATAGTTGAGCTGTATCATGGCTGGGTAGTTGAGCTGTCTTTCGGGCGGATTGTTTTTCTGTCTCTCGGATGGGTAGTTGAGGTGTCTTTTCGAATGATTTGTATTTCTGTCTCTCGGATGGGTAGTGAGCTCTCTCTCTCTCTCTCTCTCTCTCTCTCTCTCTCTCTCTCTCTCTCTCTCTCTCTCTCTCTCTCTCTCGGGGTTGTTATTCTGTCTTGAATGGGTCGTTGAGCTGTCTTTCGATGGGTTGATGTTCTCGCCCTCGGATGGGTTGTTGTTCTGTCTCGGAGGAGTAGTTGAGCTGTCTCTCGGATAAGTTGTTATTCTGTCTCTTGGATGAGTTGTGATCTCTCTCTCTCTCTCTCTCTCTCTTCTCTCTCTCTCTCTCTCTCTCTCTCTCTCTCTCTCTCTCTCTCTCTCTCTCTCTCTCTAATAGGTTGATGTTCTGTCTCTCGGAGGGGTAGTTGAGCTGTCTCTTGGATGGTTAGTTATTCTGTCTCTTGGATGGGTCGGTGAGATGTCTTTCTGATGGATAGTTGGGCTGTGTCTCGGATGGATTGTTGTTCTTTCTCTCGGTGGGCTGTTGAGCTGTCTCTTGGATGACTTGTTCTGTCTCTCTGATGGTTTTTTGTCTCTCAGATGGGTAGCTGAGCTGTCTCTCGGATGGATCGTTGAGGTGTCTTTCAGATGGGTTGTTATTCTGTCTCTCTGATGGATAGTTGAGTTGTCTATCAGATGGGTTGTTGAGCTGTGTTTCGGATGGGTTGTTGAGCTGTCTCTCATATGGGTGGTTGAGCTGTTTCTCGCATGCATAGTTGAGCTCTCAATCGGATGGATTGTTCCTCTCTCTCTCTCTCTCTCTCTCTCTCTCTCTCTCTCTCTCTCTCTCTCTCTCTCTCTCTCTCTCTCTCTCGTATGGCTAGTTGAGCTGTCTCTCGGATGAATAGTTAAGCTCTAAATCGGATGTGTCGTTGAGCTGTCTTTCGGATGGGTAGTTGAGCTCTTTTTCGGATGGATTGTTGAGCCTTTTCTCGGATGGGTAGTTGTTCTGTCTCTTGAATGAGTTGCTTAGCTGTCTCTCGGATGGGTCGTTGAGCTGTCATTCGGATAGAATGTTGTCGTCATGGACCTTTGTATAGCTGAAAGGACAATTTGAGCAATAACAGCCAACATTCATAGCAGGTCGCCCGGCTTCCATATGTTGGCTCTAACGGGAACACCAGCCATTTTCCTATTTGATCTCTTTCCGATGACTATTTATTTTTGGCTTGAGTTATGTACCATAAAGGGAAAATTATTATTCATTATGAGTTTTTCGCACCAACTCTTTATGATCTGATAAAATAACTTCTAGACTGTCCGTTTTGAAGTGTTTTCCTCTTCCGTGTCGGGTTACGACTCAACACCAAAGGTAAATTTTCAACCTTCTTAAACAACATCGCTTTTTATCTCACCGCTATGTTACAAGTGTTTGCTTTCTTAAAGTCATTTATTTTTTTTTTGATCCTTGGCTTTTAATATATCATCTTTTTTGGTCATTTAATTCTTTTTTCTTTTCTTTTCTTTTTTTTTTTTTTTTTTTCGTTTGCTTTGGGACGATTGTGTCTGTCCTTTTAAGTAATATCTTAAAATCGTCTTCAAAAAAGAAAAATAACGAAAGATAAAAAAATACAAAAAATACATAATCCTTGCACTTCTGTGCTAGATCTCCCTCTATTCTCTTTCCTAACTTTCACTTATTTTTTCTTTAATTTTTTTTTTTTTTTAACGAGGCCAGCTGTCAAGTGGTGGAACCGCAATTAGCAGTAAATTAACTCAAAATGAAGACAATTTGAAAAGAACAAGTCTCTACTCCGCCTCTTTATCGTCCCTGCTCCAGACTCGAGACTCGAGTTTAGCAGACGACATGTCACATAAGTCAACCTCTTTATGGCATTCTCCCGCCGCTATGAAATCCTTCCAACTTTTCTTTCTCTCTCTCTCTCTCTCTCTCTCTCTCTCTCTCTCTCTCTCTCTCTCCTCTCTCCTCTCCTTCTCTTCTTCTTCTTCTCTTCTTCTTCTTCTTCTTCTTCTTCTATTCGCCTTTTTTGTATCGCCGCCTCTTTCGCTTTCTCCGCCATCTTTATTTAACCCAAAAGAAGGACGTTGTCACAATAACACAAAGCAGAAAAGCAGACGACCACAATCGAATGGCTAACAAGAAACGATTTAGGGACGCTCGCGACATCATGAAATTGTCCGTAATATCCGAGACTCGGACGAAAGTCGAATATTATCTTAGTCCTGAAACACTTGTCGATTATACAGGGGTGATTGTAAGTAACTCACTAATTTGAAAATCTTATAATTCATTAAATCATCATTTTTACAAAAAAAGAATATGGGAAGAACACACATGACATGGATTTTTATTCAAAATTCTATATGGTCACCAGCATTCGCCTCCAGCTTCTAGCTGGGCACGCTCTTTTAGAGTTAAACGCTTAGAGATCTTTACAGGGCTTCGAATTTTGAAGCAAACCGCTTAATCTGAAAAGCAAAACTATAACAGAGATTTAATTGCCATATATTAAGGAACGTACATTAAAGAATTGAGAAAAATGTAACTGCATGTAACAATGTAAAAAGTTTTTAAATGGGATAGGGAATTACTTTTCCATCACCCTGTAGACGAATGGTACAAACTTCTGATGATGATGAGGTCTCAAATGGAGGTTGTGGGGTTGTTTTATGCCAGTCTTCAATGGGGATGGGGCTGCATGCTTTGAAAATATAACTATTCGAAATCTTATTGCTTTGTTTGTTTTTGTTTCGGTCTTTTTTTTGGGGGGGGATGGGAGGTTTTGGTTTTACATCTTTTGGATAATTTTTTTAAATTGAGTTTAAAAAATAAAAATTGAATATCCATCTTGAATGAATAAAGACTTAACATCTTCGACATAAAATAACCCAAGTGCTGCATTTTTGTGGGGTGCTGCTTTTTTTGTGGGGTGTTGCTTTTTGTGGGGTGCTGCTTTTTGTAGGGTGCTGCTTTTTGTGGGGTGCTTGTTCAAGACAGCGCGCAGCAGCCTGGATAAGTTCCCATCTAGCTTTTTCTCCAAGCTTTTAGTTAAAGTCCAAGTAGTGCAGCAATACTGTAGTACTGATACGGTTCCAGCTTGGAAAAATGCCCGTTTTATCGTATTAAAGATACCCGTATGCTTCTTCTGTTCAGGCGTTATTGTCTGTGTGGAAGGAAAGTCTGAAACGGAACGTGACAAATCTCCTCAAGTTGGAAATATTTAGTTGTCAGTATTATCTGTGTTATTCGGACTATTGTCCCCATCTTTATTGTTATCTGTACAACGTTTCGGCCTTCTTCAGGTATTTCTTGTCGGACTCGGGAACCTTCTCGGACTCGGGAACCTTCTTTTCGAACTCGGGAACTTTCAGGTCGTAGTCATAGAAGGTTCCCGACTACGACCTGAAAGTTCCCGAGTTCGAAAAGAAGGTTCCCGAGTCCGAAAAGAAGGTTCCCGAGTCCGAAAAGAAATACCTGAAGAAGGCCGGAGTGCATCTCGACCGAAACGTTGTACAGATAACAATAAAGATGGGAACAATAGTCCGAATAATGCAGATAATACTAATCATCCAGCCTCATCTCAAACATTCAGAGAAATATTTAGTTGTCTTGGGTTTTTTAGGGGTTTTTTTCGTTTTTTTTTTTTGTGGACGAGACCGAGAATACGCCAATTACGTCCCCTACAGAGGGAGTAAAACCCCTTCACCCCAAAAGGGGTGTCCTGGGTATGACACTAAATTTCACCTAGAAGTAAGGCACCAGTTCTAATGTCAGTTCAGAGAAATATGAAATGCTTATTTCCAAATAGAAATCAAACAATCCGACAATAGGTAGAGTACTTTTGTAGCCAATGATCAGCTTCATCAGTTTAATAGGCTTCGATTTGGGGTAACCAGTAGAGTGTCTGTTTTTCCCCGATCAATGTACAAAGCCATAAAAGAAAAACACAAAGATACGTTTCCTTATCTTGATATTATCATTGGTGTAAGATGAAAAGGAAAAATAAGAACATAGAAAATTTTCTGAAAGCCGCAAAGGAAAATAATTTAACTCTAAAGGTTGTTAAAACTACCACTGATATTGAGGGGAAATTGTCTAATTTTCAGAACGAACAAATCCATTATAATAAATGCAACTCTACAAAGACATGGAAACACTTCAGGGGAATATTTCCGTTGTACACAAAATTCCATTACTCCCATGCCTACTCTGAACCGAAGAGGTAATACCTGTTAAGGTCCTATCTATGGGTAAAATAAACCTTTAAAAATTATTTGTATTCGATAGGAATACATGATACCATAAGTGTGCATATTTGGTTTGGTTTCTTTGTTTAATGGCATATCAACCTTCGTGGGGTATTTAATGACAAATCCATCTTTCTAGGACAGCAGTGGTACTATTTAACCAATAGTGATGATGAGGTTCATATCTTTCCCAAGAGTATTATTCCAAAAATGAATGCAGTGGCGCTACTGAAGTTCGAACTCGCTTACTACGATGTCGCAGTTCAACACTTAAATCACTACACCACAGAGACTCTCCCGTGTGCATATATTTATTAAGAATAATTAGTTGAAGCTATAATTGTTTACTAAGGATTACACTGGTCAACATCAAAATTATTGTCTACATTTTTTTTTAGCTAATTTAGGACAAATTTGATTTGCTGAATCCAAAAATCCTATTCGTTTTGCTCAATCAGGTTAATTTTTTACAATGGTCACATGTTGTTTTTACGTTTTTGTTTACATGTCCGCGAATGGAATTTTTTTTTAATTTCTTGACATAAAATAACTTTGAAGAGTTTGCATGCACCAATTGATGACTACTTGGTAAAAGCCATTACATTCATCTGAAAAATATAAATTATTTTATAGTTAAATGAAATGGCTTCGACCAGAACATCTTCTTGCAAAAATAAGTCCAACGTATTCAGCTACATATGCGGTGAATACACCATTGTTTCTAAAAAAGGAATCCAGTCATAAGTTTCATAAAGCATGCTGACCATGTTTATTTTAGTATTAAACTTGGTGACCAGAATAAAGCTTGGAAATCGCACATGATATGTAAGGCATGCACAGAGTATCTGCATCAGTGGACCAACGGCAAGAAGATTTGTCTGAAGTACGAAATTTCCATGGTTTGGATGGTTTGTATTAGAAAACAATGTTTGGTTATTTCCTATAAGTCTAACATGATAAAAAGGGGAACCACTCTTGACTGATACATGATTTATTTATTTATTGATCTACTAGGGAAAAAGACGGGGTTAGAGTGTAGGGTTAGGGTTAGAGTTTAGGGTTAGGGTTTAGGGTTAGGGTTAGTTTAATGGGAAAATAAATAAATAATTCATCAGTCAGGAGTGGTTCCCCTTTGTTTATGTTGGACTTATAGGAAATAACCCAATTTTTTCTCTTAAAAACCTATTTCATATGAGAAATATTAACAAAAATCAACCGATAATGTCACAAAAATGTAATCGATTTTATCAGAAGATCGGACCTTTAAAAAAAATCAACTCAGCAAAGAAACCTGACTTGATCGAGATAAACTGGCGTCATTTTTGGATTCGTCGGGCGGGTGGTCGTCGGGGTGGCTTAAGTCGGTATCAACCAGGCAGCAAAAGAGAGTCTATCCCCTTTTCACTAGCGCTTGACCAAGGAAATTGTTTTTGCGTCTGAGGTGGAGCGCCACACCTACCATCAGCTCCCTACTTTACCGCACAGATCCCTGTGCTACTCATACGCTGAGTTGACGCGCGTCGGTATCGAACCAGGAACCTTTTAGTTCCTAGCCGGACGCTCTCCTGACTGAGTTAAACCTGCCTTTTTGGATTCAGTGGTACAAAATTACTTTAAATTATTTGAAAAAAAATTAGTTAACGAGGTAAAATGATACACTTAGGAAATTGAGTGTTTGATATATTCATTTAGCACCAGTATCCTGTGATAACGGATCCATACAAAAAACATAAAACAATAAGTTACAAAACAATAAACAAGACAATTTACAAGAAATAGAGGAGGGTCAGATGCGGTATAGTCAAGCGTAGTAAGATCAACCCGAATATTAATCAGTTTATTAATTAAGTGTTGAAGTCCTTAATCGTAGACTATTCAAGGCTATGAGCCAGGTAGAGTGCTGAAGGGGCACTAGCTACTCTAAAACATAACCAAAAATATTTTTGTTGCCCAGTGTTATTATTAGTAGTAGTTAATTGAAACAATGTAACAGTGTGCAAACAAATGATTAATATTAAATAGAAATAGTTACTTTATACTATATAATTGTGTATGCATTATTACTAGATTGGAACACTTGAAACCATAAAACTGTCTGCAAATTATTTGTATTTGATAGGGATACTTGAAACCATACAAGTGTGTGTAAATTGTTTGTATTAGATAGGAATACTTGAAACCATACAACTATGTGCAAATTGTTTGTATTAGATAGGAATACTTGAAACCATACAACTATGTGCAAATTGTTTGTATTAGATAGGAATACTTGATATGATTGTGTACAAACAAATGATTATAGACTATTTTTTTAAGTACATTTTTTTTAAAACTGCAATATGGCATTAATATGATTGTAATCAAATTTTGAGAAATTATTCAAATTTCGGCATTAAATAATCCATAAGGGGTTCATATGCCGTTGAGCAAATACACTAAACCAAACCAAACTATCAAAGTTATATTTCTTTAAAAAGTTTCATAGATTCAGTTCTTTTCTACTCCTACCCTCAGTACCTCCAAGCGCCAGCTGATTTCAAATTTCAATTAAACTTTGTGACTAATGGTTAGCAAGCTAGTCTCTCGAATCTATTACGACTGAATAGCAAGTTCGATCGTCACTGGATGCCCCATGCGCGTTACCTTGTGTCACATCCTACCTGTGGGGAACAGGTTTAGAAGTGATGTAATGATTAGCAAGATAGTATCGCAGATCTATTGATACTTAATAGTGTGTTAGATCCACACTGGATGCGACAAACTTGCAACCTTGTGTCACATCTTACTTGTGGCAAATGGGTTGGGTAAATATCTACCTTTCTCAAGGGTATTAGCGCTTTGTGAAATACAAACAGCCTCGTTTAGAATTTGAACTCGTGTAGCAGAGTCAACTTCCTACAAAGATAACCGTTACGCCACGTTGTATACAGATTTCAAAGAAATTTCCCGACTGTACAAGGCCCCACGATGCACACAAGATAAAAACGACGTCACACCTAACAAAAGATTTTACTGAGCATTAATCAGTTTCATGACAAATCATACCACGGTTATATATATAGTCAAAATTTCATCACCCGCTTTTTAAACCGCCTCCCAACACACACCATATATTAAGATATAACAAAATTCGAATAAAATCAATTAAATATTTGTCTTAATTATTTACATGAGGTTTCATAATTTGTATTATTGTTCTACTACTGTCCTCATCTTTATTGTTATATAAACAATAGTCCGAAAAATCCAAATAATATAAAATCAGTGAAACTTAACGTATTTTTGTTGTATTCTGAAAAGGAACGATTTTTTAAAATCGCATGTAAAGATTATTAGTTTTAGAACCTTTAAAAGATGAGAATCTTATGAATTAAAATTTGAAATTCATAAAGTAGCCATGCTGCATAAGTGATTTATGTAATAAAATGTTTGAAATTCCAAAAACTTGGATTTTTTTAAAATTCTACCAAAAATCAATTTCACTTTTTTTATTTTTTTCGAGACTCTATTTGAAAAAAAGTTTTATTATTTTTAATCGTGAAAAATATTTCGAAATATTTTTCTGAATTTTGAATTACTTTTAATTTTAAATTTCAAATTTTAGTTCATGAAATTTTTCTGTTTTTAAGACTGTAAAACAAATCATTTTTACATGGGATTTTTTTTTCTTTACTCTTCATTATATAGCAAAACTTACGTTAACTTTCGTTGATTTTCTGTGTTTTGTTGAATTTTAATTCATTGTGAAAACCAAGTGAAACCTCCATCTGAAGCATGAGTCATAGATCTAGCAATTTCTCAATAAACACAAACACTAAATTTATAATATTATCTAATTCAATATCTTTATTAATTACCTTAAAAAAAACACACTTGACAACCGATTCATAGTCAAGTTACTATGTAAACTCAATTCCCTATCAGAGTCCAAATAAGTTGTGATGTGTTGAATCCCAAGTCATGTTGGAATAGCGGGAAATGACAAAGCCGATTCAGCTGCAAAATATGTCACGAATAAAGAATTGATGAAAACTTAAAAATCCCATAAATAGATCTAAAGAACCAAATAAAAAAATTTATCAAACAAAAAAGGTAGTAAGCACACCAAACAAATTATTATCAATTAAGCCAACAATAGGAGAATGGAAGCCGGGATATAGAAAATCCCGAGGGAGAAGTAATACTGGCTCGGCTGTGCATTGGCCATACAAGATCTACACTGTGCGGGACATGCCAAGCACCCTGCACTGTCAAACATTTCCTCGTGGAGAGTGGAGCTTTCGCTCCAATCAGAAAAAAATATTTCAACGCAAATAAAATGAGGGGGTCTGTTTGAGAAAACTAACAATGATGACATTTTATCCTTCTTGAGAGAAATAAGAATATACCGAAAATTATAAATCAGATATATAGATACATCCACGAAACTATCTCCAAAATACACCTGTAAAGGAAACTTGAATAGCAAATTTTATCTTTCACTCTAACAGTGTGGGCATTAAATAACCCACAGAGTTTATATGCCGTTAAATAAATCAAACAAAAAAATTAATGGTGGGGTACACATGAAATTTTAGCCATACCTAAGAAACAGAATCATACGAGAAATAAAAAAATGTTTATTCATTTGTATTCTTGTATATTTGTTGATTTCGTGTTGATTTCGTGTTTGTCTTAAGAATGTTGACAAAGCGATAATTCTTTTTTCAAATTAATTTCTACGTTGCTTATTTCCCAAGTCGTTGATTGAGGTGCATTTACCTCCCTTTGGGAAAATCAGTACTGATTTACTTCCCTTACATCATCCCAGAAACCATTACCCTTAATTTGTTTTAAGACTTGAAAAATGTTTTAATATAAGATTGAATAAGTGCACCTTAGCACAGTGGTTAGCAAGCTATGGTAATGAGTTTGATCCTTACATTGTGCCCTGTTTCTGAAAACGTGAGCCAATCAATGCTCAGCTTTATTGAATTACAAAATTATTCAACTTTAAAAGAAATTATCGCCACACATTTTAATGAAACTTCAATAACTTAGACACACATAGGAAGTGATTATTTTCCTTAATTATACAGAGTGGTCCACATTGATTATATAGGATGGCTGTTTGCATTGGGAAAGGTATGAATCAAACTATTCTCCTCCAACTATAGGTAAATAGTAGGGCACACTAAACTCTTTAACCTTGACAAGGCAACCAGTCTAGAAGGAAAACTCTGAATTCAAACTAGAATTTTTTTTAAATTGACTTTGTGTCACATCCTGATCGTGCAGAGGATTTGGTAAATACATATTCTCTTTGAACTAACTTGACTACTAATTTTTATCTCTTACAACTCAACTCATTGAAGTGTTCATCGTCACCACCAACGTCACAATACCCTTAGTTATTTACGTTATATTATTAATGATTATTAATAAATAATTATTATCTTAATTAGCATCTTATCTATTAACATGTCTGAGAATAAAACTCGAAAAAATAACCCTTTGAAGGAGAATAAAACTCGAAAAAAATAACCCTTTGAAGGAGAATAAACCTATGAATGTCTAGCCGAGGTAGCTTTGCCTCAAAATAGACCATCTTATTAATACATCTAAAATCCTAAATATGCTTTATATATCACTAAGAAATAAAGGTTTACATAATACATGGTATGGATAATTTGCATAGTGGTTTTTTTTTTAATTTAATAATTGATTATTTGGTGTTATTGATTTCTAATATTATTGCTTTATTCTCATACTAAATCAGTCCTATGAATAATTTCGTACAGAAATCAATTAAAGTAAAATAAGTTTAATTTTTACTATATACGTTGTTGTTTAGTTTCGTAAGTCTTTCTAATTTAATATATATATTCATTAAAACTGAAATACTTGCGCCCGATGGCACATATTTTTGCTAGTTTGAATAATTTCTCATGCGAGAATTCGTCTGAAAAAGATATGTCTTAATGGAAACACCTTTTCTCTCAGCACAATTTTTACTTAACTCTTTGCTAGTTTCTTCTCTATCAGCGGGAATTAGAATATATCGACTGTATGCCCTAAAGAGGAGAAACACACCGCCACCCCTTGTAAAAAACGGTGCCCTGGTCAGAACACTAAACTGATGTTCTGGAGATCTGGAGGGTATGGAGTACCTTTCATTGCTATTACTCCCCGGTTAAGTCTCACGTGGAATGGTAGTACCTGTTTAGAGTCCCATCTACGGGTCAAGTAATTGTTTGAAACATATTTGTATTTGATACCATATAACTCAGAGCAAATTATTTGTATCAAGTATAGGAAGTGCGAGACTCTATTAGAAAATAGTAAGTGCGGCCCTCTACCCTACAAAAAAAGGAAGTGCGGGCCCAGTTAGAAAATTGTTAATGGGGTTCTCTACCCTATACATATTGAAGTGTGGGGCTCAGTTAGAAAATTGCTTGAGAGGCCTACTAACCTTAGTTAGTGGGGCACTGTACGCTACAAAAAGGTGTGCACACCAAATAGAAAATTGATAATGTGGCCTCCTTCCCTACAAATAGGAAGTACGGTGCGCATGTATGTGTGGCCTTTTATCCTATAAAACCATTCCAAAGTCAGCTTTTGTAATGCCATTTTCTATAGATTACATAACGAAATTATTCAGTCTCTCTTGTGAAATTGTTGAGTGAAAATTTTGATCGGTTTTAGTTTTGAAAACGTTCATGTATGCGCGGGCTTAACAAATATCTTATTATAATGGAGATTGTGTGTTTTTCTGTCTGTAACCGAAACTATATTCCTACTCAAGTCACAATTCCCTTAGTTATTTATATCATATTCTCCATGATTTTATTTTTATCTAAATCTCAATTATTAATAAAATTGGCTTACATTATTAATACTGTTAACTATGTCTACGTACTGATAACATGCAATTATATTTATATATACAACAAAATAGCGATTTACAGTGTGAACGGGAAGGCTAATTTGCATATTAATATTAAAAAATCGAATTTAATAAATATGTGCTTAGTATTATTGATTTCTAACTGTTTGGTTTTATTTTAATGAATATAAGCAAAAATCTATTCAATGAATCTTAAATGAAATCCATTAACAAGATAAAATAACTGTCATTTTATTCTTTACTTCCTCTTATAACTAAATACTTAAATTAGAAAAAATAACAATGAAAGACGAGAGTGATGGAAGAGTAAGTTTCAGTTGTTCCATTTTTTATTATACTCCCTCTGTTTCAAATCTTTTATTATACTCCCTCTGTTTCAAATCTTTTTATCTGTATTCTTATTTAGTTTCATTAGCCTTTCTAATTTAATACAATATTTTATTACATTAAAACTTAAATACTTGCACCCGGAGGGTGCATATATTTGCTAGTTATTATAATTGAGAGTATCTATCTGTCTGTTTGTAACCAAATGTACACCACTGACTTACTTAGTTATTTAAGTTATATTTTCAATGATTATGAAATAGTCATTATTTAATATTAATTAGCATCTTATTTATTAACGAAGTCTCTATTAAAGTCTAGCTGAGCTAGATTTAGCAGCACATATTATTAATGCATTTAAAATCCTGAAATATGTGTTATATATCTTTAAGAAATAAAGATTTGCATAGTATAGGGAGGGAATAATGTGCATAATGGTTTTAACAAAACTGGGTTTAATAAATAATTATTTGCTGATACTTATTTCTAATACTATCATGTTATTCCCAAACGTATTAAAAGCAATACTATATATAATTTTATATAGAAATAAATTAAAATAGCATTAAAAATAAGTGAAATATTTTATATTAGTTCTTATTTAGTTTCATTAGTCTTTCTAATTTAATATAATATTGTATTACATCAAAACTTAAATACTTGCGCCCAGGGGCCGCATAGTTTTGCAAGTCTATTTAATTTGTTTAAAAACTGGCGCTGAGCATTTTAACTTTTTATTTGGCTATTCTAGAAATATATTTGAATTCCATGTGTAGCTAAATTTACGACCTATGGCGTAGTGGCTGATGTGCTGAACTGCGACATCGTAATAAGCAAGTTCGAACTCCAGTTGTACATTACGTTCGCTTATGATCTAATACCCTTGGGAAATGTATGGCCCCCTCCTTCCGCAGCACTAGATTAAATTGTACCACTATTGTTCTTTTGCAAGGATGGTTTCAGTATGAAATAACTCGCGAAGTTTGATATACCTTTATAAATAGAAACCTAAATTTACAATAATTGTTGGGTTATTTCCTATAACTCTAACCTAAAAGAAGGGGAACCACTCTGATTGACTGATAAATTATTTATTTATTTATTGATCTACTAGGAAAAAAGAAGACGGTGTTAGGGTTAGGGTTAGGGTTTAGGGTTAGTTTAATGGGAAAATAATGGGTAGATTAATTAACAGATAAAATTCATTCAGAGTGGTTCCCCTTTTTAGGTTGGAGTTATAGGAAATAACCCATTTTTGTCTCCGAACAACTAACCCCACTGTGAAAAATGGAGTTAATTAAAGGGAAATAACTCTGTATTGCTTCTATTTGAGAATTTAAAAAGAAAATCGTTTTGTGTTAATTCTTTGTTAGCATTAATGAGTATTAACTAGATATGATTTAAAATTGCAAAGGGAGATAATACATTTTTTTGAATTTTAATTTTTCAACCTATTAAAAATGAGGGAATTGTCCGATTTTAATGACATTTTTTCGAAATATTCTTTAATGACTTAATGAATAGCTTATTTCATTTTTAAAAATTGAAAAAAAAAAAACAAACAGTTTGTTATCAATTCAGAATGTACATGGGGTTTTGACCTTTGATCAAAATCAAAAAATCAATTCTCGAAAAAAGTTATTTGAAAATTTAAAATATATTTTATTAAAACTCAAAAAATAATTTTTGTAACGTGTTTTAATGTTGTTGATTTTTTTTTTTTTGTGGTTTTAAAAATAATATTTTTCTTTGATTTGATGCAAAAAAATATTTTCTCTGATTCAATTGGCCAATTTTTATTCACTTAAAAATTTAATAGTGAATTTTAAAAGTCTACTTGTTGACCTCAATATTTTAACCGTAGATCAAGATTTATTTAATCTATATAAAAATGTAAGTTTAAAAAGGCATAATTTTGTGCAACATATTTTCAGAGTCTTATATATTTGAAAATTATAACTAATGATTGTATTTTCGTGTGCGGATCATCAATACGTATCAAAAAAAGTTATCTTCCCTGATAACTATGATCTTCCCTGGTCTATGAAATATCTATTTTGATTATATACTAGTAGGACCTGTGGATATGCCACAATATGATAATTTAATTATTATAACGTTTGATATGTTTGCTTAAGAGCTATTGCCAAATAGTTCAATATGTAAACAAAATAATAATCTTGATTTAACTCTCTCTCTCTCTCTCTCTCTCTCTCTCTCTCTCTCTCTCTCTCTCTCTCTCTCTCACACACACACACACACACACACACACACACACCACACACACACTTCATTTTCTTCTTTCATTCTTTCTTTCTTTTATCTTTTCATTATATTTAACGGAAACAGATTAGCGTTATCGCTTCCACGTGCTCACACCCTCTCTCTATCATTCCATACTCTCTTTCTTGTTTTCTTTCTAATTATATATTTTCTGTGTAGCATGTCTTTTTTCTTCCCTTTCTTTCTAATAAAAACGGAATGGTCCATTATTTAGCTGAGGTGACGACACTCATAAGAAATAAGAATTCGACGGATAAGCAACACTAGCTAATCAGGATTTATATTTGGACATTTCATCTTGGACCATTTGGACTGTCTCATTTTTAACCAGAGGGTGTTGCAAAGAGGATAATGGTCGGAAGATTAAGGAACAAGCGTATGAATATATAGATATATATGTAAGTTGAAAATGGAAGCGAATCCGACGGTATCTTAAAAGGAAAAATAAACAAAGGAAAGAAAATGCTGAATGGATAAAAATAGATTTATTTTATTTTATTTTACTAACACGTGTTTCGGCCAGGAGTTTGTTCATGTACACATGTGTTCTCCGTATTTTGACCGCTTTACTTTCAAACACCAAACATTTTACTCTGACGAAGGCCGTTATTCTTTGTATACTTAAAGATTTTGTAGTTTTCTATTATTATTATTTCATCTACATTTAAAATAATAATAAATAGAATACATGTGTACATGAACAAACACCTGGCCGAAACACGTGTTAGTAAAATAAAATAAAATAAATCAATTTTATCCATTCAGCATTTTCTTTCCTTTGTTTATTTTTCTTTTCAACATAGATATATATATACCTAACCGCTCTTATTTATGACCAAACTCTACTACAGTGTAACCACAATTAAAATTACAGCAGCTCTGAAGCTAAATATGAAATTTGTATCCTCCTGTACATCTTTTAAGTATATAAGTGAGTGGCATCATTGCTATAACAAATAGTAGTGAGTCTCCTTCGAAAATGCCTCTTTGGATTTTCACTTCTGCCAGGGATTGTCCTCGTGCAGTTAATTTTACTTTCCGGTTTTCCACCGCTTTTGTGGTGAAATATATGACCTTGTCGGATGTTTTATACATTTTTAAACATTCTTTAACCCAAGTTTTCAGGACCATGTCATAGGCCTATTTGTAGTCGATCCATGTCATTGCGATATTTTTTACGACTAGTTTTAACCTTTTTAAAGATGTGTTGATCAATATAAATTAAGTCATCTCTTCCTCTTTTTCTTTTGTGGTATCCTTTCTATTCTTTCGGAAATAGTTTGCGGGAATTAAGCGAGTAATATATTTCATCTTTAATTAGTGAAGTCAGAATTTTCCACAGCAAAGGTAGACAAATTATCGGCCTATAAATACCAGGGGTGCTTCCTTTTTGTGGTTCTTTCTGGATTTGGGTAGTTGGGTAATTCCACGTCAAATCATCCAGGCCATGACACCCAACCCCTTCAATTTTTCTGAAATTTTGTCCAAGTATGGATTATGTTAAAGTTAGACAATCCCCAAAACTTCAGTTTCCAATTCCAAAATCTGGCGGATTTATATCGATTTTTAGCTCTCCAAATTTGAGGGGTGTCGCGCAAAATGGCGACTTTTTAAAACCTATTTTGTCTGTAAAATGAGTTCTAGAGTTTCCCTACAAATAAAAATTGGTTTATGAATGCATTTTGACCCAAGAAATGCAAAAGTTCTATCAGAAAAGTCTTAAACTCAACAAATTTTTAAGTTATTGATGGTTTCTGGGGTTTTTTGGGGGGGTCATAGCAAGATCGATATCCCAATGTGGCACTGCATCTATGGCAAAAAAAAAACCAATTCTATTATAATTTTGCATATATTGAACATTATTTGTACCAAAAGAATAGTTTGATTTTTGCTCAGAACCGAGTCTGGATGATTTGACATGTAATTAATTACCCAGTTATTCTTTTTGTCATCCATTTGGGTATGTTTGCTTCTTCTAAGCATCTATTCAATCTCTCGTGGATGGAGGTGAATTTTTGAAACCAGAATCCATGTATACCATGATGACCTGGTGTTTTCCAGTTTGCTTTGAAGACACCCGCAGGATCACTTCCAAGGACAAAAGCCATAAGAGGAAGAACCATAGCATAATATCAAACTTTCAGCTGCAGCCGCAGCGACAGTGCCTACCTGTATCGCAAAGTCCTATCAGCCACGAACATGCCTGCAGTCAACATGGATCACCTTAATCTAAGTTCACGAAGCCATGATTTTTAAATAATGAATTGTTTAACATTTTGAAATATTTTAGGGTTAAAATGTAATTTTGGGGGTGGGTGGGGTTATTGCTAAATTCCTTTGAAGTAAGGGTTTCAATAAGTAATGTCCATCTACCGCGTTTACCCGAAAATAAGACCTAGCGTAATTTTCCAGTATGATTTTGATATAAGCCCTCTCCTTAAAATAAGCCCTAGTTGAGAGCAGCAGACAGACGAAAAAAATAAGCATTATTCACAATCGCATCATGCGACGCAAACACTCGTCGGTAATTTTCACCTTTAGTTGGCTAAATTCCTAGCATAAAATTGTGCGTGTGCATTATTTGAAATGAACTTAACTGTTATTAAGAACACATTTTATGATATTTTTGTGTTAAAGCATGCAGTTGTATTATTTTCGAAAAAGTTTCTAAGATTTGTTTATTTCGCACGGAGACTTTCAAAATAGCTACCGGCTTGTTTCAAAGAGAAAGTCAAGAGACGTTACTCTAATTGCCTTATATGCTAGGAATTTAGCCAACTAAAGGTGAAAATTATCCACTCGTCTTCGTCAATGATCAAGACGACGCGCCTTTGCTTGTACTATTTATCCAAATGCTCAGGAAAAGCAGTAGCTATGCACACACGCGCGCGAATTTCAAACAACAGTTTTCCTGATCGCAGCAAATAAGGTTACTTCATAAAGTACACGACTTTGATGGGGTTTTTTTTTCAATAAAAGAACATGTTAATTAAACAAATATAGATCGTTTTTCGTAATTTCTCTTTATTTAGAAATTTCCTAATTTTCTACTTTTTTTCCAATCATTTTTCGATATATAAAGAACAACTCATCCCCCGGAAATTAGCCCCAGTGTTATATTTCGGAGTGAAAATCAATATAAGCCCTGTCTTATTTTCGGGGAAACATGGAAATTGATGTAGCGTTTGCTTTCCAAACGACGGTTTAGCTCAGTCGGCAGAGCACTCGCCTAGGAATCGCAAGGTTCTTGGTTCGATATCGGCCCTCACTAACTCAGCGAATGAGTTGTACAGGTAAAAGTAAGGAACTGATTGTACATGTGGCGCTCCACCTCATATGCAAAAACAATCTCCTTGGTCTAGCGCTAGTGAAAAGGGGATAGACTCCTTCTCTGTCTGGTTGATACCGACATTAGACCACCCCTGTCGACTTTACTTCTGTTACTTGCTTTCCAAGCTGTAGCCATGTCAGTATTATTATATGGCTGCACCACCTGGCCTTAAACGAAAACAAGGATGCTACATGGTGTTTTGACCAAATCACGAAAGCAGCACCCCACAAAACAGCAGCTGTGCGACCACTTAACTCCAATATCACAAACAATCCAAGTAAGACAAACAAGAGATGCTGGGCACTACTGGTGAAGCAGGGACGAACTCATAAGCAACATCCTCCAGTGGACTCTTACACATGGACACACCAGTGTTAGGCAAGCAGCAACGAGTTATATCCATCATCTCTAACAGTGCAAAGAGTGGAAACACACTGACTCTTCGATAAGAAAAGTTTCGGGCGCAGTGGTCAATAAAGATCATGCTGACAGTCCTCTGGGACATTAAAGGACCTATTAGTATTTATTTCATTGAAAAGGGTCCAACAGTAAACAGTTCTTCTTATTGCCAAATCATTAGCCAAAATTCACCTTATTTAATGAATTACCATATATAGATAGTCTACACACACACATACATACACACACACAATCACAATCACACACACACACATGAACAAATGCATACATATATATATTGGAGGGACGTGGTTTATTGGTTAGAGTCGTAGTAAATGGACTCGTCGATCCGAATTCAAATCCTGGATGAGGTTGTTTGCATTTCACATAGCGCTAATACCCTTGCAAAAGATATGCATTCAACTACTCTCCTTCCAGCTATGGGTAAATAATAGGGAAGACTGGGCTCTTTAATCTTGGTTAGGTAAGCAGTTTAGGAAAACTCTGAATTTAAACCTGGTTAATTCCGCTGAAGAAATTGACATTGTGCAGAAGGGTTGGCAAATATATATTTACATATGTGTGAGTGTGTGTGTGTGTGTGTGTGTGTGTGTGTGTGTGTGTGAGACAGACAGAAACAGAGACTGTGTGTGTGTGTGTGTGTGTGTGTGTGTGTGTGTGTGTGTGTGTGTGTGTGTGTTTAAATTCATTGGCAAAAATAAATTGGAGAATTGTTGGTGCTCTGGCATTCCAAAACGAGATTGTAATGTAAGGTAAAGTAATAACAAATACGTCTTACCAACAACAACAAAATTCAAAAAATAGAAGAAGAAGAAGAAGAAGAAGAAGAAGAAGAAGAAGAAGAAGAAGAAGGGTCATTCGATTGCGATCGTCTGCTATTCTGTGCCGTGCTATAGGGACATAGACGTTCTTTTTTTGTTAGGTAAAGATGGCGGAGAATCGTAAACGGGAAGAAGAAAAGGCGGGAAGAGGCGGAGATACAAAATAATAATAATACAAAAAAATAGAAAAATTAACAGAAGAAGAAAAAGAAGAAATCCGCTAAGTAGAAGAGGGGAAAAAGCGACTCATTTGTTTTGTGCGATGTCTAAACGCTAAGTTCGGCCCGGCAAACTGCGTCTTCACCTCAGCTGGGAGATGGAAGCGGGGAATAAAGTGCTACGTCTTCGTTCACAAAAGGCTACAGACGTGGCGCGAAGTTTTACGATGGCCGAGGTTGAAATCCGTATTTCTTACTAGTGACATCTGACCAGCCATAGTATATAAAAGACCAATTTTCTTTCATTTCGCCATCGTTTTTGTCGCCCTGCTGCGCCGAGAAAAGAACAAAATCACTTTATTTTTGTTTTTATTGTTGCTTCTTTTAATTAGAATAAAAAAAAGAAAGGAAATGAAGATCCCTTACACGATTGCCTCATACGTTAAGGCTGTTAGTGATTTTCGTCTCTGTCTCTCTACAGTTTCGATGAAAGAAACCTTGAAGGCTTCGCTTTTTTATTAGGTTTTGGTTATTCTAAAGTTTTTTTTAAGTTTTTTTTTTCTGGATTCTTATTATTCTGATCGGTATTCAAAGTTGGTGTAGGGAATAGGGTACATGACAATCTGCTAAACACACGCACACGCACACGCACACACACACACACACATATATATATATATATATATATATATATATATATATATATATATATATATATATATATATATATATATATATATATATTGGGCACCTCACATGGTGTTATGGTTAGCAAGCTAGATTCACAGACCATTGTTAATGAGTTCGCTTCTCATTGGGCACCCCATACTTCTGGCCTTGTGTCACATCTAAGTTTACCTTAGTAAATAACTATATATATATATATATATATATATATATATATATATATATATATTTTAAGAATAATTTAATTTAATTTAATTTAATTTAAAAGTAACCCTGAAGAATCTATCGATGAAACTCGAGTAGGTTACTCATTATAAATATTGAGCACTTTGTATTTGTTTTTTCTCAACCTTAACCTCTAGATATTGTGCGCTTCCAACGATCGTTCTTATACCCACCGGTAAGTTAATACTTATACATATACAAATATATATATATATATATATATAGTTTACAATATCTTAAAGTTGCGATTGTTACCATTGGTTTCCAAGCAGCATGTTAGCCACTTTTCGTCAAGACAACGCGCCTGTTAATAAATGCAGGGATTGTCAATTCATTTATATATGTGTGTACTTGTGTGAGCCGATTCTTTGTATTTCTCCACTTAATAGTGGAAGTAGTAAAAAAAGATTATATATATATATATATATATATATATATATATATATTATATATATATATATTCTCAATAAGAAAGAAAAACTCAACAAAGCGTCATTTTCTGGCTCTCACCCTCTCTATTACGTTACTCATTGTTGATACTGCCTCTTATTCCCTTTCAAAAAGTAGTATTATTGCGCAATTGGTAAATAGGGGTTATCATGCACAAATTTCCGTTGTAACACTTTCGCAAGCACATTGAGCGATAGGTACTGCTATCCAATATGAAATTTACAAAGTGTATACTTAAATTTTGGAGGTGCTATTGGTATAGGCACTATTGACGTAGGAAACATGGACACGGCGGCCAGAGTTCGAATTCTCGACGAGACTGTTTACATTTCAAATAGCGCTAACACACTAGGAAAAGGTATTCACTCAACTATTATCCCTCCAGTTATGGACATAAGACAAACTGGGATCTTTAACCTTGGAATGACAACCGATCTAGGAGAAGGAAAACTCTTAATTCAAACCTGTTCAACCCCACATAAAAATTGTTTTTGTGTCGCATCATGCTCTTGTGGAGGAGATAGATAGATAGATAGATAGATAGATGAACAGACTGAGATCGATCGATTGATAGATAAATTGATATGAACAGACTGAGATAGATAGATTGATAGATATGAACAGACTGAGATAGATAGATAGATATGAACAGACTGAGATCGATCGATCGATAGATAGATAGATATGAACAGACTGAGATATATAGATTGATAGATATGAACAGACTGAGATAGATAGATAGATAAATATGAACAGACTGAGATAGATAGATAGATAGATAGATAGATAGATAGATAGATATGAACACATTGAGATAGATAGATAGATAGATAGATAGATAGATAGATAGATATGAACACATTTAGATAGATAGATAGATAGATAGATAGATATGAACACATTGAGATAGATAGATAGATAGATAGATAGATATGAACACATTGAGATAGATAGATAGATAGATAGATAGATAGATAGATTAGATAGATAGATAGATAGATAGATATGAACAGACTGACAGATTGATATGAATAGATAGATAGATAGATAGATAGATAGATAGATAGATATGAACAGACTGAGATAGATAGATAGATAGATAGATAGATAGATAGATAGATAGATAGATAGATTTAGGGACAGTTGCTGATCTGAAGACTTGATGATGAAATTGAATATACAGTTTTAAAAAAACAACCGATCATTTTGGGTCGGGAAAAACAGGTGTGCCCAATTCTATTCTGACTAAATGCACTCGAGTTACGCGACCATTTTTACATAACAACAACACCAATGACTTATGAATCCGGAAGTGATATAAATAATCATTTATCAACCGGGAATAACAACGGTAAGTTATGCTAAGGCTACAAAAGTTGATACACATCAAACGAGTGAATGGACTATTAACTGACGAGTTGACAGAGCAAAGCGCGAGAAAGAGAATGAGAAGAGAGGGCGAGATAGATAGATAGAGAGAAGATATATATATATATATATATATATATATATATAATATATATATATATAAAGAGAGGGGAGGAGAGATATAGCGAGAAAAAGGGAGAGAATCATCCTTGTAGAAGAACAGTAGTTGTACTATTTAGTCCACGATTAACATACGAGTTGACAGGGCAAAATGCGAGAAAGAGAATGAGAAGAGAGAGAGAGCGGGGGTAGCGAGAGAGAGGCGGAGGAGAAAAAGAGAGAAGAAAGAAAGAAAGAAAGAAAGAAGAAAGAAGAAAGAAAGTGGACGAGAAAGATACAGTGAGAGAAAGAGAGAGAACCATCCTTGTAGAAGAACAGTAGTTGTACTATTTAATCCACGATTAACTTACGAGTTAACAGAGGAAAGTCGAGAAGGATAAAGAGAAGGGAGGGCAAGAGAGAGAGACAGACAGACAGACAGACTGTCCTGGTATTTATTCCTTTGATGATATCTTTTTCCTAGACTTTAGTTTTAAGAAGCTTTCTTATTCTTCTGAGGCATTTCTTTCTTACTTAAAAAGAAATCCGTTTGTTCTGATATTCCGAGGTATTTATAATGTTCTGGTGTTTTTCTGATAATAATAATAATAATAATAATAATAATAATAATAATAATAATAATAATAATAATAATAATAATGATAATAATAATGATGATAATTGAAAAAAGAAAAAAGGGTTTAGAAAGTTTGGAAATCAGAGGAAGAATTGAAACCATTCAGAACACTGCACTGCTGCAATCTGCCAGAATACTCAGAAGAGTCCTGGAGACCTGAGGAGACTTGCTGTCACTCAGACTCCAGTGAAAGACCATCAGCTAACACTGATGTGAAAACTCAAAAGGAGTAAATAATAATAATAATAATAATAATAATAATAATAATAATAATAATAATAATAATAATAATAATAATAATAAGAAGAAGAAGAAGAAGAAGAAGAAGAAGAAGAGAAGAAGAAGAAAAAAAAAAGGGCAAGAGCAGTTTCGGACTTGTGTTTGATGATCTCAGTTCTCTTGGCTATTTAACGTATAAAAAAGTTGCAATAAAATTCACGAAATGTCTTTATATTTAATAAATATCGTATTTACTCATAGGAGGCACTTGTTGTGTAATGGTTATCGTCGTAGAAAATGGACACAGCGGACCGAGCTCAAATCTTGGACGAGGTTGTTAGCAATCCACATCGCGCTCTAATACACTTGGGAAAAGTATGCATCCGAGAATTCTCTCAGCTGAGGGTAAATAGTAGGACAGACTGGGATCTATAACCTTGGTTAGGCAATCAGTTTAGGAGAAGAAAAAACTCTGAATTCAAACCTGTTAAATTCCGCTTTAATAATGACCTTGTGTCACATCCTGCTGCTATAACATGGAAAGATAAACTTTGTTTTACATCTTTTTCTCAGAGCTTTTTTTCTGGCAAGCAAGTATTGACCACAATAATGATGTGTCCCGCGCTCGTTATTTTTTCAATTATCAGGCCCACCATGAAAAAAAGTTTGATTATCCCTGGTCTAGATATTTACTGCTCAATCTAGTCTTCACAATATCTTAATATATCAGCCCTATCCCTACCTAACTCCTTCCCTCTTTCTGTATATTCTTACTTACTTACACCCCATCCCCTGTCTGTCCCCTGTCGATATAGTTTTCGATCGATCTTTCTCTTTCACCAAAATTCCCCTTCTTATTTCTAACCTTTTAATTAGTTGTCATTAAACGTTGTAATTTGTTTAGCGGTCATAAAGATTGGCCAGATATGGACGATCTCCCTCCGCACTGCAGCAACGAGGAATTGCGTGTGTGTGTGTGTGTGTGTGTGTGTGTGTGTGTGTGTGTGTGTGTGTGTTTTACTCTCACACATTCCCTTTAGGATTATTAGTTATTCAATTGACCGTAACGGGCATTTCAAATGACATTGGATCTTTTACAAACATACTTGACAGTTCATCTCTCTCTCTTTCTCTCTCACACACACACACATACACACACACACACCACACACACACATATATATATATATATATATATATATATATACAGAGATGCTGATATGTACGCGTCCTGCGTCCCTGTGTCCCTGACGCATAAAAATCTAAAAGGAGGCAGTAAAATTCTGGCCATGAATCCAAGTGTTTTCAATAGTTTCTTAGAAATGAATTACACAGGATAGGTTACAAGGTAGGAGTTAGATGGTTTTAGTTGTCTCCCCAGATCATAGATAAAAACCCTACAATCTATTAAGAAACTTAGTTAGGACCCACCAAATTTCCTGGGGACTCATTCAAAGTAATTATGTGCGTCCCAGGACGCACTAAATCAAAAAGCTATCGGCATCACTATATATATATATATATATATATATATATATATATATATATATATATATAAATTTATCTCGACCAGAGACTCAATATGAGTCTAGTCTCATCAGATAGTATTTACAAAAGTTTTTGTAAATACTATCTGTTTAACAAACGACGGTTTGTTAAGTCTTTCTTTCGTTGAAAGTTAAATATTGCTTTGTATATAATCAATTTATTAGTTATTATACATTGAGCTCTCTTGGGGATTTATAAAAATCCTTGTATAAATCTAAAAGTTTGCACGTACATGAGTATACAGTGTGGATGTACGGTGAGATTTTGATGATCCCAAATAGAATCACCCCCTACTTACCAGCCAATTGGATTGTTTTACCTTTATATATATATATATATATATATATATATATATATATATATATATATATATATCATACACCCACATATGCTCACACTTTTTGCCTTTCTAGCTGTTGAATATACTCAACCAATCTTCTCCAGTCTTCACCTAATCACTCTCTAGCTAAATCGGAGTTTAAGAAAAGCTAACACCCATCGGCAAATAACTGTCGCTGACCCTAGACTTAAGTCTAAAACTATTAAGCCAAATAGGGCCGATGGCGAATCGGAAAAATTGGAAAAAAAAGGCTCAGTGTTAGGAGACCGCTTTCTGGGATGCTCGAGGTTTACGTACAGAAAAGTATTTTTTTGTCCTTTTATACCAGGGGTTCTCAAACTTTTAAGTCCGTAGACCCCTACAAAAATTTGATTGACCTATCATGGATCCTCTCCTTATAAACCCCAGTCCACCTTGCAGTTGTTTTGTTGAAACCAATTATGTAATTAATGAATTCTGCACAAAAGTTTATGTGATTTTTTTTAATTGTAAAATAACCGTAAAATCAACAGTAAAGTAAGCATAACATGTAACAAAGACCTGCAAATATTTAATACTAACTTAAAAACTTTACAAGGAAGCACATTTCCTAATGTGATGGGGGAAGCTGATGACTTTTGATAAGTCCATGAATATTGAGCTTTTAAATTTTGAAAGCATGTTCTCCGGGATTCTTGTGGAATTAATTTATTCTAATTACTAAGAAGGCTTCGTAGTTTCCATAGACCCCTTGTAGATCCTCGAATACTTACAGACCCCTTGAGTTGTTGTATAGACCCTAGGGGGTTATGAAGACCACTTTGAGAATCCCTATTTCATACAAACTAATGAGGATTAGGGTTGTTGTTTTCGAGAAATCAGATCACAACGACAAATATCATTGGCAAGTCAGAATTGATAATGAAAATTAACACGTCTCCGTTCATTCTTTAAAAAAAATTACCATAACATACATACATGTATACTTACAGAGGGATATCACTCACACACACACACACACACACACAACACACACATACACATACATACACACACACACACACACATCCATGTCGACTGGGACTTTAGAATACAGCAACTACACCTCTTCAGAGAGGTGTGACTCCTCCAATGAAGCCACCTGTTGGCCGTTAGTGGCGACCCTTGACGCTTAAGGACGGAATCCTGGTGGCTGAGCAGTCCATGACATGCAACATTCCTTGGCACTTTCTTAGGCTAGACCCGCCCCCCCCCGATCAATCTGCTGGACACGTCCAGCCCTAACACCTATATGATTGTCCCAACCTTATTGACCTTATGGCAAACCTCAATCCTTTTTATCATATATGTGGTAGAAGGTGGTGGGTGGGTGTCTTAGTGACCTAGGTATGACGTTCAACTCTATCTGGTGAAGTTCCAATTTTGGAGTTCAGGGGAATGTGGTGTACCCCTTCATCACCATTACTCCCAGGTCAACTCTGGCGCGGGGTGGTAGTACCTGTTAGAGTCTCATGTACAGCTTAAGTAGAAAAATGAGTCTAAAAAATGTGTTTAAATAAAAATTGAGTTCAGAGAGAAAAAAAATGAGAATCCATCAAGAATGAATAAAACAAAACGTGTTCAGCATAAAATAACCCAACAAGTGTTGACATGTTGTGAAATTCAACCGCACACACACACACACACACACACACACACACATACATACATACATACACACACACACAAGCACACACACACACAAGCACGCACGCCCGCACACAGGGTCCAACAATCATAAAGATGTACAGTTACACATTTGCATCAGGAAATATGTGTAAGTTTACACTAACAAACTAGATACACACATACTTATGCAATATGTATACACACTGAAACAAACATAATTAGGTGTACGGTTAATCTTACAGCCACACATATACACACATACATACACAC
>CM042152.1:56125940-56128440 GCA_023376005.1 Doryteuthis pealeii
TTAATTTGCATAACGTACCCGAACACCATTGACAAGCACCTGCCTTTTTGCAAAAGCGTGCTGAACATCTTCTGACTTACCATCTCTCACTTGACATTCAGTTCAAGCACCGTTTGGCCTCCTCAAATGCAAGAGTTGAAAAGAATTTTTTAAAGAAATATTTTGGAAGCACCATTTTTTCTCTCTCTCTCCTTTTGTCGGATTCCAGTCACCTAGTAAGAATGTTCTTGCTTTTTGTTTTGTTTTTTTTTTTTTTGGTTTTTTGTTTTTATTGTCTTTTTTAGTCTTTAGATAATTTGATTTTGTATTTTATTAATCTAATTCTAATTTTTACTTATATAATACACATTTTTATTTATATATTATACATTTTCATTATTATTATTATTTTATATAATAATTTGCATTTGATTTTGAATACTCAAATTTTAATTTTTAATAAATGATTAAATACTTAAGTTAAATAATCTGGTTTTAATTTTTATCTATATGTAATAATTTGCTTTTGATTTTAGATACACTAATTTTGATCTTTATTTATATATATTACATTTTTATTTATATATTATACATTTTCATTATTATTATCATTTCATATAATATTTTGATTTTAATTTGAATACTCTAATTTTAATTTTTAATAAATAATTGAATACTTGAATTAAATTATCTAATTTTAATTTTAATTTACATATATATTATAGGAATTAAAATGCCTTTCATTATTTAAACAGCTTTTTTTAAATAGCTTCATGAAAAAGAAATATATAAAGATATCTTCTCTGATTATAATGGAGACTGTAGGTTTGTCTGTCTGTAACTGAAACTATATCACTACTAAAGTCCCAATTCCCTTAGTTATTTACGTCACATTCTTCATGATTTTGTCTTTGTTTAAACCTCAATTATTGTTAAAGTTGTTTTTCATTATTAATACTGTTTGTCTTGTCAACATACTGATAACATGCAAGTATATTTATGCATTCAACAGAATAGCGGTTTACAGTGTAATGGGAAGGATAATTTGCATATTGATGTTAAAAATTTGATTTTAATAGATATGTGCTAGGTATTATTGATTTCTAATTGTTTGGTTTTATTTTAATAAATATGAACAAAAATCTCGGGGATAAATTTTAAAAGAAATCCATTAACAAGAAAAAAATAACCGTAATTTTATTCTTCACTTCCTAATTTAATTGAATAGTAAAATTATGAAAGATTTGCAACGAATGACGGGGGTGATGGAAAATGATGGAAGAGTTAGTTTCAAAGTTGTTCTATTTTTCGATTATACCCCCCCCCTCTGTTTCAATTCATTTTATCTACATTCTTATTTAGTTTCATTAGTCTTCTAATTTAATGTAATATTTTATTACATCAAAACTTTAATACTTGCCCCCAGAGGGTGCATATATTAGCTAGTTCATATAAGGATTCTTATTGTATTCTAATCATATATATTATATCTTTATATAAGAATTCTTATATAAGGAACATTATTATATTATTATTATATAATAACTATATATATCATATTTATGTAAGGATTTTTGTATAAGGATTCTTATTATATATATATATATATATATATATATATATATATATATATATATATATATATAAGGACCTAAATCAGTCAGACCACCGTTTGAGCTTAGAAACACATACACACACACAGACATATATATATATATATATATATATATATATATATATATATATATATATATATATATTATATATATTAAGTATTATTATTAGTATATAGTTTGCTATATTTATATGTAAAGAGAACTCAAATTATTGATAGAACATGTATATGTAAGTTAGGCTAACTAAACCATGAAGTCAAAGGCGCTGTGTAACTGACAATATATATATATATATATATATATATATATATATATATATATATATATATATATATATATATTGGTATATTTATAAGTAAAGTGTGCTTAATACCATTGACATGATGATAGAGCATGTATATCTAAGTTAGGGTAACGAAGTTTTTTTTAATTGTTTTAATTATTAGTTAGTTTTGTTTGAGTTTTTATATTTGCTAATTTTCAAACGAACACAATGTTCGCTTTTTTTACTTTTCTGGTGTAAATGTGTGTAGTCACTTATTCAGGTGTTTCTTATTTACCTTAAACTAAAGTCATCAGCATAACGATAATCCTGAATTCAAACACCGAAATTACACATGAATTAATGGTTATTTCTGATGATGACTTTTATCTAAGGTAAATAGAGAACGTTGTTTATACGTACCGCAATAAAGATGAGGACAATAATCCAAAACTTCCATTCCCCCACGATTTGTCAATTGAAAAAAACCTGTTGATAATCTATTAACTTTTAAGAACAAAAAATAAACTACTAGCAGGACCTGTGGATATACCATGGTATGATAATTTAATTATTACAGCATTTGGTATGTTTGCTTAAGAGCGATTGCGAAATAGTTCAATATGTAAAAAGTAGGTATACC
>CM042152.1:56133440-56160940 GCA_023376005.1 Doryteuthis pealeii
TACAATTGGTATCACTTTGACTTTCATATTCCATAAGTTTTTCAGTTCTCTGGCAAGGTCCTCTTGTGAGTTTTTCCTGTCATCTGATGTTTATTCACTGAAGTCTCCTCTGGTCTCAAAGACTCTTCTAAGTAATCTAACCGATTTTAGTAGTGTTTTAGATTGAATAGTTTAAGTTCTCCCTATTATGGAGTTATTCACACCAGCGTTAGCTGAAGGTCTTTCATTGAAGTCTGAGTGACAACAAGTCTCCTTAGGTCTCCATGTTTCTTATGAGTATTCTAGCCCATTTCAGCAATGCAGTTGTCTGATTGGTCTCAATCCTTCCTCTGATTTCCAGTTCCTCTAGTCTTTTTTCCAAGCTTTTTGGGACTGTTCCTAGTGCACCAACTACTATTGGTATCACTTTCATCCTCATATTCCACAGCCTTTTTCAATTCTTTGGCAAGGTCCAGGTATTTGTCTATCTTTTCGTTTTCCTTCATCTTCACCCTGTGATCTGCTGGAACTGACAAATCTACCAGTTGACAAGTTCTCTTTGTTTTGTTAATCAATACTAGTCTGGTATCCTGGATATTATTATTATTATTATTATTATTATTATTATTATTATTATTGTTGTTGTTGTTGTTGTTGTTGTTATGTTTTTTTTGTATATATTTGATTAATTTTCCATTGATTCAGTTGGTTGGTTAGTTGATTGGATTTTACGGCAGGTTCATCCTTGCGTTATATTATGCCGAATACGTTTGTTTTATTCGTTCTTGTTGGGTATTCAAAAATAATTTTTAGACTCATTTTTAAAGCACACGTTTTAACTCATTTTATTATCTATTTAACCAAGTATGGGACCCTAACAGGTACTGCAACTCCGGGTCAGAGTGGACCTGGGCGTAATGGCAATGAAGGGGTATTCCACATTCCCCAGAGCTCAAGAACTGGAACCTCACCCCTTGATGTAGTTTTACGTTATACCCAGAACACCAAGACTCTAAGACACTGCCTTCTATACCATAGATACAGATACTACGCCTGATCCTAAGCAGAAGTGCCGCGTACCGACACTTTTATTCTAGACAGAGCACACAGGTACTACACTCTAATCCTAACTGGAATTACGGGCCGATGGACAAAAAAAAAAACAGAAAAGGTTGCAGTATTCACTAAACATATTTGCCAACCACTCACTCGGGCAGGATGTGATACAATGTCAATTCTTAAGTGTAGTTTAACAGGTTTGAATTCAGAGATTTACTTGTTAAAGTGAAATTTGACAGAACTAGAATTACACACACACCTCGAAAGAAAAAAATTACCAAAAACCAGGGAATTAACCAATCTTAATTAACTTTTCAATGTTGATATGTTAATGAATAAAAGTTATAATGCATCAGTTACTTTATTCAAAACTTTCATATTTTTTCAGGTCAGTTAACTTTGACCCCTCCCCCTATCTTCGGGATGCAATATATATATTGGATATTTAAGGTTGAGTCTAATCTTTGAATGAATAAAAAGTGAAAAGACTGAAGATATGAAAAAGATGTTTTTATTTAACCGAAAGGGGAAGAAAATATATACTAAAAATCGAAAAATTAAAGTTTTTTAAATTTAAAACATTTTTCAGATTTTTTAATTACTCTGGTGTACATGAAATATAATCTTTTTGATTATCAGAAAAATAATTCTATATCTATCATTTTTTCTGCTTAAATGAAGGCGTGGTTCATTTTAAACTGAGATTAAAATTTAGGTTCTTTTCTAGCACACTAATCTTAACATGTTATTAAATAAATATTTTTTTACTAATCTGAAAATATAAATTCTAATGTAAGAAAGGAACCTACTATGATTTTAAATGAATTCTATTTATCTATTAGATATAAAATGTTCGACTAAAAAAATTATGAAAGCAGCTATCAGTAATATTTATTTTAATATCATTTAAATTTTGACTTTTTTTCCTTAATTATGAAAGCAGCTATCAGTAATATTTATTTTGATATCTTTTTAATTTTGACTTTTTTCCTTTAAGTAGTGATTCTTGTTTAATGTTTTCACATAAAAAGTTAAATTTTTTATTAAAATCAGATAATTCCCTGATTTTTGGTAATTTTTTTTATCAATCAGGGTTAGTGAATTGGTACTGTAAAAAATTATAATTCTTGGTTACCATACTTTCAAATTTTTTAAATTATCAGATTTGTATTTGTGAAAAATGGGGTTGTTTTCCTGTGTGTTTTGAACAAAAAATGGATATTACAATGATATAAAATATAAACATGAAAATAAGTTTTCTGTATTTATTTGGTGTATTTAATGTTTTTGTTAATGATTTCTAAGAAAAGACTATTATAAGTGTTTTAAAATCTTAATAACGTCTTTATTTTAGTACGTAATTTACTTCACACAAAGCAACCGTTTTCGTAATTTTTTTGGCCGAATTTAATGCTTAGAATGAATTAAAAATGAATTACATAGTAATATTATTTTGCTTTGTTTTATTGATGGTCATTATGTTACTATTTTTCGACTAAAACTAGAATTTAACCTTAACATGAAGTTAACGGCACTTGGTTACCGACAGTTTCTCACCCATGCGATATTATTGTTATTTCATCTAAAGATATGATTATTTATCTAAATTATATATTTTGCTTGTAAATTTTGCATACTTGAACACAGTTGTTTGGAAATACTTTTAAATACTTTTTCGGCAATATATATATATATATATATATATATATATATATATATAACCACCGGACAGCGAGGGAGTCTATCCCTTTTCAATTGCGCTAGACCAGACAAATTGTTTTTTGTTTTTGTTTTTTTTTTCATCTGAGGTGGGTGCTACACCTACCATCAGCTCCTCACTTTACCCCACAGTTCTAAGCCATGCTACTCGGATGTTCTACCGACAGAGCTAAACTGATCAAATATCCCTAACATTTTTTTTTATAGAAAGTTAATTTTCTTCTAAACCAAAGATACCAGGATTTTATTAGGTTTAGTGAAATATGATACAGTCAAAACGGATATTATCAGGTATTATTTATAACCAAACTCTACAGTTTTGAAACTTTGTAAAAGAGAAATAATTAAGTTTGATTTTAAAATATACTTACTTTATAGAATTCTGCATAGAGGTTTGCTTATTTTTAAATTGCTACATATTTGTTGTTTTGGTTACGGAGTTTTAATCCTATAGTGTTATCTACAGGTCCAGTTTGTCGTGTAAAATTTAGCCCTCCCTATATTTAACACAATGAAACTTGAATAAAGGTTAATATTATCTTCAAAATCTTTGGACCATTCAAAAGAAGAAACATTAAAAAACTCCTGATGATTTTTAAAACATTTTTTTCAGCTTACGGAAATAATGAAAATTATGAACGAAAACAATGTTTACATTTTCGTACCATCAAATCAATTGAAATTTAACATTTTTTAAATTTAAAAACAAGTTACGACTACAAGCTTTTTAAAAACATTCTAGGAAAATCAATTAAGAGCCAAATTTTCACGAAAATTTCTATACATATTTACCTTTTTGTTGAAATTATGTTTGAAATAAGTTTTTCCTAAAAATATATTTAGGGAAATATTTTTTACGAAGTCTCCCCTACCCCTCTCTATTTTATTATGAAATCTGAAAAAATGAAGAGATAAAAACGATTTTAATTTTTTTTTCTATAAAGATATGAATCAGAATAATTATATCAAAAGATTACTTTGATTTTTTTCTTGGCAATTCAATTAAAAAAGCAAGTAAAAATTTTCAAAGAATAATATGATGAATTTTTTAGCAGAATTCAGAATACATGTTTTTTTACTAAAATAAATCCCTTATAGAAGTTTGTAAAATTTTCTCCAATATTTTCGTAAGTTGAATTTGTTTTTTGTTGTTTTTTTTATCATTAGGTGTTTTTTTTTTTTAAATATTTCTCCTTTTTTTATGGTCAAAAAATGTTGAAGATAATATTAACCATTATTCAAGTTTCATTGTGTTAAATATGGGGGGAGGTAAATTGTACGTCCCTAGTTATCTATCTATACTTGGTAACAACAAAATGAACGCTGATTTTCACTTTAAAATCGAATACAAATGAATTAAATCGATTATTTAAAGTCAGATTTTTGTTTAACTCTTAAAGTAGTAACATAATGAGCATCATTAAAATAAATGAATAAATAAATAAATAAACATTTTAAAAAGCAAAATAATATTACATTAATTTATTTTCATACATTTCAAACAACAAATTCGGCCCAAAACGGGCGCTTTGTGTGACGTAAATTACTTACTGAAACAAGCACGTTATTAAGATTTAAAAAAAAAATTATAACAGTTTCTTCTAAGAAATCAATAACAAAAAACATTACATACACTATTACTTTTTTTATATTAATTTAAATAAAATAGGGGGGTGGTTGTTCGAAACACGCAGAAAAACTAAAGAGATCAAAAGAAAAATTTCGCGTTTTTTGTTTACAAAAGTATGCTAAAAAATGCGGAGTCCCAGTTTGATTTTAAAAAATAACAAAAATCAGGGAATTATCTGATTTTAATAAGATTTTCAGTGTTGACTTATAAAACGATAAATTATTTCTTTGAAATTTCTGAATCGTTTCAATCAAACTGATTCAATGGAATTAAATTGAAATTCTTTAAGATAAATATTACCGTTCGCGCCAACCATATGCGCCTTGAGAGTAACAATTTATATATTAATTAATAGATAAAATCTATTTATGATATAAACCGTATAATTTTTAGTTTCAAATTTCATATTCTTAGATTCTAAAAACAAATCATTATTCAATAACAAGCCTACTTTAGTATTGTTATCTAATAATTTTTGGAGAAAACTTTAGTATTGTTATCTAATAATTTTTGGAGAAAACTTTTTAAACAGAACAAATATCGATGCTTAATTTTTTCAATCATAATCTAAAAGAAAATTATATTTCATATGCAAGAGAGTAAAAAAAGCTCAATTTGAAAAAAAAAAATTACATTTAATTTTCAGATTTTCGGTACTTATTCTCTACCAAAATTGCTCCTTGAATTTTTTTTTTTTTTATTCACATCTTCGGTCTTTTGTATTTTTATTTATACTGTAATTAATTTCACTTTTACATAACCCCACTGATATTTTGTGCCCCCAAAATAAAGGGAAAAAAAGTTAAGTGACCTGAAAAAAATCAGAAAATGTTTAAATAAAACAACTGATGCATTATAAAATTCATTCATTGATAAATCAACACTGAATATTTTATTAAAATCGGATAATTCCCTGATTTTTCATTTTTCTTCTTTTTTTTTTTTTTTTTTTTTTTCAATCAGGGGTTTTAATTTATTTTGCAAAATACGTCTATGACGTCAAAATTGTTTGTACCTAATCTATACATATATAAAGGGCAGTTGGTACGTATGTATGTACGTATGTATGTATGTATGTCCGGATGAAAATACGAAAATAAAACAATTAACGACCAAGTAAATATATATACACATTAAATATTTAGTGCAAAAATTATGAAGATTTGATTTATATTCGAAGATATTTCAAAATTATATCTTGTTTAATAAGGACCACAAAAAAAAGACGCGCTTTTTCACTAAAAAAGACGAATTAAAATTAATCAAATCGATTAATTAAGGTTAAATTTTAGTTTTAGTCGAAAAATAGTAACATAATGACCATCAGTAAAACAAAGCAAAATAATGCGTAATTAATTTTTAATACATTTTAAACATTAAATTCGGCTAAAAATTTACGAAAATGGGCGCTTTGTGTGAAATGAATTACGCACAAAAACAAACACGTTATTAAGATTTTAAAACGCTTCGTAGAAAGCAATAACAAACAAAAAATATTAAATACACTATATATAGAAAAATTACTTGCATGTTTATATCTTATATCTTTGTAATATCCATTTTTGTTCGAAACACGCAGAAAAATAATCCCATTTTTCACAAATACAAATCTAATAATTTAAAAATGTTTCCCGAAAAATATTTTAAAAGTATGGTAACTATGAATTAGAATTTTTTACAGTACCAATTCACTAACCCTGATTGATAATTAAAAAAATACAAAAAAAAACAGTAAGTTGCAATAAAATAAATATTGAAAAAGTATTCAATATGTCCGTAGATCTAGTTTAGAGAACAGAATCAGTAAGAGAAACTTACTAACCGGGTTTCACCGGATAAGATCTTCTGGAAATCACTATCGCAACGGATATATGGGGTGTGTTAATACAGTTCTGACGATTATCTATAGGTTGCGGGATCAATCCTGGCCAAAGGCGATAATGATATACAATACTTAACGTAACTTAATACTCGTACCCGGTCATGGTTAACGGAATAAGAAATGTCTACCCAGGTGGATTAAAATAAAGGCTTCGGTTCGAAGTTCCGTGAAGGCTCCCGATTACGACATAAAGGCTCCTGAGTTCAAAGAGAAGGTCCCAGAGTTTGAAAAGGTTCCCGAGTTCGACAAGAAACATCTGGAGAATGCCGGAGGGCGCATCGGCCGAAACCTTGGTAATATAACTATAAAGATGAGGATAATAGTCCGAAAAATTCAAATAATACAAACTATCGACTGAGTTTTCCTGAAGATCTTTTAAAGATAATTTAATGTGTACCCGTATTTCTATTAGCATGTACGGCTTCAATCATATGGGTACCCAGATAATTTCATGTGTACCCGTATTTCTGTTTTCATGTACGGCTTCAATAAGGTGGGTACCCAAATATTTTCATGTGCACCCGTATTTCTGTTTGCATCTACGGTTTCAATCAGATGGGTACCCAGTTAATTTAATGTACCCGTATTTTTCTTTCAAAGTATGTTTTTAACCAGGTGGATTCTCAGATAATTTCATGTGTACACGTATTTGTTTGCATGTACAGTTTCAATCAGGTGGGTATTCAGATAATTTTATGTATACTCATATGTGTGTGTGTGTGTGTGTGTGTGTGTGTGTGTGTGTGTGTGTGTGTGTGTGTGTGTGTGTGTGTGTGTGTGTGAGAGAGAGAGAGAGTGTGTGTGTGTGTGTGTTTGTGTGTGTGTGTGTGTGTGTGTCGCTTCAACCAGTCGGGTACTCAGATGATTTCAAGTGTACCCGTATTTCTCTGCCTATGTACGGCTTTAATCAGGCAGGTGCTCGTGTCTTTTAATTTGATTTCAACTAATTAATTGATTTTAACGAATTCATTTTTTTAACTAAGTAATTCATTTTATCTAATTAATTACGACTTACTATATAAGTATGTCCTGGGTATGATGTCAAACTGGATCTAATGGTTAAGTTCCAATTCTGGAGCCCTATGAAATGTGGAGTAACCCTTCATTACTATTAATCACAGGTCCACTCTGAACCGGAGTGGTAGTACCTGTTAGGGTCCTATCAACGGGTTAAATAGGAAAAAATGAGTTTTAAAAAATTGAGTTTAAAAATAATTGAGTACCCATCAAGATTTATAAATTGTATCTAATAAATTTATAAATTTATATCTGTACCAAGGTATCCATTTATTCATCTATTTTAGTACTCCGTACATGAAAAAATATATACGCAAATCTCTCTCTTTCTCTCTCTCTCTCTCTCTCTATATATATATATATATATATATATATATATATATATATATATATATATATATAAAGTAATCTTTATGGTATGAGTGTGTCGAGTTATAACTCCGAAAACATGTCATTCAGATTTTAAATCTTGCATATATTTTCATATGCATATAATCAAGAAACACAACATTTCTCTATTGATCATTGCTAATTAAGTGATATAATTAATTAAACAAAAATTTTAAAAAATTGTGGAATTCTTCATAATTCTTCATAAGTAAGTACAGAAAGACTCACTGTAGTTTAACCCACCCACTCTATTATTGAATGTGTCTAACTGAATATAGTTCGCCGTAGGCTGTCTCCAGTTACAGATCTTTTGACAGTAAGTGCCCGGCCTGGGCAAAGATCAAAGCGTAGCATCTGCGCCTGGACCGAGAAGCAAAAAAAAATGTTCTCTTGATTCCAGTGGGCCATCTCCAACGGCAGCACCTGCCCCATCGCCCAAAAAAGGTGGGACTAGGTTTATTCCCCGGTGCCTTAGGCCGCCCCGAAAAGGGAATGCCAATGGAATTTTATGCAGTTTTTATACCGGACTTGAGACTCATCCGCATTAAATGACGTTGTCCTATTTGGCAAGTTGGGTAGTCAAATACGCAGTCGAAGATCCTTTACAACTGAATACCGAGTTTGATCATTGCTGGATGTCCAATACTTGTGACACGTCCAACCCTTGGCGAACAATCTGGGTTTATACCAACTCTGCCTTCAGTAGCTCTAAGCCAATTTTGTCAATTACAATATTTTTACACTCGCTATATTTAGATATAACACATATTCAATGGGTAAAATTTCAATATAATCCTTTTTTGAAAATTACTGTTTTGTAATTTAGTACTGATTGTAAAAGAATTCTTAATTTTTTGGAGAACTAAGAAATATCAAGAATAAATAAGGATTTATTTCTTAGAACAAAATATATTAATTTTTAGCACTAGAGGGACGCAATTTTTATCAAATTGATTATTTTGTGAACCATGCACTTGCTTCGAGAAAACCGGAATCTAGCGAAGCTCTGGACGATTTTGCAGGATTCTAAAAACTTAGAATGGGTCACAATTTCAAAGACCGTAAGCTAAATGTTTCTTTTCATGGGTGTACGCCCAGTAAACCAGATGTTAGAATTAATTTTCTAAACGGCTACAGCATGTTAATCTGGAGTAAAAATTCCATCGTATTTTTCTACCAATATAGTTGTAACTCGATAGTACTGAGTGGACTTTTATATACTGTGATATTTTTAACTAAAAAAGGCAACGTTTTACTAACTTTTTCTCAAACATTATTTGCGAAAATGCATTTAAAAAATAAAAGTAAAAATCATCCTTCGAAGAAGGTAACTTTGATACAGTCTAGCGGGCAATCTAGGGGATTCCTCGTTGAGTCTTAAACTTGATAGACTATATCCGGTCATTCGTCTGTCATAAAATACTTGTGCTCGGAAAGAATTTCCATATACGAAGCCTATAGCTATGAAATCTTGATGCATTAGTCCAAATAAAAAGAAATTTATTGACTGATATAAACATTTAGTTTACAAAATTATTTAAGTAATTAAGTATTAGCCAACACGTTTGCCAAACGAGTATATGACACAAGGTTGAGTGTATCGGGTATCCATCGAGGACCAACTTCCCTATTCAGTAGTAATGGGTCTACAAGTCTTAGCTTGATAAATAACTCTCAAGTATGATTTAACATGTTTATAATGAGGAAAAGTACAAATTTAATTTTTGATTTTTACTGATGAAATAATATAATTTAATCAAAATTAATCGATTTGCAATAGTTCTTCATAAGTAAAGAAAAAAAGTCTTAATAGCCACGATGTTTAAAAATTCCTATTCTACATTCCAACAGAAACATTTTCTTTTAATTCAGTACTAATTGTAAGAAAAGAAGCTTAATTTTTTGGTAATTAAAAAAAATCACAAATCTTTCAGACTTTATTTGCCTTTATTTGAAGTACTAATTTAAATGTAACCCCCACAAAAAAAATTGAATGAAGAAAAAAATTTATATTTTTAATTCTTATTTTTTATTGTTACATTTTCATTTTAACTCAACAAGAAAAATAAAATTGGTTCAAACCACTTACAAATTTAGGGTAAAAATTTTTTTTAATATTTTAAATGTAGGTATTTACCTAACCCGTTCGCCACGGGTAGGATGTGATACAAAGTCACTAGTATAAGGCATCTACCAAGGATCGAACTCACTATACAGTAATGCATTTGCGAGACTATCTTGCTAACAATTACATTATGATGGGACGCCCTTATTCTTTACACAAACTGTTCGCCACGCGTAGGATGTGACACACGATTACAAATATGGGAAATCCAGTTAGGATTGAATTCATTATTCCGTAGTAATGGATCGGCGAGACTATCTTGCTCACCATTACACTCCGATGGGATGCTCTTTTCAAACCTGTTCATCATTTGTAGGATGTGACACAAAGTCACAAGTAAGGGAGATATAACGAAAATAAAAAAACAACCGTTACACCACGATGGGATACCATCATTATTTACCCAACACGTTCACCATGTGACATGAGATTGCAAGTATGGGTCATACATATTGGATTGAACTCATCATCCCATAGTAATGGATCTGCGAGACTAGTTTCTGACTGGTACACCGTAATGGGGTGCATTCCTTATTTACCCGAATCGTTCACTAAAGGTAGGATATGATAAAAGTTCTCAAGTGTGGGGCATCCAGCGAGAATGGAACACGGTATTAAGTAGTAATGCATTTATGAAACTAGCTTGGTTATCCCGACACCATGATAGGACTCCTCAAATACTTTGTAAATGTAAACAACAAAACATATCGTAAAATAAACATTGTAATATATGAAATCTTAACAAAACTTTTTTTTTTTTTTTTACTTTCATGAGAATTTGCTATATTATTTTCCTCTCTTACTTCACTCTTTCTCTTTACTTTCTCAATCACTGGTGTTCTAAAAAATTATTTTACGCCAGTCGTGGACCGGGTACTTCTGTTAGTATATATATATATGAGGATTTATTTCTTAGAACCAAATATATTCATGTTTAACACTAGCTAATTTGACAAATTTGAAAAATCTGACCGGGAGATAAACTTTCTGATGAAAAGATTATCGAACCAAGTAAGTATTTTGCCAACTCATTCATCGGGAATAAGATGTGATACTATGTTGCAAGTTTGGTGCATCCCGCGATACTCGGCAGTAATGGATGTTATCTTATGAGTCGACTTATACTTCAGAAAATTTCATTAAGAAATAAAATCTCAAATATAATTTAACGTTTATAATGAGGAAAAGTACTAATTAGTTTTTGATTTTTACTGATGAAATGATATAAAGTAAAAAGTAAAGTCGGCAGGGCGGCCTAAAGTCGGTATCAGCCAGTCAGCGAGGGAGTCTATCCCCTTTTCAATAGCGCTAGACCAAGGAGATTGTTTTAGCATCTGAGGTGGAGCGCCACACCTACCATGAGCTCCTTACTTTACCGCACAGATCCCTGCGCTACTCATACGCTGAGTTGCCGAGGCCCAGTATCGAACTAGGAACCTTGTCGTTTCTAGCAGATCTATTACTAATAATTAAAATTAATCTATTTGCGGGATTTGCCACAGTTCTTCATGAGTAAAAAAAAAAAAAGTCTTAAGACTCAGGAGGTTTAAATATTCTAATTTCACATTCCAACAGAAATAGTTTTTTTTTAATTCAGTACTAATTGTAAGAAAGAAAAAAACTTGATTTTTTGGTAACTAAAAATAATCATGAAAATCTTTCAGACTAATGGGTATCTTTATTTGAAGTACTATTTTAAATGTATACCCCCCCCCCTAATAAAACTAAATTACGGGAAAAGTTCTATCTTTAATTCTTACCATTTTACTGTTACGTTTTTAAGGGGTAAAAATTAAAATAAACTAAACTAATACATTTCCTAACATTGCAACTCAACAAAAAAGGGAAATTAGTTCAAACCACTTAGAAGTTTAGGGTAAAATTTATAAAATTATTTAAATGTAGTTATTTACCTACATGTATCATGTACACAAGGTCACAAGTTAGAGGCATACAGCGAAAACTTTAAAAAAATAACCATTACACCACAATGGGACACCATCATTATTTACCTAAGACGTTCGCCATGGATGTGACACAAGTTGGAAAGTAAGGGGCATACAGCGTGGATCAAAATCGCCATGCAGTAGTAATAGATCTGCGAGATTAGCTATTACACCACAATGGTATGCATTCCTTATTTACCCGAATCGTTTACCACAGGTAGGATGTGATAAAAATTCGCAAGTGTTGGACATTCAGTGAGAATCGAACTCGTTATTCAGTAGTAATGGATCTGTGAAACTAGCTTGCTTATCCGTACACCACGATGTGACGCCTCTAATATCTTGAATATAAACAAGAAAACATTTAATAAAATAAACAAACATTGTAGTATATGATTTCTTAGCGATTGTTTTTTAATTTGATGAGAATTTGCTAAATAATTTTCCTCTCTTACATCTCTCTTTCTCTTTTCTCTGTCAATCACTGGGTGTTCTTAAAATCATTTTACTCAGGTTATACTTCTCTAGTATATATATATATATATATATATATATATATATATATATATATATATATATAATATATATATATATATATCTTATATATATATATATATATATATATATATATATATATATGAACAGAAGATGACAGAAGTTATGAGACAAATAGGAATAATTATTTTGTGGGATTTATCTTATGATTGTTCTCCGGTAAGAGAAAAGTCTTTATGTAGAAAAATCTTTTAGAACTTTAAAAAAAAGTTTTTTAAATAGTTGATATGCTATAAAAGAAACGACGGAAAAATGAACTGGTGTCGTAACATTTGTTGATAAATGCCAAGCTTAGCATATATTTATGCCATAATATAACAGTATGTATATATATATATATATATATATATATATATATATATATATATATATATATGGAGGGGATATATTTCTCCACATTTTATCGGATTTATCTTAATCTGTTATTTTCTTTATACACACACACACACATATATTATATATATATATATATATATATTACAAAGGAGATTGTGTGTTTTGTCTGTCTGTAACTGAAACTATATCACTACTCAAGTCACAATTCGCCTAGTTATTTACGTTACATTCTCGGTGATTTTATTTTTATTCAAGCTTCAATTATAAAAACATGCCATTGTATCTATATATACAACAAAATAGCCGTTTACAGTATGAATAGGAAGGCTAATTTGTATATTGATATTACAAATTTTATTTTAATAAATATGTTTATGGTATTATTGATTTCTAATTGTTTGGTTTTATCATAATGAATATGAGCAAAAAGTCTCGGAGATGAATCTAAAAAGAAATCGATTAACAAGAAGAAATAACTCTAATTTATTTTTTACTTCCTATTTTAATTAAATAGTTAGATTAGAAAAATTTAGCAATGAAAGACGGGAGTGATGGAATAGTAAATTTCAAATAATTTATATTTCGATTATATCCCCCTCTTTTTCAAATCTTTTTATCTGCATTCTTATTTAGTTACATTAGCCTTTCTAATTTAATGATATTTTATTACATTAAAACCTAAATACTTGCACCCGGTGAGTGCATATATTTGCAATATATATATATATATATATATATATATATATATATATATGTGTGTGTGTGTGTGTGTGTGTGTGTGTGTGTGTGTGTATGTATACTAGCAAATTTATGCACCCTACGGGTGCAAGTTTTAATTTTAATATAATAAAATATCATGTTAAATTAGAAAGGCTAATAACACTAAATAAGAATGCAGATAAAAAGATTTGGAACAGAGGGGGGTATTATCGAAAAATAGAACAGCTTTGAAACTAACTCTTCCATCACTTTCCATTACTCCCGTCTTTCATTGGTAAATTTTCCTAATTTAACTCTTTACTTAAAATAGGAAGTAAAGGATAATATTACAGTTATTTCTTCTTCTTAATGAATTTCTTTTAAGATTTATCCCAGAGATTTTTGCTCATATTCAATAAGATAAAACCAAACAATTAGAAATCAATAATACTTAGCATATATTTATTAAAATCAATTTTTTAAGATCAATATGCAAATTAGCCTTCCCATTCACACTGTAAACCAGTATTTTGTTGTATATATAAATACAATTGCGTATTATTAGTATGTAGATATGGTCAACAGTCTTAATAATGTAAAACAATTTTATTATTCATTGAGGTTTAAATAAAAATAAAATCATGGAGAATATGATGTAAATAACTAAGGGAACTGTGAAATGAGTAGTAATATAGTTTCGGTTACAGACAGACAAACACACAATCTCCATTATAATAAGATATACGTAGTCCACTTTACGGAATCTTATAAGATATGAGATCGCTGGAAAAATGAATTTAGTTATTTATTTTTCGTTTGCCAAAATAGATTCTTAATATCTATTTATTTATATCTATTTATAGTTATCTATTATAAATTTGGCTTATATAAATCTGTATGTCAATTTTCTATTATCTAGAACAAAACTGAATACATTTTTATACGTAACTCACCCCGAGTTTCTTTCCACTAAAATTGCGTCATAAATATGTGTGTCCCTCTTCTATGATCTTGAACAAAACAGTCTTAATTTTTAATACGTAATCTAATGTAATTTTGTATTATATAAATCTGTGTGTATGTCCAGCTTCTATTATCTAGAACGAAACTGACTACATTTTTATACATAGTCTATTATAAAATTTCGTTATAAATCTGTGTGTTCCTCTTCTATGACCTCGAATAAAACAGTCTACATTTTTAATACGTAATCTAATGTAATTTTGCATTATATAAATTTGTGTGTGTCCACATTCTATCATCTAGAACAAAACAAACTTCATTTTAATACGAAATATATTAATACTAGTGCTCGTTATTTGTATGAACGTTATCATCTTGCAAGACCTTCTTGTTAAAAATGAGACCCTGCAAATCGTCCAAGATGAAATGCAAAAATGTAAATCCTGATTATCCGGTGTTGTTTATCCGCCAAATCTTTATTTCTTATGAGTGTCGTCACCTCAGCTAAATAATAGACCATTCTGGGTTTTTTCTTATTATAAAAGAAAGAGCATAAAAGGGACATGCTACACAGAAAAAATATAAAAAAGAAAGAAAGAAAGAAAGGAATGAGAGTAGGGGAAAAACAGAAAGTGAGTGAGCGCGTGGAAGCGATAACGCTAATCTGTTTCTTCGAACATAATGAAAAGATGAAAGAGTGAGAGAGAGTTAAATCAATACTTTTTAAATATTGAATTATTTGGCAATAGCTCTTAACTAAACATATCAAGCGTAGTAATGATTAAATTATCATACTGTGGTATATCCTAGTCTATTATAAATTTGAGTTGTCTAAATCTCTATATCCACCTTCATTACTAATTTTTGATACATAATCTAATATAAATTTCTGTTATATAAATCCCTGTTTCCATTTTCTACCATCTAAAATAAAACCATCTACTAACCTATTATAGAGTTGAATTCCATCACCTAGAACAAAACAGACTAACTTTTTAATATGTAATGATATTTCTATACTATCTTGTAACTTCTTAACGTATGTATTATATTTATTAACTATATGTATATTAATACGCGTGTTCCTAAATCTTCCGTCCGTTATCATCCTGTAACACCCTCTGGTTAAAAACGAGACCTTCGAAATTGTTCAAGATGCCATGCAAAATGTAAATACAGATTATCTGGTGTGGCTTAAATACAGATTTCTTATTTGTCCCATTTTATTTCACCCGATTTTAAAAATGAAATATTCCAAATGGTCTTGCGTCGCTTAAATGACCAACGTAAAATTAAAATGAATTGAAAAAAAAGTTACACGTTTGTTTGTTTGTCTGTCTGTTTGTTTGTTTTTTGTTTGTTTTTGTTTTTTTGTAATATTGAAATTGTGAATTACGGAATATATTTTGTTAATTTTTATCTAATGTCGTCTTGGCCTCCTGTCTTAATTTACGCTATGTTTTAGCCAGCCAGCGTCACGCAAATTTCTGGCCCAACTTCGATATTTTCCGATTCGTGTTTTTGTCACTTATTGCCAGCAAATTAATGTAGACATTTGAAACGCCCCACCCAGTTTTTTTTATCAGCAAATCAATGTAAATATTTTCCAGCCACCTTTTTAAGAAAGAGTTAACTCAAGATTATAATACTTTTTACATCTGGAACTATTTCGCAAAAGCTCTTCAGTAAACAGATCAACCGTTGTTATAATTATATTATCATATTGTGGTATATCCACAGGTCCTGCTAGTATAGATAAAAGCATTTATTATGTAATGGTGATATGTGATTTGCATAATGAGGATATGTGATTTGCATAATGATTTTTAAAAGCAGGTTTTAATTTTTTTTAATTTTGCTGTATTATTCATTTTTAATTTGATGATTTTATTTTCATATATATATATAAACAATTTTTGTGGATATACATGGTGTCCAGAAAAAAAATTTATACCATTTAAAATGTGAATATCTAAGTAATTACAAGTCCTAAACAAACAAAATTAAAAAGGCTTAATGTTGAATAATAAAAGATTTATCAATCAAAATTGAAATTAGATACTCAGAAGGATATGGGGCATTCCCGTTGCAAAGTTGCTAATGTTGCTGTGACATCGTGTTGAGTTCAAACTCCAGTTTCACTATTATGTTCCCTTTTGGACTAATACATTTGATAAAGTCACGAACCCTCTCATCCTCCTAGCTAAATAGTACCACTAGTGTTAGTGTTCTTCTACAACGATGACTTTGGCATTAAATAACCCTTGAAAATTGATATGCCATTAAACAAAGATTTCACAAACCCTTGTTTGACTTGTTCGTGCAAATTTTAACACGTAAACTCGCCAGCGTGGTTTAAAGTCAATATATATATAAAGTCATATATATATATATATATATATATATATATATATATATATATATATATATATATATATATATGTGTGTGTGTGTGTGTGTGTGTGTGTGTGTGTGTGTGTGTGTGTGTGTATAAAAAGTGGAATCAAATCTGACAGTTTTAGGTATAGATAAAAAAAAACAACAATAGTATATATTGTGCTAACAAGCGCCTGTGTTGAATCTATGAACTTTATAAGATGTAATTCAAATTATTTTAAAAATGAAATAAAGACAATTGTAAAATTCAACAAAAAATGTGCTCTGAAGAAGACTAATGTTTATACAATGCCTTTTCAAATTGTTTTTTTTTTTTTTTTGTCTGTTTGTTTTTTGGGGTTTTTTTTTTTGGAGGGGTAATAATTTCATTTGAATTAGATTTTATAAACTTCATAGAGTCGAAACATGCGCTTGTTAGCACAATAAAGATGTAGGCTGTATCCACAATTGGAAATTCCAGTGAACTCTGCACAATTGCCAAAATAAATATTAAAATAGATCTTTTACCCAAAATATTGAATCTACAGAAAATCTTGTAGAGGTTAGAGAACGTTTATTACAACTTATTTTTCTCTGTCCGTAGGACGTGTATTTGTCTAAACCAAATCTTATTATAACGGAAATTATGTAACTGTCTTTCTGTAACCGAGACTACGTCACCACTGACGTTACGATTTCCTTTGTTGTTTAAGTTATTTTCTCAACGATTACGAAATAGTCATTATTTAATATTAATTAGCATCTTCTTTATTAACGATGTCTCTATAAAAGTTTAGCTGGGTTAGATTTGCCACAAAATTGCCCATATTATTAATGCATTTAAAATCCTGAAATATGTGTGTTATACATCTCTAAGAAATAAAGATTTACATAGTATATAGTGGGAATAATTTGCTTTATGATTTTAACAAAACTGTGTTTAATAAATAATTATTTGCTTTTACTGATTTTTAATACTATCATGTTATTCTCAAACGTATTAAAAGCAATCCTATATGTAATTTTATATAGAAATCAATTAAAATAACATTAAAATAAGTGAAATGTCTTTATATTCGTTCTTATTTAGATGCGTTAGTCATTTTAATTTTATCTAATATATTTTATTACATTAAAACTTAAACACTTGCGCCCAAACGGCGCTTACATTTACTAGTACTCACAAAGATAAATTTCGAAATTGTACAAATGTATGTGCTCTCTCTCTCTCTCTCTCTCTCTCTCTCTCTCTCTCTCTCTCTCTCTCTCTCTCTCTCTCTCTCTCTCTCTGTGTGTTTTATATCTTCTTGTCTATCTATCCGCATACCCAAATATTCTAAAATGTATTAACAAATAATATAGCTTCAGTCTCGATACGGTTTCATTCGATTTCGTTTATTAACTTAACGTCATGTCAACTCTTTATGGGTTATTTGATTGAATGTTTTATCATGATCGTGGCTATATTTTCAAAGTTCATTTATTTACACAGTTATATAGTATCAAGTATTCCTAACACAATTAATATACACACAGTTATATGATATCAAGTATTCCTAACACAATTGATATACACACAGTAATATGGTATCAAATATTCCAATCTAGAACAAATTATCTGCATACAGTTATTAAGTATCAAGTATTCCTAGGTAACGCAAATAGTGTCCTGGGTATGACATTAAACTGCATGTAATGGTAAAGTTCCAATTCTGGAATTCTGGGGAATGTGGAGCACTGCTTTATCACCATTACTCACAGGCCCACTCTAACCCAGAGTGGTAGTACCTGTTAGGGTCCCATCTATGGGTTAAATAGATTTTTTTTAAATCAGTATTAACAATGTATTTAAAAATGAGTTTGAAAAAAAAATGAATACCCAACAGGAATGAATAAAACAAAATGTCTTCGGCATAAAATAAACCAACAAGTCTTGGCATACCGTAAAATCCAACCAACCAACCAACCAACAACTAACCTAATGCAAATAATTTGCACACTGTTATACGGTATCAAAGATTCCTAACACAAATAATATGGTTTAAAATATTCCTGTTACGCCAGCTCTATCGGCTGGGGCTTTAGAATGAACCGACTGCGTCTCATCAGAGGGGTATGACTGCCCCAATGGCGCCACATGTTAGCCACGGGTGGTGACCCGTGATGCTTTAGGATGGAACCCTGGTTGCTGAGCAGCCCATGACATGCAACACACCACTTTTGCTCTTACTTAGGCCAGACAAGTGGTCGGAGAGGCCCCCTCTGATCAAGCGGCCGGTCGCGTCAATCCTTAGCACCTATATGATTTCCCCAACCTTATTGTACTTATGGCAAGTCCCAATCCTTTTTATCATATATGTGCTAGAAGGTGGTGGCTGAGGGTCTGTACATCCTAGATATGACGAGATTCCAGTTCTGGAGCTCTGGGGAATGTGGAGCACCTCTTCATCACCATTGCTCCAGGTCCACTCTGACCTGGAGTGGCAGTACCTGTTAGGGTTCCATCTATGGGTTAAATAGAAAAGAATGAGTTTAAAAAAATGTCTTCGGCATAAAATGACCATATGGGTTAACATGCCGTCAAACTCAAGCAACCAACCAAATCCTGTAACGTAATGTTCAAGTTGAGTTGGAAATGACTTCGTCTGCCATTTATGTCTTAGGAAAAAATCACTGTCGTTACACAGTGGCTGAAATAGTTGAAGTTTACCAGCTATCGATGTTGGAACCCAATTAAAATTGTCTCTATTGCTAATATACAAACGTTAGCTTTTTTAACCTTTCTGATGTAAATGTGTACACTCGCTTATTCGGGTGTCTCTTATTTACCTTAGACTAAAGTCATCAACAGAACGATAACCCTGAATTCAAACACTGAAACCATGTTTTAATTAATGATTATCGTCTGACCATGACTTTTATCTAAGGTAAACAGGGAATACCTGATCAAGGCTCGAGGATACAGCGGCCTGAACGTTGTTTATACACACCGCAATAAAGATGTGGACAACAGTCCAAAACTTCCATTCCACCACGATTTGTTAATTGAAAAAAACCTGTTGATAATCTTTTAACTTTTAAGAACAAAAAATAAACTACAAACAGTACCTGTGGATATACTACAGTATGATAATTTAATTATTACAATGTTTGATATGTTTACTTAAGAGCTATTGCTAATACTTCAATATGTAAAAAGTACAATAATCTTGATTTAACTCTCATTTTTTTTCTTTCCTTGTTTTCATTATGTTGGATTGAAACAGATTAGTGTTATCACTTCTACACGCTTACCCCCTCCCTCTATCTTTCACCTACTCTCTTTCTTTCTTTCTTTCTTTCTTTCTTATTATATTTTCCTGTGTAGCATGTCCTTTTTCTTCCATTTTTCTTTATAATAAAAACGGAATGGTTATTATTATTTAGCTAAGGTGACAACACCCAAAAGAAATTTCATTTTGGACGATTTGGGCGGTCTTTTTTTTAACTAGAGGATGTTGCAAGGTGATAACGGTTGCAAAATTAAATAACACACGTATTATATACAAAATAGTCTCCATCTATCAATCAATCTATCTATTTATCACTCTAAGGCATCCCATCTTAGAGCAGTGGTTAACAAACTAGTTTCGCAGATTCATTACTACTGACTAATAAGTTCGTTCATCACTGGATGCCCCATACATGCGACATTCTGTTACATCCTACCCGTAGCGAATGGGCTGGGTAAATACCTATTCTCTCTCTCTCTCTCTCTCTCTCTCTCTCTCTCTCTCTCTCTCTCTCTCTTTTCTTTCTCTCTTCCCTCCCTCTCCCCCTCTTCTTCACATTATTCTTTCTCATTCTTTCTCTCTTTTCTCTCTCTCTCTTCTTTTTTCTCTCGTATCTCTCTTTATCTCTCTTCTTTCTTTCTCTTCCTCCTCTCTCTCTCCTTTTTCTATCTTTCATTATCTCTTTCTTTTTTTCTCATAACTCTCTTTATCTCACTCTTTCTCCCCCTCTCTCTCTCTCTCTCTCTCTCTCTCTCTCTCATTTTATTCTCTTCAAAAATGGCATAATACAATCTTTTCTCTATCTCTCTATCTCCTCCTCTTTCTTTCTCTTCTCTCTCTCTCTTCTCTCTCTCTTTCTCTCTCTCTCCCTCTCTCTCTCTCTCTCTCTCTCTCTCTCTCTCTCTTTTCCTCGTTCTTTCTCTTTATTTTTTCTCTTATTTCTCTTTTCTCTCTCTGTCTCTCTCTTTTTATTCTCTCCGTCTCTCTGTCTCTCCTTATTCTCTTAAAAGAATGGCGTAATACAATATCTTTTTCTCTCTCTTTCTCTTCCTCTTTCTTTCACCTTTTTCTCTCCCCTCTCTCTCTCTCTCTCTCTCTCTCTCTCTCTCTCTCTCTCTCTCTCTCTCTCTCTCTCTCTCGTTATTATCTTAAAAGAATGACGTAATACAATCTTCTGATCCCTAACTTGGCCGCGTGGCAGACCAGGTTGTATCAATTTTTATCCCTAATTGGCGTGTGTCTCTGTTAAACTAAGTGGTTTACCGGTGAAAGTTAGTTAATTCCCCCATTGCTGGATGACCGTGAGTATGATTTCCATGCGTCTATCTGGGTGCAACTCCTCCTCATGCACCCGAAGGCTTCTTTTCTAATTGGGTTCAGACTAATCAAAAAACCATACGAGCCAACAAAGACACTTCCAATTAAATGGGCCCAGGATTTTTTTTTTCGGCGTCGTCATATGCATTTATGCGACGCGAAGTCTCCCAAATGGTTAACAGTTTGTACTTGGTGGTTAAGAGGGCTCCTCACCTTGCTTAATGATTAGCAAGCTAGACAAGCGGACCATTGACTGGGTGACCCACACTTCTGGCCTTATTCTAACCTAGTAAGCTAATCTAGATGAAATAACTACTTGTCACAGGAAATGTTCGTATAAAGGGAGACAACTGATTTCTTTCTGTGCACATTTCTTGACTATATGGTTTTCTTGTGCTTATCAGAATTTTAAGCATATATATATATATATATATATATATATATATATATATATATATATATATATAATTTAATTTTCTCCCGTTGGACACATAACAATACTTACTTTATATATATATATATATATATATATATATATATATATATATATATATATAGTATCCAATTGCCGCTTTAACGTTTCAGTTGCAGTGGCATCAGTAAATAATCCAAAAATGACCAATATATTAGAAACATAGAGCAGTAATAATAATAATATTAGTAGAGGAAATAGTTAAGAGTCTGCCATGGTTTCAATTCAAACGATTTCATCAGAACCCTATCCTACACTTAACTAAGTCGATGTAATTCCTTAGTTAAACTGTGAATTGGATTGAAACCATAGTAGACACTTAACCTTTTCCTCAACTAATATTATATATATATATATATATATATATATATATATATATATATATATATATATTAGACAAAACATGACCCGTTGGGTCAGCCACTGAGCTCTGGATAGATAATTGGGATTAGGGAAAAGTGAGTTTGCAAATCGAATCAATTTTTAAAAAATAAATACGGCCTGAGAATAGAGAAAAAACCATTAAAATTATTTTTGTAAGATTTCTAAGAAAGGGATCGTTTGACCTAATCTAAATTTATTAAGTGCCAAGGTGTTGGCCGGGTTGGCAGCTTATAAAACTTAACATACAAATCCGTTTCAAACTCTCTCTCTCTCTCTCTCTCTCTCTCTCTCTCTCTCTCTCTCTCTCTCTCTCTCTCTCTCTCTCTCTCTCTCTCTCTCTCTGCGAAACTAATATATAACGAGGAGGTAATCGAGATATACATAGAGAGGAGGAAGTAACAGGCAAAATGTGGTGTAAGAGACGGGGCAGTTTTTAACTTATTTGCAAATTACGACTAATTAGAACCAATTAAATTTTTTTTAAAACATAACTCATTCCTAAAAGTAAGAAATAATTGAGTATAACTTTCGACACGAAACTAAACAGTAAAAAGGCGACAAACATTGATTCGCACAGCTTTATAATATATATATATATATATATATATATATATATATATATTGCACTAGCAGCAAGGATATCCATAACAATTTCTTGTCAACAGTTTCTATTATTCATTGCTTCTGTATCCGCACACAACTAGTCAATGTACGTCTTTGCTGGGCGGCCCACACTGGCGTGCCCATGTGCTGGTTTCAATAGGAGAACGTCACTTATTAATTCGTCCTTGATTCTCCGGCCGTCACCACCATGTCTTATTCGTCCCACTCAGATGGTCTATCAGATAGAGGCGGGTGGCCTTACAACTGCTTTTTTGTAGGGTGCTGTGTCCACGATTTGTTTAATATCACGCGCAGTATCCTTGTGCAGCTCCTATCTAGCTCATTCTCTTGGCGCTTCATTTGTGTCCATGTGGTGTAGCCATACAGTTGCATTGATACAACTACGGTTGAAAGAATTGTCGCTTTAGCTTGTCAGTAATATAGGACTTCCGTATGACTGACAATCTGCCCTATACATGATTAACGACGCTTTCTGTGGATGAGATATTACTACCTCCGTATGTAATTGCTCCACCAAGTTTAGAGGCTTACCGTCGAGTGTAGAGATGCCTCCTTCATTTTTAAAACCTCGGTTTTATCGGAATTCACATAGAGGCCGATGTTCCGTGCTGCCATCTTTAGCTTTTCCGTTTTATTTTCGTAATTTCCTCCGGACATACATGATATTTACCGCGTACCCCACTTGTACGGGTCAGGCACAAAGTCCCTATTAACGTGGGACCACCCACAAGCCGAAGCTCATGGAGTGGCAGGTGAAAAATTGCGTCGATCCCGTCGGCATTCCCCCTCAAGGGGGGCGCCTCAGGCGCTGGGCAATAAACCCAGCCCTGCCCCTTTAAATCAAGGGGCAGGTGTTGCCTGGGGGGATGGCCCCCTGGGATCGACGCTATTAACTCGTAAAGATCCAGGCCGAAGCCACTGGACCCCGGCGGGGCCGAGCTACATGGTATTTACCGCGTACCCCACTTGTACGGGTCAGGCACAAAGTCCCTATTAACGTGGGACCACCCACAAACCGAAGCTCATGGAGTGGCAGGTGAAAAATTGCGTCGATCCCGTCGGCATTCCCCCTCAAGGGGGGCGCCTCAGGCACTGGGCAATAAACCCAGCCCTGCCCCTTTAAATCAAGGGGCAGGTGTTGCCTGGGGGGATGGCCCCCTGGGATCGACGCCGTTAATTATAGCACTCCCCACCCGTTGGGCGGGGCTACATACATACACACATACCAACTGCTCTTTTTATATGTACTAGAAGTGGTTATCTAGCGTCGCCTGGTTAGAGGGGGGACAAAAAAAGTTAGTCTCACAGATCTATTATTAATGAATTGTAAGTTGGATGCTCGCAGGATCCCCCATTAAAATCCTTACGTAAAAATACCATGTGTTGATCCGGCTTGGCTGGCCGCCAGAAAAAAGTTCACAGACTCTGAAAAGAAAAATTAATGTCTTCTATTTAAATATTAAATGCAAAATTCCATGCTGTCACTATTTAAATTTTATTTTGTAATTATCTTCACGAATATAAATCAAATCTTCGTTATTTTTGCTAAAAATGCAAGATCTGTTGATAGTGAATATATATATATATATATATATAATATATATATATAATTCACATTCACATTCACATTGCCGTTAATTGTTTTATTTTCGTAATTTCTTCCGGACGCACACCAACTTCCCTTTATATATGTATAGATAGATAACCCAAAGGATAAGTCATTCAGAATTAAAATCTCGCGTATTCTTTAATTTTTATAAGAAACAGTAGAACATTTATTGTTTGACTTTTACTGATTAAGTGATGTAATTCAATTAAAAATCAATCGATTTGTAAAAGGCTTCAGGTACAAAAAGTAATTCATGGTGTAAACTTTTACCCTCAATCCCACTGAACATCTATTCAACTCAATACGTCTTGAGAAAATACTTAGTCTGCCTTTAGATTTCGATAAATCTTAGGCGTAAGACTATTCCATCAAGTATAATATTATCATAGCAACCATGTTTAAATACCACACAGATTTCCTTGGTGAAATTTAAATGTAATGTGTCAATTCGAAAATTATTGTTGTAATTTAGTACCAATTTATAAAACAAACAATTTTGGAAGAACAAACAAAAATACTATCAAAACCTTATTTTAAAAGTAAATTTAAAAAATTATAATTCGAAAGATGTTAATATTCTAAAATTCTTAGCTTTTTATTGTAAGGGCATTTTTTCTAAGCTTCTTTGAAAAAAACTTTTTTCATCGTAATTCAATGGAAGAAATAAATTCCAGTTTTGGTATATATATGTATAAGGACTTATTTCTTAGTACCAACTATATTCATGTTTAGCACTAGCTGATTTGACCTGGAGATAAAATTTCAGCTGACAAAATTATCGAACCAAGTAAGTATTTAACCAACGCATTCATAATGGGTAGGATGTGATACTAGGTTGCAAGTTTGGGGCATCCAGGAGGATCGAACTCGCTATTCAGCAGTAATGGATCTTATCTTATGAGTCGACTTTATACTTCAGAAAATGTCATTGAGAAATAAAATCTCAAATATAATTTTAAAAAGTTTATAATGAGGAAAAGTACACGTTAATTTTTGATTTTTACTGATGAAATGGTATAATTTGATAATTAAGATTAATCAATTTGCGTGACATGCCACAGTTCCTCATGTGTAAAAAATATGTCGTAAGAACCACAATGTTCAAATATTCCAATTCCACATTCGAACAGATTTTTTTTTAATTCAGTACTAATTTTTATTCTTTTGCTTTTTTTTTTTTTTTTTTTTGCTTTTGCTTTTTTTTTTTTTTTTTGTATGTAACTAAAAAATCATGAAAATCTTTCAGACTAATGGATACATTTATTTTAAGTACTATTTTAAATTTAACTCCATATCTCGAAAAAAAAATGAATAACGAAAATTTTCTATTTCTGATTCTTACCTTTTTATTGTTATATATTTTGGGGTAAAAAAAAAATAGATTAAACCAATACATTTTCTAATAGTAAACAGAAAAAAATAAAATTAGTTCAAATCACTTACAAGTTTAGGGTAACATCTTTAAAAATATTTTAAATGTAGATATTTACCTAACCCTTTCGGCACAGGTAGGATGTGACACAAATTCGCAAGTATAAGGTATCCACCGAGGATCGAACTCGCTATTCAGTAGTAATGCATTTGCGAGACGAGCTTGCTAACAACAATTACACTATGATGGGACGCCCTCATTCTTTATAGAAATTGTTTTCCATGTGTAGGATGTGACACATGATCACATAATATATCACATAATGTATGAATTCTTAACGATTTTTTTTAATTTGATGAGAATTTGCTAAATCATTTTCCTCTCTTACTCCTCTCTTCCATTTTTCTCTCTCAATCTCTGCTGTTTTAAAAATCATTTTACTCGGTCAAGGACCAGTTATATATATATATATATATATATATATATATATATATAATATATATATATATATATGTGTGTGTGTGTGTGTGTGTGTGTACTTTCAATAAGATATATAATGTTTAATTATGTACATAATTAATTTATTAATTATCTTACATCGAGATCTCTTAGGGATTTGAAATAATCTATAGTCATGCATTTGCATGGGCATGTATTATGGATATACCGAGGATATAGATGATCCCAAATAGAATCATCCAAATTACTAATATATATATATATATATATAATATATATATATATATATATAGAGAGAGAGAGAGAGAGAGAGAGAGAGAGAGAGATTAGGACACATCGCCCAAAATTTAAGGAAAAGTGAATAATGAACAGAAACAATTAAATATAATTAATATTTCGCCTCTATTGGTCTCAGAAGCTTCATCAGAATGCTGAAGCTTCTGAGACCAACAGAGGCGAAATATTAATTGAATTTAATTGTTTGTGTTCCTTATTTACTTTTCTATAACTTTTCCTCACACACACATACACACACACACATACACAAATATATATATACTAGCAAAAGTACCCGGTATATGACCGGACGAAAACATTTTAGGAACACCAGGGAGTGTTCCTAAAAATGGTATGACATTAAAGTGCATCTAATGGTGAAATTCTAATTCTGGATGTGTGGAATACACCTTCATTGTCATTTTGATCCAGAGTTGTAGTCCCTGTTAGGAACCCATCTATGAGTTGAATAGATTAAAAAATGAGTTTTTATTAGAACGAAGATTATTAGTTTATTGGATATTTGATATTTGTAGGGGCCTTATGTGCTCGGTGTTTGAGTGATTGAAGAATATCCGAGTTTTGTATCCCACAATTTAAATGTATGAGACTACGGAAATGTAGTTTCCGTAGAAAACAAAAGAAGAAAACAAAATTGATAAAAGAAACAATTTTATATACATTATTTTACAATTGGTATAGTGATAGTCAATTGTTCTTTCATTGATGTGCGGACTGTATGTGTCTGTACGTAGTTGTGTTTGTAAAGTGCATATGTATTGGTTACATTTGTTCGTTGGAATGTGTCAACATTGTAGCAGTTTTGTTAAAACAATGTCTGTGATTGAAACTTGTGTCGTATTGAGTAGAAGAGAGAGAAAATATGAAACGAAAAAATGTACGGACCTGCTGAGTCGTATTTTATGTTTTCGGACAGCGTCTTCTTCCTATTGTGTCGAGTTGGGGAGAGCGTCCGCTCCCACTGTTGAGTTAGGGGAGCATCCGCTCCAACTGTCGCTTTTCAGCTAAATGGGCCTTT